>VYXH01005768.1:0-32187 GCA_013397275.1 Burhinus bistriatus | reverse complement strand
CAGGCCTGGAGGGGGAAGGCCTGAGGGAGACCTCGCAGCAGGCCCAGGGCGGCCCAATTTCAGCCACCTTTGCTACATGGGTGAGGGTCATCGTGGGGCTGGGGAGGGGCAGAAGAGGAGATGGGAATGGAGTGGGACAGGCAGGCACACAGGAGGCACACAGGTAGAGTGAATTTCCTTCCATGTGATGGAGAAGGTGCCGTGTCAGGAGGCAGCACGCTTATTACATACAACATGCATCTCTGAGGAAATTAAATGTGAATTAGAAAATTTTCACATTCTCAGTAAAACAAAGGATTAACAATGATCCAGTTAGATTAGAGGTGCTAGCACTGGGGACCAGTATGGCAAGACAATGCATTACTCCTCTGAGTCACTGGTTTCGTTCTCACATGGGCCTTTATTAACTGCGAATCTTTACCTCCTGATGGTTGCTTATGGACTATGTGAAATGAGCTGATGGCTCATTCCTGTTCATACTGAGAAGTTATCCACATTACAAAAATCATCACTGCTAATTACAAGCCATTTGCACTAATTGGTATCCTTGCATGAAGGCTTCAGTGGGAAGAAGGTTAATGACTAAACAACAGGCATGGCAACTAAAACACCCTGTTTCCATGAAGCTGGGCTCCTGACTGGTCTGGGACTATGTGAGGTGGGTGACCAGGCATATGGTTGTTGCCTGAGGTGTGTAAGATATGGTTGAACCAACCGCTGATTTTCTGAGCCTAAGCTTTCAGCAGTGATGCGGATTTGTGACTTCTGTATGCTGTACCTGTTCTGTACAGAGCTTCCCGCCTCCAAGTATTTTACCATAGTTTATTTTCTGACTTTTTGGTTGTTGCTGCTTTCATTTGATTCCCCATCATCTGCATAAATGACAAAGTAAATAATTTCTGGTTTCTAATTTGTACATAATAAGTGAAATTAGTGTCTTATGAATAGATTGCTGCATTTGCCTCAGGCTTCCCTTTTCAGATAGTTTCAGATGTGGAAGCACAGTAGCAAGTGATTGTAACCATCCATCCTTCAGTGAGAAAAGTAAAATTAAGAAGAAAACAGTAAGCCTTCTGTCTCCTGGATTTACTAGTTACTGGATAACTTTGCATCATGCAGCATCTGTATAACTGGAGAAGCAGGGGGAAAACCCCACATATTAGCTAACCTAAGTAATAGCAACAGTAATATATCACACAGTAGGAGCCTTAATGTTTCCTGTGTATCCAGGTATCACAAATTTGGCATGCAGAGCTCACATAACCTGAAACATTTGGAACAGACAAGCAGAAGGACAGTTTATGAGTTAAACATATTTCAGGGAGATGTGTGGAAATTGGAAATACAGTTACCTGGAAAGAGTGAGAACTCAGCAACATGAAACGGGGATCTTGCCCAAAATGAGAGTCTGTAGCATCATTGTCTCTGTGGCTGACGGTCTGGTTCCTCTTCTTGAATGTTATATCCACCCAACTCATACCTGGAGTGCTGAAGGTCCCCTTGGGAATCTGTTTAGTATTTAGGGGCTCTTGGGCAGGGCTTCACACTTCACAAATTCTTCCTGGATACTAACACACTTGTATGCAGAACAAGCCTGTCGGATAAGGAGCACTAGTATATCCTTTTTGCAAAAGTAAAACAAACATTAGAAGGAAATTGTTTATCAGTGAGATCTCTTTCTCCAGTGTTTCTCAAATGTTCAGAGGTCTTACTGGTATTAATTACTCCTCCTCTTGCTCAGCATTACTCCTAATGAGGTCCTGGGATCTCAAAGTAGGAACTTGGAGGATAAGTAACTTGCAACTAGTGATAACCTTGCTTTTGGGGGAGGGAAAAAGCCAAAGCAATCAAACTCATGAAAGGGTCCTATAGACATTTTCTACTTAGCCCTGGTTCTTTCCACAAACTGTGGATTTATGCTGTGGGCTTACTGAAACCAGGATCTTGAAAAAACAAAGAGTGATCCTGTCATTATGTGACCAGTTCATATTGTATGAATAACCTTTGTTCTACCATTTCCTAAGGTTGTGTATTGGACATTACAATTGTAATTATGTTCAATAGCAGAGGTTTATAAATGGTGGTTTTTACCCAGTTTAGACTCTTCTAAACTTGAAAATGGAGGAAAATGTAATCAGTGTATTGTCTGCCATTTCAAAGACTTTTAGAAATTTCATTAAATTAATTCTCTCTTTGATAGCCTAAAGAAAGAGCATTTTCATGTTTGTAATTTCAATGGTGCTTATAAAAGGCTTTCTGAGTTCGCTAGAGAGAAGGGATCAGTTATCCAATGTTTTCTACTAGTGAACCGATGTGAAACAACCATAAAACTCTTAAGTCCTTTAAATCTCATGCTTTCAAGAATGCTTAAAAAGTAAGATTATAGCAGGCACAGAGAAAAAGTAGAATGACTCTACCTAATATTACCTAGGGGTGAGTAAATCCGTAACACAGTTTTAAGTTAAATTTAGAAGAAACCTTGCAGTATTTGAGGTGCTGCACCGCAAATTGCAGCACAGATTTGACTTCTTTTCTGAATAGACCAATAAAAAATGTAAAGAAGTTTTATAATTTTGGCTGAATTTGAATTAATTGTCTCATTTTAAGAAGGAATCTCTTTCTTTGTCTGTGATGAATGCTTCCCAAAAGTGAAGGAATGTGAAATCATTACCTAATTTAAATGAATAGATACTCCTTATTGCCTTAGGTGCCTATGGGTAAATCATGCTCACCTGGGTCACATTAGCAGTTCCACTGGTATCAGAACTGCACTGAGAAAGGGAAGCTGTATTTGTTGCAGGTAGTCTCATTAGGTAAGGATCTGAGATAGCAGATCTTTTGGAATGTGACTAGTACTTATTTCTAGGGGTGGTTAAGTGTCTTTCTGAAGAGAAAGGACAGGAGATCACTTCTCCTGAGGAACTTGCAATTGCTACCAGTGGCTCCTTGTCCTCTGCAAAACCCTTCTGATTTCAGAAAATGTTGAGACAGGCCCAAGGAGCTGAGTTAGTATCTCCTGTTGCAGCAGTGTGAACTAATTATAGATAAAGAATAATTGTTGAGTAATAAGGCGTTGAGGAATGACAGAAGGAACAACAATAAGATTATGTGGTCACTTGGCAAGGGACGGTGCTTGGTATAATGCAGTTAAGGGGGTTTGTTTGTTTGTTGTTTTATTCTAATTAGGGTGTGTGTCCTATTTGGCTAGTGTTATTAAGGTATTGTGAAAGGAGTGTGTCTAGGGGACAGACTTAAGAGAATTCAGGACAGTGAACTTGCAGAACAACTCAGAAGAGTCACTCTGTGCAGAGGGCATGATAGGTAGAAAACACAGTGATAACTGTTGGACAAAGATACAGAGACTGATGACATTGGTAAAGTAGGGGACATAAGCTGTTGGGTTACACACAGGGTAAAAGGACACAGCAAAGTGGTGATATGGCCTGATCTGACACCACTAACTAAGATCAGTGAACCATTAACCCAAATAAAAACCATGATCAATTCCAGAGACATGACTTTTGAGAAAATGCCTCCCCAGGCAGAAGCAGATGGGCCTGAGCTCACGCTCCTTTTGCTCCAAGCTGGTCAGAAGCAAGCATCTCTGGTCCTCATAGCTGTCATCCCAAATACACCCTGAAAAAGGACAGTTAGATATGGTGTAGCTGTATAGCTTGTAGGATGGAGCTGGCTTACACTCAGGCTGTTTGGAATGGGCAGTGGTGATCACACCTACTGTGTCCATCTGTGTAAACATACTGACTCTGCTACTAACTCTGAAATCTTCATTTGTGGATCTAGAGTGTTTTCACGCAGTGTTTTAATTTGCAACAAATGGGTAATTCTAAACGTGTCCTCTGAAGTGTGAATTTCCATTCACGCATACCACCTGGGAGCACACTTCAAAGAATGCACTTCTCCCACTCCCCTGCCGGTAGCATGTCTTGAATATGCAGTGGATGAGCTCTGAAGCAAAGATGCAAAGGCTGGCTTATGAAAAGTTGGGTTTTGAGCATGATACTTATGGTTGGAACTGAGTCCTTCAGGGGAACTACTGCAAAACTTACTGTCTGCTGTGAGGCATGAGACTTGCCTTTTTTGAGCTGTGGGAAGTGGTGGTAGCTGCTTGTATTTGATCTGTTTCATGAATCCTAGCTTTTACTAGCTGTCCTAATTTTGGACCCTTTTTCTCCCTCCCGCACCCCCCCCATGAAAACCTGATGTGGAGAGCTTCCAAAGTCACACAGACAATAGTTGTCCAAAATTCCTGGTAAGAACTTTTGTCTGATAATACAAGTTCATACTCAGGTGCAAATTCCAGATAAGCCCTGTTTCCTTTCGGTGCTGGTTCCTGTACTAGGTCTTTTGACTCTCTCTTCAAAGACTCCCGGGATATTTTGCTCTTTCCAATGCCAAAGCACAAGTTAGATGGAAGTTAGTCTATCTGGACATGGTTTCGTTTCCTTTTTCTGCTGAAGGAATGTTCTCTTACGAAAACAATTTAAGAAAGTTGGTTTAAAGATAGAGAGAAAGTGTCTTTTTATATTAGAGCTGCTGAGCATTTACAAGTGTTCAAGTGTGAGTCACTATGAACAAACGTAGGCTACTGTATACACACAGCAAGTCTGACTTTTTGGATTTATTCTATGGGAAATATAGTTAACTCTGGATCAGTCTGCTGTTCATCAGGTTGGGAAATGTGGGACACTAAACACTGGGAAAAGTAGGCAGTTACTGCAAAAATTTGAGAACAGCCCTCTCTCTTTTGTTGTTTTTTGGGGTTTTGGGTTGTTGGGGTTTTTTAGTTTGGTTTTTTTTATATACTAAGTAAGACCTAGTCATTTAATACAGGGCATCCTGTTACTATCTAGGATGGCCTGAGAAGCATGGTTGGCATCCCACCTTTTCTGTGCTCCTTTATCAGCTGCTTTCCTTGCCATCTTAGCTGATTCTTACTTTGACATTTAAAGATAGCACACATCTCTGCTATGAATGTGCATGCCTTTGGCTTCCGCTTCATCTGACCATGCTGGAGTTCCTTGGAAAACAGTGGATTTTTTTGCCTACCACACAGTCTTATTCTTTGCTCTGGTAGTTTGCAAGTAGAACTGGATCAGTGCTGATGCAGATCACAAGTTGAACAATCCTTCCTTGCTAAATGTGGCTTATAAATACTATGTGCAGCAAAATATAAAAGGTGACTAAAATCTCATTAATTACAGAAAAAATGATGCCACACAGAGCTGAATTTTGGAACTCTTGAATATGAGCAGTTCATCTTTATTGAGGTTAAAAGGAAGATATGTTTTTCAGGGAGTGGGTGAACATTTCAGGCTCCTGTAAGAAACCTCATTAAACAAACAAAATTGAGATACTCAGATTTGTTATTCTCTTTTGAAAATCTAAAAATGTTGTCATGATGCTACCAGATAATTTAACACTTCTTCTAACACATTGTTCTGCTTATCTGCAGCTACTCAGCTAGAAGACTCATTAGCTTTTACATGTTAAATATTTCCTGTTTTCTTTTTGTGGTTTACACTTCTACTCTATTTTCCAAATTAATTTTGTATTGAAATTGATGATGCTAAAATCCACTTAGCCACTTTCTCTATTTCAGTTTTTATTCTCTGTCACAAAATATAGTGTAATTTTTTTTGTTTACCCCATGAAAGAGCAAGAATTAATGCTGCTCTCAAAAATAAAATGTCCTATCCATCTTCTATTTGTGTAAATCTACAAAACTAGGTTATATCTGGAAAGGAGGGAAAAAACGGGGGGAAAAACATTGCCTGATACTCTCCGGCCAAGTAAAACTGAAAAGTTAAATTCTGACAGCTTTCTGTCCTTGAGGTTTGTCAATTTTGATTGGGTTTGCATGGCCATTTCCTGCATAATGGAGATTGTGATGATTTCTGTGACCTTTTTGTATCCTTCATAGGTAATTTAGGGGAATTCATCTAGAGGAATAGTGAAGAACTCTTACGGAATAAATGAGGTGCCTTGAACAGAAGGCTGTCTACTGTGGGAGCACCATGCCCCCCCACTTTTTCTTCAAACAGTTTGGTTTGTTTGTTGTTCTTTTTAATTTATTTTATTTTATATACCGTCATTCAAATAAAACCTGTGTGAGTACTTTGCAGGCCAGTGCAAGCTACCTATATATGGATAGTCAAATGGTTAATTCACAGATTAAATTGAAGTTTAGAGTGTGCTCCTCAGCAATAGAGCCAATTTACATGAGGAACCAAGCTATGGTAGTATAACAGTGAAAAACAAAGTTGAAGTATGTTAAAACTAGTCAGTAAGATTGTGGTGTACATTGAGCTGATTTCAGGAATAGGGGTGAAAAGCAACACACCACTTACTGATCCCCCCGTGAGGCTAGGGAGGCATGCCATGTGTGCCATGCCTTCCAGCCTCGCTTCCCAGCCCCCTTGTGGCAATTCTCTGAGATCTTTGCCCTGCTGTGCAGGTACCCAGGACACAGGAAGAATTTCTTGCGGAACACTTGTACGTACATCCTATTAACTCACAGTTGGCTAACTGGAGAGGATTTCTCCCACTGGGAATAGATCCTTAAATATTCTCATTGGGCATAAAGGCAACCACAGAGTAATTTTATTTTTTTTTTCCAGGTAGGAAGGTAATCATAGGAGTACTCCAGATTCTTTCCCAGCATAGACATACCTATGATATTACTGGTGTAAAGCAGTGGTTTTAGACTTGAGGTCTGATAAAGTCTGTTTATCTGGAATAGGAAGTTGTAAAGCAAGATTAATTCTCATACAGGTTTGAAAGTACCAAGGGGATTTTAGTAGAAATTTGGTAAACATCACTGGCTCACATCTCAACTGTTTTGTGGGACTTTGCTTTTAGATCACTCATAAGCTGTTCTTTATTTGATATTTTCTTAATTTACGCTCTTCAGAAATTTCCTTGAAGTTCACCCATAAACATATTGGCTGCATCAGACCTGTTAAAATTACTAACTGCTCTGCCATGTCATTGTAGGACACTGGCCTAGTATAAGAAGTGTAAGTCATGGTTCACATGGCACTATCAAGTAACCTTTCTTTAAGTGACACTGGTAAGCAAGTTTCTTAACATGAGCTTTTGCAGGGCTTCATGTACTTTCAAAGTAATAGTAGACATTAATGTTATCTTTTTGGTTTTTAAATGGAAATCTGTCTTAGATTCATGGGTGGGAAAGTAAAACATCTCTGTGCTCTGCCAGGTTCCATTAACAAAACAATGTCATGAATGATCGGGTGCTTTTCTAGGCTGTATAAATACTTTGGTGAAGTCTAAGGTGTTATGTAATAATTTGATTTATTTATTTTTATACAACAGATTTATAGGGCAAGGCTCAAGACTTCTTTCTCCTGTTGCCCAACCAGAAATGAATGTATTTCCACATATATGAATTTCAAGTAAGTGGACTCCCTTTCTGTGACAGAATTATCTTTATTATTGTAGAGGGTTCTCAGATTCTTTGAAAGCTACCTGCACTTTTCAAAGTGCAAATTCCTTTTTCGTTTTCTTTTTCTTTTTCTTTTTCTTTTTTTTTTTTTAATGCAAACTAGTAAAATCAAACTTTATGCTAGGAAATATCCTGGTTGAGGGAAAAGATTCAGCTGTACCTGCACATAAGCCTGTGTCACACATGCAGATCTGAAGAATGTATGAACAGATGGAAGAGACTTCTGAAGACCATCTAGTCCAAGCTCCTGCTCCAAGCAAGACAAACTTAACAGGTGGACCAGTTTGCTTTAGGACCTTGTTCCCTCCAGTTTTGAAACTCTCCAAGGGTGGAGATCCCACAGCCTCCTTGGGCAACCTGTTCCAGTGCTTAACCACCCTCATTGTGAAGAATTTTTTCTCTTGCATACAATTGCAGTTTCACTTGTAGCTCTTGTCATTTTGCTGTCCATATCCAAAAGGATCTGTCTGACTCTGTCTTCACTATAATGATCCTTCAGATAGTGGAAGGCTGCAGCTAAATTCCCCCTTAGCCGCTTCCCTTTGAGTAACGAGTAGTCCCTTAGTTTATTGTCACCCATGAACTTGCTGAGGGTACAGTTCAGCCCATGGTCCATGCCCTTGATGATGATGTTAACCAGCATTGGCCCTCAAATCATCCCCGGAGGAATGCTGCTTCTAACTATTGGGTATACTTTCAATGGTAAACCACTGCAACGGTAAAACCCTACTTACTAGCCAGTACTTCAGCTACCTTGCAGCCTGCTTATCCAAAACTCATCCTCAACTTTGCTATAAATGTGCTGTGGAAGGCCACACCAAAGCCTTGCCAAAGTCAGGGTAAACAATGTCCACTGCTCTCCCCTCATCCACAGAGCCAGTCATTTCTACAGAGATGACAATCAGGTTGGTCAGGTTGGCTTTGGCAAATCCATGCTGGCCACTCCCAGTACATTGAACAAGGACATTATCCCATGCTGAATTGTAAAAGTGCCTACAAGAGACCTGCATAAAGGTTCCTGGATACTGGCCATCATGGTTTCTTCCCCTTCCTGCCACTCAGATAACGTAACATACACGTTATCCCTCTAACGGACAGGAAACAGTCTTCTCTATTCTCTGGCATGCCTCCTCAACCTTCTCTAGTTATAGACTGCTCAAGAATTCATGAGTATGGAGGATTATACACAGGCCATGTTAGTGGACAACACTCCACTGTGCTACAGTATTATTATGACGAGGTTTTGCTAGTTTATGGAAGTAACAGCTTATCCAATCTGTATTATTACCTGACAGTTCTTTCTGCTAGTGAAGAATAAAATAGTTCTTAGAAGGACAAGGAAAGTCCTCCCTCAGTGGGTACAAAGTTGGTAGATGAACTCAGAAGAGAAAGTTGTGATAGATGTAACTTTGGTGCACATCTGGTGTTGGACTGGTGCCCAACAGTCTAGTCTTCTTGGCTCATTTTGTTACTGGCACAGGGAGGGAAGCTGCTGGCAGGGCTGTGGGAGAAAGACTGCTGTAGGCAATTACCTTGAAGTGAGGCTTCAGATCTCTTAAACTTTAAAAAAACAGAACGATTTTACAGATTGGGCAAAGTTTTCCAAGGCCTTCGGAAGTACGAAGTTTAAGACTTGTCCTTCTTGATATTTCTTTTTGGTGAGTTTGGCAAGCTTCTATACCTGATTAGGCAGAGCTTTTTGAAGGTGCCTTGTCCTCAGGCTTATCCCAGGACTGTGGATCCCACTTGTAAACAGCTAACAGTTAAACACTTCAGTCCTCAGTATTTTAACACTCTAATCTGTTTCAGACTTGCCACCTTCAGACTCCTTTGGACCTTTTTTGCTGATTGGACTTTTTGAAACCATTAAAACAATTGCATCTCATTTTCCCATTTTTAGTGGTTAAAGCTTGAAATAAACATTCACTGTATGATCAGAATGTTAGTTACATTTGTCTGCTTGCTACTGACTTTTAAGCCTTTTGCTATAAAGCAAGGCTTGATTTTTGTTTTACTTGGTACTTAGAAAGATTAAAATTGTGAATTTCAAAGCCTTTTAATAAGCATTGCCGTGAGTTTTATAAAAAGCATTGTCCTCTTAAACCAAGGATGTTAAGTGCTGTATTTCCAAGGTCAAATCTACCATAACACGACATTGTCTGTGAAGATACAGATGGTTTTGATGTTCTGTCCAGTATATGCATCTGTCATTTAACAGCCTGGATCTTATGGAATTACCCTGCTATATACACTAACATTCTCCAACAGTAATGCTGCAAATATATTGATTATTTTCTTCCTAAAAAACTTGGTATTTTTGTTTTCTACTGAAGTACAGTTATTCATTAGGTAAACGTAAGCCACCTCACGTTTTACCTCAGCTTTCTAGAGCAGATTTTCATGTTTGACAGTTCCTCTGTGCCAAACTGACATCTGCATGAATAAAGAAGTGTCACAGTAAGGTAATTCTTTACAGCAGCAACACCGATATGGTACTTTTCCACCTTCCCTGACCCATTTACCACTGTCTTCTCCTGCACCTGTCTGTAGCCATAGTTGCAATCTAAATGAATACTATATGTTATCAAATGAGAGGCCATTTGTAATTTCTTACTTTATAGAAGATAAACCAACCTCTCTTCTGCCCTAAGTGCTGCAAATTGAGTGAAAGCAACATAATTTTCTATCTATCATACTTGATACTGTGATTATTTCAGGGCTTAGGCCATAGAAATGGGGAAAAAAATTAAAGAACAGGGCTAGGATTACTCCTTCAATATTCTTTACTGACGTTAGTCCAAATTGTGAAATATTTCTGAAATTTTAGTCAGTCTTTCTCCAGCCAAACTACTCGTGAAGAACACAGCAGATATAAAGATTATGCTACTAGGTATGAACTGTAGAGTTTCAATGTGAATTTAGCATAGTAAGGGAGATTTAGTTAGAAAGGTTCCTGCTTTTGGGAAAGCTGGGGGCTGAACTGGTGCCTGATGCACTTATTATACAAGACTCTAAGACTGCTGTACTGACTCAAGTCAGAAGAAAAATGAACTCATCTGTCTTTGTTTTAAAAGCATCCTATCTATCAATGAAGCTATATACATTATAAATAATAACAACATAGATTTGACAAATAAACAAACAGCCTGTTTTATTTTGTTACATGGTGTTAGTCTCAGGACAGATTTAGCTTCTAAAACCAATAATTTTAAATATCACAGTTAATTTGTTCCCTTAACACAGGCACTTATAAATGAGTACACAGAAAGCAACATGATTCTTTAAGTCAAGCCATGCTATTTGAATAGATTATAAATCACAAAAGGGAAAAAAATACTGGTTTTATTAAACACCTAATGCTTTCAGGAATTGGTACAGGAAGGAGGCTGTTAGGAAAGGCTGTAGATAGTTGGACTAGACAAAGAATGTAGCCTACTTATTTATATCATCTGATTTGAAGGGATGAAAAGGTGGTAGCAGGAGCAAAAGGAGAAGTAAATACTAACTACTGTGAAAATGTAATTGCTTTTTTGCAGAGGCAGTGGGAAAACACCAATTTACATGTACATTTAATCTCAACAGAGCAGCATGGCAAAAGGTTTTGGTTAAAGTGGCAAAGTCCTGTGTTTGAAAATTGCTTGTGAGGATTTCATTTCATTTACATTCTTTTATGCATGTTTAATGAGTATTCAATCTTATTTTAAAGTATAATGATAAATATGCTAATAAACTTTTTGTTCTCCCCAAAAATAATTGAACATCTCATTGCTGTGCTCTAGGCTAACACAATGTGAATATGTAATGCAGGAGTTCATACACTCTTTTATTTAAACAACACAGTCTGTACACTGCTTATTTGGAATGAAACCAGGCCTGGCACCCATCATATCCTTGATCTTATTAGTGTTGCACTAGGCACAGTTCCTGGCGGGCTAGAGTAGGATGTCAGTCCCTTTACAACATAAAGCAGTAGGCGAAGTCTCAGTGGAAAAACCCCAATAAGGTAGAACAGCTGGAGCAAGTCTAAGCCAACTCATCTACCAGCTGCTAGCAGAGGAAGCATCTTGCAGGTAGCCACAAGATGCTGTAATCTAGGCTGGGGGCTGTTACGCTCCAGTTCTGCGCTGCCACTTCCAGTCTGTTGGACGCTGTGGGAACAGACCAAAATGAGCAGCCTGGGAGCTGCTTTGCTTGACACTGCTAGTTGAGCTGACTTCTGATCACTTCCCAGAATGCAGGAAGCACCAAAAAAAAAAAAAAAAAATAAAAGGTCAATCTCTCTATTTTTAAATTCTGGAATAGTATAGGCCTCTAATTTCAGATAATTTCTGAATGGGTACTAAAGGGAGAGGAAAAACTAAGTAAGTGCCTTGCCTGTGACGAAGACTGACAGGTTGTTTCACCTGGCTGCTTTACGCTTTCGTCAGGATTAGCAGCCCCTAGTCTATTCTTCAGATTTCTTCTTTCTATTGTTAAAGCACAATAACAAAACTGAGGTAATAAATTTCTTGTTCTCATATGCTGAAGTATAAATAAGCTGCTCTAGATGAAAAGCTGGGCAATTAAATTGTTTATTTAGTGTTGTGTATTGTATTTTTGAATTGACATTTCACAATTAGCTTTGAAAAATTACTTTTGTAAGAAACACTTCAATCCATATGTGATTTACTCATAATACACATATGGTGTCTCTGCTGTATATTTCAAGCACCCTATGGGAATGGACACATTTTCTTTAACTTATCTTTAACAGTACACTGTGACTTTTTTTCTCATTGTATTGAACTGTCTAAAAATATCTTTCAGTATTTTTTCCCCTGATTGCATTATTCTCTTATACCCTTAGCACTGCATTTCTCAGCTAACTGATTTGACAGTTTGTGAAAAGGGTAGAAATTATCAACTGAAACTAACAAGCTCATGTTATTTCACCAGATTTGACTGCAGAACAATGTGAAAAGGATGACCCATATTCTTCTCTTCCCAGGATTAAAGGCTAATATATCAAGAATCATGAAACTATCACTAATTTGCAGAGATTTCTGTAGGCCAGAGGTGCTTCTATTAATATATTCCACCCTTTACAATTTGCTGCCTCTTTGATAAAGACTTCCCTGCCTTGCTATAACATGAATTATTGACAAAGATAGGGAAGCACAATTGAAAGCAAACACAAATATAGTCGTTTGTATAGAAATACTGGAAGTTACTAACATGGTCAATTTGTTTTCAGTGATCCAGATGCAGATACACCCTTTGGCTGACCAGGTCAAAGCTCCTTCAGTAGTACTTGGTGCATCATGCCATCTTCCACATCTGTGCACTTCTTCTTGCCCTCCCATTCACCCATAACATCAGTAAAGTAAAAGACTGCATTTTCATCAGTGCTTCCCATGTTTCACAGGAGTTTTGTAAGCCATACTAAGTGGTCTATAGCACTGCACTTGTTTTCTCTGTGCATTTTGATGATAATGGTACCTATTAGCCTACAGAAAATGTTGATGGTTGATAGTATTAACAATTTGGGAATTAGTCTGGAAAGCTGATATTGTTGTTGTGGCCGTTCTTGTAGGTGTACCCAAAGCAGTGTAAACTGCATGATGTGGGTTTCAGTAGCACAGAGCACTGTATGGGCTGCAAGACCCACTTGCATGCTGGGTAAATTCCAGTGATTAGTCTGAGTTCCGTACTGCTGGCACCTAGTAGCAGTAGCACTGCTGCTACCTCTTCAGTAGGAGAGAGTGTGTCAAGTCTGTAAGGAAAACGACACTGGCTTTGTGCTTTTCCTAATCTAATGATCTAATGCATAACATGGAGGATGACAGAAGGTCTTGTGAATTTTGTATTACTATGACATCTGGAGAACTTTTATGAAATATGTAATAATCTGGAATGAAGGCACACTGATCCCTATGCATATATAGTATATTGATTCTACTTGCCCTCAGAGCCATGCATATCCTGCATGCCAAAACACTGCACAGTGAAATGGGTGAAACAGTGGAAAATCTGTAGCCATCAATCTAGCTACGTAAATATCTATTTTAAAACAACCATGCTGGTGTGATGAATCATATAATCTCCAAACATTCTCTATCTCTGTATCATTAAACCTCCCACTACTTTAGATTTCAAATCAACACCTCATCTCTGCTTAAATCATAAAAACCACCCAAACCCTTTTAAATATAGATTACAATTTTCTTCTGTGAAATCATCTTGCCCCTTCCATTTTGATGTACTTGTCACCATTAAATTTTCACTGGTGATTTGGAGTTTTCTGTAGTTTCTGTCTGCAAAAACATACACAAAACATGACAGAAAGTTTTTTTACCTGTGGAAAGTTTTAAATGTGTAAATACATTTCTCAAAAAAAAAAACCCAAAACAAAAAACTAAAGAGAATCCTGCTAAGGAGAGCTCTAGATATTTTAAATGTGGATTTGTTCCTGATGGTAGAATATTATTTTATATATATATACAAAATTATATATATTATTATATATATTATATATATTAAATCTTTGAGTTCCTTATATGGCTGTCTTTACTTTTTGCAGGTCCAAACTTTTGCACAAATCTCTCTTTGTCAGAATTAAAAGGGATGTTTGTTTCCCCTTATCAGCAGCATTAGGGCACTGCATTTATCTTTTCCATGTCACCCTCTCTCCGGTTTGTTCTGCATACATAGGATTTTTCTCCTAGAAGATATCATTCTCCTAGAAGATATCATACATAGGATTTTTCTCCTAAAAGATATCATTCTTCGTTGTTTGAGGCATAATGTTTTCAGTATGAGGACTGCCTCTTCAGGCAGTTAAAAGGAAATAGATTAACACCTATAGCCATAGTGACAGGACTGTCACTACAAGATGTTCTTGAGAGGCTATATCTGCCAGAGGCCTCCTCTCCTTTGGTATTGTTTAATGCCCTGGAGCCATGTACATTTTTCCAGCTCTTTAAAAACATTATTCACTGAAGACCAGATTCTGATCCTCTTATTCATCATCGTAAATGCATTATTTTAAAAACTGGTCTGTTGATGTTTCTTTGTAGACAAAGGAACTGTGCTATGTTATGCCATGAAAGGGATCTAAAGCTGACTCCTCAGCTGACTCCTGGGTTTAGATCCATAAGATAAATTTTAGCATATCATGTTAAATTCCCTGGTAACATACTCTCTGGACAGCAGATATTTGTGATTGCATTTCACGGGTTCTCGTACTGTTATACTCTTAAGGTCAATAGATGAAAGGAAATAAAGTTGCATTTAGAAGCTTCTCTACCTGGAGAAATAGTCCAAAACAGCCATTCAAAGAGGCATTTGTAAGAACAGAACAGTGCTAAATACCTCTTGTAGAGGAGCTGTTTGAGGTTATTATTTCTCTGTGTCAGCAAATCCTTCAAGGTTTATACCCAAGCAGGACTTAAAGCCTTCTCTCTCAGTGCCACCAAGCCTGCAGAGAAGAAAAGGAAAAGAGCAGGGCTAGCATCCCGGTTTCTTTTTGTTCTTCGGTAGAGCATGTAATTGTAATTTGTTTGAAAAGGATTTTTTCCTTTCTGCTTCAGACTGTCATTCAGAGCACGAAGACAGACATTGCATTAAGTATGCATGTGGACAGAGGTAACACATTCTGTTGCCTTGTGACTGATCTTTGCCAATTTCTCTTTTAATTATTGTTGACTGTTAATTATTGTTATTTCTTCCAATTAGTGTTGGGCAGACAACACAAATAAGATTCCTCCCAACAAGAGATCTCTTTTAACTCCCATGCAAGATTTTGCATTATGTATAAAAAAGAAGCCCCTCAAACCCCGGATCAAAACCCCAAGCACTTTCTAAATTATTACAAATCTAGAGACAGCCACACAGACGGTTATTATTTTCCAATCTTCTTGATGCAGAGCTGCAGGGATTATGTGACATATCCTATCAAGTATGTATTATTGAAATAGTTTCCTTCTAGAGTTTGGAAAATGTCAGCAATGCTTAGGCAAGAAAACAACAAGAGGGAGATGGTAGAGATAGGAATAGTTGAGTGAAAGTACACTGTGTGGTCCTATTTCCTAATCAAAGAACGTGCCGTGGGGAGAGAATCCAACGATACTGAAATTGCACCGTACATTAAAAAGGGAAAAGATATTCACCCTGGGAAACTCTTTGCCAAAAGATGCAGTGAGGCCAAGACTTGGAAAATATTCAAAAGCCACTTGACACTGGTACAAACATAATCACCCCCAATAACATAAAAGATGGTAAGTTTTTCAGGGGAGATATAGAGATTGTTACTTCAGAATGTGAGCCAATCTATAATTGCCTGAGAGTAGAAGGAAACTTCCCATTGGAGAAATTATTCCTCCACTGTCTGTAATGGGGTTTCTCAGATCTCTTTCTTGCAGCACCTAGTGCTGGCCATTGTCAGTGACAGGGCACAGACTGCATAACTTAATAATTAATCTTTGTTACAAGCATTTAGGCCAAAAAGAGCTCTGGGATGATCACTGAAATATTTATCCAAACATTGTTGGATGGCAGGCTTGCAAAAAGGCTTCTTAAATAGTTCAGCTAGATGCCCATGCTGTTAACTGTGTACTGCTGTGTAATAAAGTACAGCTATCTGAAGTGTTTAACAATCTCCACAGGACTGCTCTGTCACTGTGCCACTCCTGTATGACCATGGAATACATAAATGGCTAAGCCTCTGCAGAGAGCCTGATCTTGTCTGGAATCAAGGACACTTAATGTAATCTAGTACAGAAGGACTTTTAATGTCTTTCCTGTCAGGTAAAACAGGGCATAGCAGTTGGCACTATACAGTTAGAGAAGGCTGTGGGTAGAGATTGCAGGATGTCATGGGGCCACTTATGCAGTTCCCTTTTGTATAGTGTACAGTGCTTGCAACAAGATATGGCATATCTTATCCACACAACAGAAACTTACAGTGCTTTTAAAGAGCAATTTGATTAGCAGTTCTGTGGCTACACCACAGAGCTCAGTTCAGACTGCTCAGCTGTACTAGACAGTCAGGGTAAATACACCTGTCCACAAGTCTGTGTTCTCACTGGTAGATTGTTGGTCTCCTCTATACAGTTAAATTAAAAAGTGCTAGACAGCATTCCTGGGAACTGAAACTCAATTGTTTATACTGTTAGATCATTAGACTTGGGCACACCTTTAACCTGAACCAGCTAACTCTGGGCCAGACAATTCTTGAACATGGCAAGGGAACCAGCATGGTTTGAGGAGCATTCCCAAAAGGCAGCTGGGATGTGATCATCATGTTTGGGGCAGTGAGAGAGTTTAAATTCTAGAAATGGGCTAATTTCAGCCAACTAATTTCAAACTCTCAGTGCTGAGAATGTCCCAAGGTATACAGAAATTAACAGTGTAAAGGCAGCCTCATTTGCTTTTGAGTGAGCATGTTTAATGCTGGCTTAAGTATACATATCTGTGCAGGGGAGACATACCTGGCATCTTAGTAAAAATCTAACTAAAATTCCTATGTTCAGAAAGACCGAGAGGGAAGAAAATAATTGCCTTGGAGGTATGACTATGGAGACATATTCCACAGGGGAGCGGTTAACTTCAGACTCTGACCATCTTTAGGACAAAGTCTTTCATATGTGACGCTCAGGTTGCAAACTTCCATGTTTCACAAAACCCACACAAAAGACTTAACCCAAAAAACTTTTAATACAAACCATAAGTCTGCTAGAGATTTTGGCACTGCTGTTGGAGTTATGTTGAGGTTTTGGGGGTTGTTTTTTGTTTGTTTGTTTTGGTGATTTTTTGGTTTGGTTTTGTTTTTTTGATTGGTACCAGTTATACTGCCTGGAATTGATGAACTGATTAGAGGCGATTCAATGGGTTTCCTTTTGGAAGGACAACATGTAAAAAGGCCAAAAGGGGTACCCTAGAAACTTCAAGAAGAGGTGAAATGACGTCTTTTCCCGTCTTCTTTTACCTTTGTTATTAGAAAAGTATTGCTGGCTATTCAAGGCATTTTTGCTAGCAACATGTAGGAGGGTATGAATCCAGTTTGCAGTAGTCTATTTTATCTCCCTATGTCTTTTCCACATCTCTGTATTTGAGGGGTAAAAGGCTCTGATGCAAGGCAAAAAAAGGATCATCTCATACCAGAATTTAAGCATATGCTAAAAGCTTTAATGAATTAGAACTTGAACATAGGATAGTGCAGAACACTATCACATTCTGTAGAAATGATTTTACAGGGGGTACACCCTGCAACTCAGTGACAGGCAGAGGTATCTGAGCTAACTGGAACTGGATGCAGAATTGCTATGTCAGCACAGTGCTACACCCTAATAAACTGGCACAGAGGAGTTATGTAAATTAGCTCAAGTAGCATCATACTAGTGCAGCTCTGCGACTTCTCAGCCACATGATGTCTGACCTGTGTTGGATCAGGTAAATATTCCAACTTGTTCAGAACCTGTAACTTGGTCCTAGGCTGCATCATGTACCATGTCTGTTGGGTGCCTGACTTTGAATCTCCCTGTGATTGGACGAGTAGCCTAATTTTGCAATCAAACTTGAAAAATAAAAAATAATAATAATTAAAAAAAGTAAAATACTTCAGAAGCAGAAATCTTAGAATCAAAACAGAAAATATTTTGATTTTCCAAAATCAAATTCAGAAAATGTGTTTGCATCACAGACTCTGCATTTATGTATGAATGTGCTGAAGTTTTCCAATAAAACATCCCATTCTATTAACTCAAAATCTGCAACAGAACAACAGCTCTTGTTCTGGCCAAACTGTGCTGAATGTGGCCAGAAGAAAGCTTCTTTTGTCTATTGTGAATAAATAGACCCTACTGCCATAGGCCAAATAACAGATTAAGGAAATCCAAAACCTAGCTGGATGATAGCAGCTTCTGAAAGTCTAGTGGGGCAAAACCACTTTGAAAGGACCATGGGTATTTTAGAAAATTTTCAGTTTTGTAAGACATAGAACCCACCAGATAGAGGTTCAAATTTTCCATTCTTCACAATAAGATATGCTAAGTCACACTCTACACCAACCTGTATCTTTGATTTTTCGTTAAAACATGCACTGGAGCACTTGGGAGTTCTATAGTAGACATACTACAAGTTAGTTTAGATCACAGGAGGGCTTACATCTTTCGCGCTCATTGCAACACAGTAGGTTGTGAGGTCATGTCTTGAATTACTTTGAGTCCCTTAAGCTGCAACTTAAATATTTCTTAGAAGATTTTTCTCCTTCATCATGTTCTGTTTCTTGTAGGTTCAAAACTTCTGGCCATATGGAAAAATTACAAAGCTTTTGATGTCTAGTGTTCTAGCGTGAATTCCTGTCATGGTTTAACCCCAGCCGGCAACTGAGCACCACACAGCCGCTTGCTCACTCCCCGCCCAGGGTGGGATGGGGGAGAGAATCAGAAGAGTAAAAGTGAGAAAACTTGTGGATTGAAATATAGACAGGTTAGTAAGTAAAGCAAAAGCCACGCAAGCAAAGCAAACCAAGGAATTCAGGCAGGCAGGTGTTCAGCCATCTCCAGGAAAGCAGGGCTCCATCACGTGTAATGGTTACTTGGGAATGCCAGATAATGCTGTAACTCCAAATGTTCTCCCCTTCCTTCTTCTTCCCTCAGCTTTATATTCTGAGTATGACATCATATGGTATGGAATATCCCTTTGGTCAGCTGGGGTCAGCTGTCCTGGCTGTGTGTCCTCACAACTTCTTGTGCACTTCCAGCCTANTGAGAAAACTTGTGGATTGAAATATAGACAGGTTAGTAAGTAAAGCAAAAGCCACGCAAGCAAAGCAAACCAAGGAATTCAGGCAGGCAGGTGTTCAGCCATCTCCAGGAAAGCAGGGCTCCATCACGTGTAATGGTTACTTGGGAATGCCAGATAATGCTGTAACTCCAAATGTTCTCCCCTTCCTTCTTCTTCCCTCAGCTTTATATTCTGAGTATGACATCATATGGTATGGAATATCCCTTTGGTCAGCTGGGGTCAGCTGTCCTGGCTGTGTGTCCTCACAACTTCTTGTGCACTTCCAGCCTAACTCGCTGGCAGGGCAGTATGAGGAGCAGAAAAGGCCTTGGCTCTGTGCAAGCACCACTCAGCAGTAACTGAAATATCTCTGTATTATCAACATAGCCCCGTACTAGCTACTATGAAGAAAATTAACTCTACCCCAGCCAAAACCAGCACAATTCCAAAAGAAGCGGAGCTTATGTAGTGAGAGCCTGTATGCTTCTGCCAACAACTTCAAGTATTTTAGCCAGTATCTTCTGTGTTTGATAGTGATGTAGAGCACTTGGAGAGATTAAATTCCCCCTTCTCTTGTGAAGTAGTGGCTCAGGTATATGGTGAGAGGTGCTCCTGTTCTCCCACTGGCAGAAGTGCTGCAGTGTTATCATTTCTAATTTTTTATATCTGAGATTCTGCATGACAGGCAGACATTTTGAAAGGAGGAAAAAGCATCAGTCAGAGCTTGCTCTTTCCAGGGAAGAATCTAACCACATTACAGGAAGCCATGGACCACCACTTTTTATCATTCCATTGCTTATAGAACTTGCTTTATAAAACCCACTGTCTTCAGTACAGAATTATGACCACAATAATGTTATCACTTGATTCTCAATGGTTTATGGTTTGACACCTGGCCAATCCCTTATGACTTTACCTGTATGTTTGTGATGGACACCTCTGGAGTGAATCAGTCATTTCATAGGAAGTTTTGATTTCTAGCTGTTGATAAATTGTTCATAGAACTTAAAACTGGAGGCAAGGCACTTGATAATACATTATGATGACAGAACTTCCTCAGGCACCCACAGTCTAGTGATGCAGGGAGTTATATAAGAGGCTCAACCACTTGCTAAAATTATAACCATTTGCATTATGTTGTCCAATTTCTATTAGACAAATTAGTTTTACTCATATTTCTAAACGTTGTATTCTTTGTTTTTATTAAATTGCTCTGATCAAATTACAACAGCGAGCTGATCTTTACAGTCCCTTGTGCTAGTGCACATTGGGAAGAAATGCTTGTGGCCCACCCTGTCTCCATTTCCTAGTGACATTTCAGTATTTTCTTACAAGTTCTGCTTATCATTTTGTCTGCCAAGGTTTACTAGGTTGTGTTTAAAATGAAAAATTATTCTGTCCTGCAATGTGTAAGATGATGAGACCAGTACTGAACTTTCACTTGAGACAAAAGGGGTAGATGTCAGTGTGGCATATCTAGTAAGCACAATCTATGCCAAACAGTAATAACATCATTTCATAGGAAAAAAAGCATGCAGAACTTCAGGAAAAAAGCATTATTTTGTGAACTGGTAGCCAAGTAGCAGGTCTTGTATTTTCTAGCACGAAACAATGTGGTCATCTGTCCCTGGCTGGGATATGTGTATGTCCACTCCATTTTGCATGTGATACCTCTTGTCTTCATATCATAGGTGCTAGTCCTGTGGCAAGTTACATGTTGTTTTGGCACTAAACTGCAGCTCGGGAAAATGCCTCAATGCAGAGCTCCTCTAAGTATTGGACACAACTCAGCACCACAACTTCTCTCCTGTTCTCTGTCCTAGATGCAAGCAATTAGGGAATCACCCTAATCTGCAAACCTGCTGCATCTAGCACAGAGGTCATGGACAGATAAAAAGATGGTAACACCGTGCTGCATAAATGCAGGAGGTACACTCTTCACTGTGTGCATGTCAGTTCTCAGGAATGCCAAACACTTGATGTGTCTCTGTCCTGCCATCCTGGACACGTGAGCAAAGCCATTACATCCCCAAGCATAAACCTCAAGTCAACTGGTAATAGAAAGGTATTGGGAAAAAAATTCTTAAAAGCAAAAATTCGCACAATGATGAGCTTCCTTGTATTTTCCTTTGAGCTTCTTTATAGTGATTCTGGCGTCTCCAGAAATAAAACAGTATAACGTGAACAACTGGTCTGGGGAGATGCAGCAGTCATTAGCGAAGTCTTGCCCAGTACAGGGTTAACACAGCCTGCTCTTGATGGCCTCAGTTATACAGCTCTCCTCACACATTGCCACTTATCTCCCTTTCCCATGACATTGTCACAACGAATTAAAGCCCCCATCCTGCAAGCACTTCATGCATGTGGGTAGTCAGACTTAATCACATGCATGAGTGTTTGCAGGATTGCAGCCTGAGAGATTAGAATCTAGAAAAGCAACCACATAAAAAGACCTATTTTGAGCAGGAGGAGAAAGGCCCTCAACAGAACTTCCCTATAGCTTGCTTGGATATAACATTCACAAATATGTTATATCTTACTGTTTTTCCAAAACATCTTTCTCTGCTGCACCACCCATATCTAAAGACACAACAGCAAAAGCTAAAATGTGAAACTGGCACCCTGCCAGCACTTTAAATCTGTTGATGTGGCCTTGACACTAAAACCCAGACACAGGAACAGCTGCCTGGCACAAGAGTGTCCTAAACTTGTTCATTGATTAAATTCTCAAGCAACATTTGTCATTTATGAAGATGAGAAATTGGGATTATGGAATAGTAACATTATGAAAAATAAAACAAAGGTAGAAGAACAAAAGAAGATGCTATTACTTGCTGATTGTCATGCACTCAGCAGCTTCAACAGCCTCATTAGCACCTGTCTCTTTAATAGGTTTTAGCAAGAAGGCTGGGACCAGACCCTTCTTTGTTGCAGCAGTTAGTTTGCAAATCAACTCTGCTGGATTAAAAAAAATGTGTTGTTTATCCTGCTGTCTTTGAAGGGGAAATGCTAAACAAATGTATCTTTTAAAATATTTCTTTCTCTGTATATGTATATATGTGTATATATTTAAGTAAATATGCATAACTGAAAGTATAGCATGGTACTTTGTGGCCTGCCATTGCATTGCCTACATGTTGCTAAATATGTTACATTATGTTGCCAGACAGAACATAATGTGGCAGGAAAGAAATCTGGATTTTTTTCAAGCAATTGCCAAACTACTTTCCATTTTTAACCCCTATATCATGCCTTTTGGAATAAAGCTTGATTTTCAATATCTCTTCTAGACTAATTCAATCTGACATCTTTAAATCCCATCAATTGACACTGATGTGGAGATAGAAATGTAACAGTTATTATGCACAGTTAATTATGATGGCTGATGTAAATCCTCCTTCCCTCTCTCTCTCTGCACCTTTTCACAACAAAAGCACAAAACTGAGTAATTCTCTGTCTGATGAAGGACTGTGGGAAGATAAAATTCATATCATTGTCTAAATTTATGTGCATTAAAACCAACCACAAAATGCTTTGTTCAGGCTGTGAAAATGATTGGAGTTTGTAGGTCTATAGGAGTACTACCAGTTGTGTTTTCTTAGAAGTGTTCTACTGTGTTCAGAGGCAAAGACAAATTTAACCTCTTTGGATAACCCTTCGGTTACTACCATGTTCAGTTTCAGCATGGCATATAAGTGAGCTTTGCATAAGATTACCTCTACTTGCCTGACTTTCACCCTAAGGGGTGAAAACACTAATAATGAATGGGCTTCAGATAATAACTAAGCTTTACCAAATGTTCAGGTTGCTGGAAACTTCCTTAAAACAGTGTAACTTGTAACTGGATTTAGTTCTTTGGAACAGAATCTGAAGATCTTTTTATATGAGTTACATCTGAATCAGAAATACAGCAAAAGCAACATTTTTGCCTCCGTCTGGCATTTCATATTCTACTTGCAGATGGGGAAAAGAGGAGAACAAATATATAAAATATGCTTAGCAAACAAGGATAACCAACAGCCTAAAGCTTCAGCAAATTTTTTTACAGTATCAATTTCACATCTTGGTTAAATGCTATGAATGCAATTACCACTGCAGGAATTCCACTGTGGTTAGTTTGCATGGGAGTCAGTGCTTGTAATTTGGATGTAGGACCTGGCATATCTGTTGTAACTTGCCTTTAAAAGAAAAAGCTTTTGAGAAAAATTCCTTTTCCATCCACCGTGGCTCTCAATGCCTCCATGATGGCATGCAAAGACTCTGTAATGAAACCTCAGGGATTTCTCATTGTGTAAATTGCAGTCTGGACTTGACATAATAATTTTTTGTTGTCCCTCCTCATAACACCCACAATTAGAGGGATGTGGCTGAAACATTGTAGACTGGGGTCATTTTTATTGAAAAGCAGTCTGTAAGGTCTCTAGGGAGTCACCAGTGACATGCAGTGGGGACTTATCATGTCTTAATGGCAAGCAGATGGGTACAGTTGCTTAATACTAGATCTTTTTCTCAAGCCCTCTTGGGCTAAGCTTTCTGTCCTGTGTCTCCTAAGTCATGCAGTAAAAAATATACATCTCTATCATTCAGCCATAGAGACATACTGATAGAAGTACATGAATGTGGCATAAATTGTGTTAGAAGCAGAAAATTAGACATAAGCAGACAGATGTAGTTTCTGTGTTAATGAGGTCTGAAAAAAGACAGAGAAACAATTCTTCTTGAAAATCGTATAAATACACCAAATCCAATGGTTTCATTGTGGCAACAGTTTCCTTTTAAATGTTGTGATTATTTTATTTATTATTACACAATAATATAGCAAGATAGTTTCCTAGACAAGTTTTCTTTTATACCACAAGAATAATTCTAACTAATGCAAATTTGAGTTGCATTTCCTTATCAAAAGGAGAGCCTGCTCTTAAATTGAGATTTTTTCCAGGTACCTCTTTTGCATCCGTAAGCAGTGCTACATTCTCTGGAAGCATCTGTCATTTCCTCACTTGGATGACCTAATAATAATTCCAGCCATTGAAAATACAGTTATGCTTTCATTCTTTAGAATATGCTCTTCATGCAGGAAGACCTCTGATGCCTTTCGTTACGTGTCGTGGACTGATACTGAAGATAACCACAGTAACAAAAAATTCTAATAAGGGTCATTGCTGTCATCCCTGACACTGGTCTAGTCACATATGTATTACCTATGTAGATGTAAAGTTTTGTGACATAATCACTCTGTATTTGCAGCAAAAGTATCTGCTTCTCCAAGAAATTCTTGCATGTCAGTGGGATCTCATTTTAATTACAGTTAATGAGATCTATATGAAAGATTTAGTTTATTTAAAAACTCAGTATGTAAGCCATCATGTAAATTAAGTAACAAATCCTCCAAACATTGATTCAAGTACCAACTGGAGTCTTAGTCTCTGTAGGCTCAGTTCCACCCTGCATGTCACACTGCACAAGTGTAGAGGCTGTATCTGAAAAGCCATGGATATGATGGAGTGAAATGTGTTGCAAACATCCTGCAGGAAAGCTGAAGCACAAAGCCTGAAGTGTTGGAGCTTGAGAAGTGTTACAGCTTAAGGAATTTTGCTCAGTCTGTGTCCGGTAAACCACTGATCCCTGAAGCCTCTCTTCTCAGCCCTTTATTTTTCCTTACAATGACAGTATGACCAACCTGGTTGTTGTGTTGTCATTTGTTCATGGGTTTTGGCTATGATATCTCTGTTTAATTACTGATGCGTCATTAGGAAGTGCCTAAGGATACTGAGGTGGAGGATTATTTTAGAGATGAAAGGAAACCGAATACTGCTCATCCCATCTGTATTGTATTGCATGCAGGAACCTTGGAGTATATGTGTTTGCAGTAGAAGTTAGAATAAATGAGAAGATGAAGGAAGTCTGCCCTCTTCCACGCCCTTGTACCAGCCAGTCATTGCAAAAGAAATAGACCCTACCCAGCTGGGAAGGCTTGTGTGGTGGGGTCCTTGGTGAATACGGTGCTGACTTAGACACCACCTCTTCCATTCCCTGCAGGTTCCAGCACAGGCATGGACAAGAAAAGCACTCAGAAATGGTACTTCATGACATGTTATTCTGGCAGAATATCATTGGTCAATGCAAGATTTCTCTGCTACACTTTCCCAAGCTTGTGAAAAACTCTAACATACTAGTGAAGTTGATAGTAGATCTGTCTATTACTAGGATATGGTACTAGATCTGCTTTACTATTAGGTCTATCAAAATGAGGGGTCCAGCACCTACCGGCATTTAACAAGCAGTGAGGAAACTGAGCTGCAAAGATCAGTCAGGTTCTCACAGGCACAGCTGGAGAAGCAGAGCCCAGCCCTGTGCCTGTTTCAGCCTTAGTGCATGTGTACACAATGAGATACTGTTTGCATAGGAAGATGGTCCACTGTAGGAAATTATTTCAATACCTGAGTGCTAGATGTGGCATTCAACATCTAACAGCCTTTTGTATGTATCCTGCATTTCCTTTCTGAATTCAGTACAGAACTTTAATATATTTGTGGTTTTTCTTTTACTTATATCTTTTTTTAAGGTGTTGTTTTAATTTTTGGTTTAAATGTGAAGGTGAGACCTGTGCTGACACTGAGACTTTTTGCCAAATGTTACACTGCAGTGAATTTTTATGGCTGAGCTATAAGGCATGAAAATAGAGATTTATAGGAGAAGCCTGACAGTCAATGAAAACAGAGCTGGAGAGTAGTTACAGATTAGAAATACATTCCTGTAGATAAGTATTTCTGTAAAGTAGCAGAACAGCTTTGCACTGCATGTTCTCTCCCGCCTCCAGGAAAAGCCAAGGCTCTCTGCAATGTGAAAAAGGAATTCTCACTATTTCAAAAGAGTGTTCAGACATGTCCTGCACCTTCTGTTAGGAAATCATAGTCAAGTGCTTACTAATACAAAGTGACTAACCTTCCATTGAGCTAATAGTGACACAAGCTTTGTGTCAAAGCTTTCACTGTGCAAGCATGACCTATCATTGTCATGAATTTCTGCTGTGAACTTTTCGCTATCACTGGCTTTATTTAATTATTTCTGACCATATTTAAATAAGGCAGTTTCCCTTTCTGATATGAATGTTCCTTTTCAGAGTGTAATTATTCCGTGCACTGGCTGACCTATATAGAGCTGAGTGTCTTCCAAATGGATAATGCTTAAATAAAAAACCAAGAGAGTTAGAGAGGAGGTCGTGTTGCCGTGGGACCATCCTTCTCTCTTAGCAAATGCACTCATATTCCAAAATGTTCCCTGGGTTACAAAGCTGTAGTGGCTAATACAGTGTCAGATGTTCATTGAAGCGTTGCAGCTTCAAAGTTTTCCTGTCTCATTTCTTCTTGGTAGTTGCAGCTTTGGATTTGTCCTGGTTTTAACTGAAAACATTATATTCTGCAAGCCTGCAGGCATGTCATTTTGAGAAGAACTTACCCTTTTGCAGATTCAGATACCAAAATTCAAGTCTTCACAAACTTTCTGTTGCTCACAGAAGTGCAGATATGCACAGTTACGGAGATGTTTATTACCACAAGGTATTTTTTGTCTATCTAGGCACCATCTCTGTATGAACCTACTGCTTTGTGGTGATAAAGGCATTCATTAAAAAAGAGACTGAGACTGCCACACTTTTAAGCATTGCAATGTTTATCTTTTCATGCCTGACGCTATGGGGCAATCCAAAGCCTTGCCTGTAGTCTTGATACAGTGTACGTGGAGGGATGAGATTCTGCTCAGGGGAGAGCTGTAAAAGATACCTGGAGTACTCCTATGTGAACCATGACAACAAAAGTTTGTCTTAAATCCCATACATCACCAAGGCTTTTTCACCTTTGTCAGTGATCTCTAGCATCCCTCCACCACTTTGGATTCAGAACCTGATAACCTGGAGCAAGGTACTTAACCTGCTCCTCTAAGCCTATTGCTTCAGGAATTCAGCATCATGTTCTAGTTTCTACATAGGGCAGGGAGGAAAAGTCACGGGTTCCAGGCCTGTTCTAGGGACAGTCCTTATTTCATGTTGAACGGTCACTGGGTAAAATGCAGAAATGCTTTTTGGCACCCAATGAAGGCACAGCTCACATCTGCCAAGGGACAGCAACAGTGTTTTCCTACACAAGAGAGACATCTCGCTTTCTTGCCTGATGAATCTTTGTGCAGTAGCAGAGCTTCAGCTAGAGTGGGGAATACCCTTTTCTACCAGAATAGCTTGCAGTTTGTTGTAGTGAGACGTTTATTTTTGAAATTAATTGCATATGTTTCTTAGCAGTGGACAACTTAACTGCTTATTCTGTTAATAATTCCCCACCTAAAACTTCTGTCCTCCTTAATGTTGATAGCACAGTGTAAGCTCAGTATGGAATCGAACACCAGAACTCTCGCCTTCTTGTGACAATATAGATACACATTTTCAGTATTATTTTTTAAAATGTGAGTTGCATGACAGTACCTCTGGGGCTATCCCATGTCAGATGGTGTGCTATTAAAAAATCTGGGATCAATAAAAAGAAAAGACTTAAAAAGAAACCACTGGTTTGATTTTGTTATTCATTTCCACATTTACTTCAATAAAATCTTAAAATTTTATAGCTCTTCCAGAGCTATGATGTGATTGCTAGTCTGCAAAAAAAGAGTATGAAGGAAATAAATACCTTATTGTAGAACATAACAGCAAGATTTCTGAGGGAATTGAGGGACCTTGGACACAGGAGGGGGGACATCATATTTCAGGCTTTCTGAAAAAATGTAAACTGACACTTTTAAAACATGTTTGTATGAAGAAGCCATGTTATTAGATCATTGCAATTGTTTCCTCTTTTCATTTTAATTACTTACTTGAGGGACTAAACAATTGATTGTCATCATTGTTGGAAGCTCTAGTTCTCCCACTGATTTTACTGTTCGGCTCTGCTGGCACATCTTTAGGTGTCCTTTGCTGATAAATAATTAGGTTAGCTAACAGTCTCACTCAGTGCTGTTGTATTCTAACCAGTTGTAAAACATCAAACGACCATATAAAAACCACATCACTAGATCAAGGAGATTACTGTGATAAATATTTTTATTATGCACCCCAAGCTTTGTTTTCTACCAAAGTAAAATCTGGGATTTTTTCTGAGGAAAAGAGCAGATTTTGTATGAGCATTCAGATTTTTAAGATACTTCTGAGTCTTACGAGTAGGAGTCTATGTATACTTGTGGTTAAAATGAGTAATTACTTAGGAATAAGCTGTTGCTGAAGAGCTGTTGGAAGAGTGCTGACATGCCCTGAACTTGGACAGAGTCTTCAGTTCCAAGGGCCCTTGAAACTGCAGGGTGTCTGGGAGGGCTGCGAGATCAAGTGATCGTTGAGCTGTAATGGCACTGTGCGTTACTGTGACCTTGTCACAAACCCAGGGAAATTATTAGACTCTTAACTTCACCCCTAAGGGTGAATTTTACAAGAATAGATTATTGCTATCTGGATATGACTACACTTCTCTTCTGTATTTCTCCCCCATTTCCTTTAAAATGACTCTCTGGCTCCACCAGCATATGTACTGTTTTGCAAAGACTTTCTCCACCCTACCCTTGTGCAATTGTTGGCCTTTTTTTTTGTTTGTGGGTTTCTTATGCTGTGCACCCTACTAATACTGATATGGGAGTTTTATTGAGAGAGTTCCAAACCAGATTGAGTTAACCCTGTCGAGGAAAAAAAAAAAGACCCCACATATTTCATGACAAAAATCCAACCTGTCAGAGATGCCAAAACTGGCAGTTCCACTGTCTTGCTTCTATGTTTGAAATGGTAAAGTATCTTCTGAAAAGTTTTTCTTTCATAAAGTTGTAAATATGAGAGTCTAAACTTACAGTGCTCAACGTACTTTGCAGGAAGCACAAAGGAAACTCTAGGTGCACAAACGTAGCACTGTGTCGTGCTCTGACACAGGTACATCTCAGAGGTCCTGTCCTGTTCGAGCACACTACCTTGATGGAAATAACTGGAAGCCCTACTGTTAGTAGCACACAATTTCTCAGGTATCATGGAGGTCAAAAATGTGGTGAAAGGACACACCAATCCTATGACTATGGCATGTACAAATAATCCCATGGGTAAAACTTGGAGTGGCAGACTTTCTGCTGCTTAAGAACAGGTTTGTTAAGAACATGTTTGTTAACAAAATGGTAAGACTGCAACCAAGAAGGCTGTTAGTCTGCATCCTTCCTAGACAATAACAGCTTTTGGGAATTGTTCTGTACAGAGAATGGTACTATATCTTTATGAGACTCTGGTACAAGCTAGCTGGATCGAGGTCATGTGCTGTGAAGTTACCCATGCTGAGCAGGGCTCAGGGACTTGGTATGAATCTGGCCTCTGCCAGGGGCTTGTCTCTCATTAGTTACTGACCCTGCATTACAACTCTCTTTGTCAAGGATGCTGACAAAGGAGAAGGGAGAAAAGAGAAGAGGGAAAGAATATGAGTAACCATAGCCGTTCAGAGAGCCACTTACGGCTCTGCGCTGTGTGGGGCACCAGACTAGCTTGAGGCCCACTGTTAAATTCAGTGAGCCAAGGGCGGCTCACTGCTAATGCAGTAACATGCAGAGTGCAGGCTTCAGGGACTGTTTGGGATTGTTCGATGGTCCATGAGAAATGTAAGTGGACTTGGTCCATTGTCGCAGTGAACTTGATCAGATATGTGAGGCAGGCTTCTCCTTTGGTGGAGACTCCTCTCCCAGTTGGCTTTGTTAGCTTGCTCTCCGTTCCCATCAGTGCTGTGGGAGAGCATATCCTTAAACATGCTCTGTTGCTTTTCTGTCTGTCCATTCATTCCTGAAGTCCATCTATCTTGATCATGTGGGAGGCAGGAAGCACAGCCAGGACTGTTTTGCTGGCTGGTGTTCAGCTCCCTACTGTGTTTCATCAATGAATGAAGCACAATGATGGATTACTGATGTGTTGCACTGATACCTTGCCAGCAGATCAATTGCTCTTACACCATGTTGCCATTTGGTAGAGAGTTAATTGCAGACTTTGACAAAGAGTGGGCTGGGGAACACAGCGTCTAGAGTTACACAACAAGTGAGGACAGGTTCTGATTTAGCAAAATGATTAGCACTAAATAGATCCAGGTCTCCATTTAACAATTTGAGAGCCAAATCTTCACCCCAGACCTGATTCTTACATTCATATTTGAATGCCTTAAATGTTGGGAAACTTTGGTTTTCAAATCCAGATGACTGGGACTGTTTCTCTCTCTTGTTTCCAGTCAGCTGCAATTTGGAAAATTCATGCAGGTTAGCCCGACAGTAATCACAGTCATGACGTTCTGCTAATATTGGGATGAATTGGTTAGTCATCAAAGGGAGCTGCTCTGGAGCTGGTCTGACCTGCAGCTGAGTGGCAGGTCTCAGTGCACAGGGGGTTTTCCTGCGGTAGGAAAACACTGGGGCAGTGGAGAGACCTGCCAGGAGCCAGCAGCTCTGGTAGGAGACGTTGACGAGGCCTGGGCATTGCCAGAGCAACCATGACCACCCCCATGCCTACAAAAAGCAGCCTGGGGAGCGTGAGTGACCAGCAGTGCTGCCAAGAGAGCATGGCATGTCAGCCGGGGCCTGGTGCAGCAGTTCACGTGGGAGGGAGAGTGAGAAGAGTGCCTCTTCGAAGGAGAGGCACTTCACTGGCCAACTGGGGGACCTGAAGCACACATAACGCAGCAACCAGGCACCGTTCTGTGACCATCTGCACAGGCCAAGGGTACTCATCCTACCTCAAGGCAGAATGAGGGCACTCGTCGGAGAGCAAAGGCTGCAGCTCTGGCTGGGAGGTCTGCACCATCTACCCAGCGGTGGCTAACACCTGCACGCAGAGGGAGCTGCTGAAGGGAGAGGCTGCAGGGCAGACCTCAGACTGCAGGAAGTGCCTTGAGCTTTCTCCTGGGGCAGGGATAGGTGGCAGACCTGCCTGAAAAAGGTGTGCCCAGGTGGAGGACCTCCAGCAGCAGGTTGTTGAGCTGCAGGAGGTGGTGAGGAGGCTGTGTAGCATCAGGGAGGCCAAGAAGGAGTTAGACGTCTGGTTCCAAGCGCAGTCTGCAGTGGACCCACAGCCCATGGCCAAACAACCAAAAATACTGTAGTCTGCATTGGACCCACAGCCCACAGCCAAACAAAAACTCCCCCAGCGGCACAGAGAGAAGGGAGGGGGGCCAGTAATGCAGAGGAATGGAAGCTTGCAACAGCAAGAACCAGCAGGAGGAAGAGACTTCCCCCGAAGCCTGAGATGCCCTTGCAGAACCACTTCACCGCTCTGCAAACTGAAAAGACCAGTCACATCAGGAGACGTACTGGAGCTGAGTAACTGCTCCTCGTATAACAACCAGTCCAACTAAGAAAAAGCGATGTGTGATAGTAGTAGACGACTCTCTTCTGAGAGGTATGGAGGCACCCATTTGCTGGCCTGATGCAATCTTTAGAGAGGGGTGCTGCTAACCAGGGGCTCGTATCAGGGACCTCACCGAGAGACTACCAAGCCTTGTACATTCCACTGACTATTATCTGCTGCTGTTGTTTAACATAGGCACCAGTGATAGCACCAGGAGTGGTCTGAAGAGAATCAAGAAGGATTACAGAACCCTGGGGGCAGTCCTAAAGGACTCTGGAGTGCATGTAGTTTTTTCATCAATCCTTCTGGTCAAAGGGAAGGGGGTTGAAAGGGCCAGTTGAATCTGTTGAGTCAACAAATGGCTACAGGATGGTACCACAGCCAGGGGTTTGACTACTTAGATCGTGGGACTTGCTTTGAGAAACAAGGTCTACTGGGGGCTGATGGGGTCCATCTGTCAGAGAAAGGGAAGAGCATCTTTGGTCATAGGCTTACCAAGCTTGTGAAGAGCTCTTTAAACTAATGTTGCAGGAGGAGGGGAACCTCAGTCCATCCC
>VYXH01005748.1:83483-98133 GCA_013397275.1 Burhinus bistriatus | reverse complement strand
CCCCCCCCCCCCCACCCCCTTCTACCCTGAGGCCCTCGTCCTCCCCCTGCCCCCGCCATCAGGAGCAAAAAAAGGATAGTAGCCTGCAAGTGAGTTTAGCTCTAATTTCCGTAACTTTCAATCAGCAGAGACAGCAAGCCCTAGACTAGCCTACTCACCTATGAGGACTAATAATTTTTGCTATGCATGCTGTAACCAGTCCCCAGGCTAGCAGGAATTGCATGAGGGCTACAGACACAGTGAAATCTAAACCACCTGCACCCAGGGGCAGGAATGTATCATTCTTAATCAACCTCAAACTCCCATAATGGTTTATATGTTAACAGTGGACATTGCACAAGCTAGAAGTACAGGCAATTCTTTTTGTAAAAGCAATGCAAAATCTTGTTTTAGTGAAGCAGAACGGCACACCTAAATAAACAAGTCAAATTGACAAAAAACAAATACTGACTAGCAAGCAGAACGAAAGCCTACCTATGTTTACTTGTACATACACATAGTCCGCGGATTTAATTGGTGCATTAAGAATAATGTAACATATCAAAATGCTTGTTCAAATAAACTTCAAACCATGGTATCTCCCCAGTCCTTCTCTTTTCTGGTCTGCTCCCTCATTCACACACAGTGTGCTATTTCGTCAGCTACCCCTTTACAGCAGTACTGACAGAGACCTGAACTGAACATCTCGCTCTACAGGCCTCCTTCCCTTTCAAGAAAAACATGTTACTCACCCCACATTAACCATAAAGATTCACATAAATTATGGGGCTGTGAAATAGCTTGATTCCTTATACAGTTTGCTCTATTTTACTGTTGTAGTTTTTCCTTACCTTTCTGCAGTTCGTGGCTGGTGGTATACTGAAGAACTCCATTAACTATTCTGATTTGAGCTAGTTCATATTCATTGTCTTTTCAAACTATTCAGTCTAAGTCATATTGTCATAAAGCTGCTGAGAAGGAGAGGAACACCTGAAATTTATCACCCAATGCCATTTTCATAAAATTTTTCAAAATTTACAAAAAACAGTTTAAAAACCCCAAACCCTCAGTCTTCCAGGTAAACGAGTATGTTCTCCTTCCTTCAGTGAATGTGTTATTACACTGCCTCATGCTCCCCTTGCTCTTTGGTCTGAAACCCTTCCCTAAATCCGAAAATTAATGGACAGGGCTTTCTAAAGCATGAGGAGACATAATACCATAAAGCATTTGTTTATAAAATGAAATGAGAGAAACAGGCCTAACTTCAATTTAAAAGCACCACATATGTTGTACTAGAAACAACTGAAATGGAAAAAACGTTGACATGTGATAATAGAAGAGCAAATCTACGTATTCAGGACCGTTTGTGTTACTTTGAGAGTGTGACTGAATACATGGCTCTTTTCTACGTGGGTTAGTATCTAGCATACAACCAGCAGTCCATTAGCAAAGGCTCTAGCTAGAAATTCTATATCATAAGGAGGATGCAGCAAATAAATCCTGAACCTTACACCTAGGGAATGTTTCCCATGGAACTTACATATGAGAACTGGAGTTCTGGGTTATTCAAGGTTTGGGAGAAATTAGCCTACTCATCTCAGAGATACGAGGCTCCTTCTCTCACAAGTTATAGGGTGGTGCTACTGGCTGTTAGACAGCTGTTGTGTTCCACCAGGCTAATGGCACATATCACTGCTGCCACATGCTGTGTTTAATACAGTTTTAAAGACCTATGAGATCTTCCTGAAGAAAAGCATAAAAAAGTAAAATGCTGATAATACATTCATCCACAGAAGATGAAATAAGAGTCAAAGAATAGCAATAGACTTTTGCCCCTTGTGTTCTCCAAAGTTAGGTTTTTTTCTTTTGGAAAGCAGTGATTTCATGTGCTTTTGTTACAAATTCATGTTTCCAAAGGTAAGCACTTATCTTCTAAAAATCTACTGATATCATGATTTGATTGTATTAAAGTGGTGCTCTCCAAATAGAATACTCTCTTTTTTACCCCTTTTTTTGTTCAAATACTTGAGTAAATCTGAAACTTTTACATGGACAGGTTGTGCCCAACATTCACTTCTGTTCACAAAAAATCTTTAGTTTTGCTTTAGCTTTATGTTTTATGTGCAATAAAAAACCAGAACTGGAATGTGAGGCTACTTTAAAATATCATCCTCCGTTACTTTTATACATGCATTGCTGTGAACACAGAACATGTGCTCATCTAACTAACAAAATCCTGTTAGAAAATGCTACAACTGTAAATAGCCAGCACTGAAAATAAGCTCAGTTAACACACTCTATTATCCTTATGAGTGTTCAAACAACTCCCACTAATGCTTACATGCTGAAACTCCATAGAAGATATTCAACCTCAAATGCCCGATCACACTGAGGGCAGATTCTACTTCAATAAGCTTTAAATAAATTAACGTTAATTAGAGTTACGTACTGAGCATGGAAACTCCATTCTCCTTGCCCTCTCTTCCCACCCCCCATTTTTAAATGCCTCATTATAGGTCTCATCTGCTCTATATGCTGCTTGTTTTCTGATGGGTAGTCTGTATTACCCAAAATAACTAAAGATTCTTGTGTTAACAGAATTCATTTACAAATTCATTATAGTAAGAGGGATCAGAAGCTAACATTTTCCTCAAGAAATAATGTGTACTCCACCATGAAAATTATCCAGATAAGTCACAGCAGGGCTTCATATATGACTGACTCCATTTTCTCCTCAAGTTTCCCAATTTTTGTGCAACTCGGCTAGTCTAAAAAATACAATGTTGTTTTTTATTTGTTTTAATTATTTAGCTTTCAGGTTCATCTGTATCATGATCAGCTTTCTGTTGTATTCTTGCATTTTCCACCCTTGTATTCATCTGTTTCTATCTGGCTAGCTATAACATCTCGAGGGACAATGAAACTCACAGATTCTGAGCAACCAGGAAAACTCCATTTTTCCTTCTTACAAATATGGAGCATCAACAGAATAGTTCAATTCTTATTTAAGAATTAAGTTAGGAATTACTTTGCTGCACCAGAGAGTCTCTTCCAGTACCCTGTCTGTGAAAACGGTAGCTACTATATACTAGAGAAATCCCACAACAGGCAATCTGGAATCGCCTCTTTCTGGAGTTTTCTTCATAGCTGATTCATGGACAAGAGGAAGGGCCTCTTTCACCTCATGAAAACCATATCTCTTGGTATGGACTAATCATGAAACTCTGCTTTCACTCTCGATGTTCAACAGAGGTGTGCACCATTTGTCACAAGATAAGAAAAGGCATATGCTTACTGAGAAAAACTGCCAACTTACATGCCCCATCTCTCTCTCTGTAGGTATTAAGCAGTTCACTTTAAATTTGAACCTTCTATTTTATTAAGCATTTTGGTTTTCCTACCAGGAGTTCCAGAAAAATAGGCAAGAACCAGTGGAAAACTCTGTGACTTCCTAGTCCTTTGAACATGAGAGAGCAATACCTACAACTAATCATAAGCATGTCAGTCTGGAAGAAAGAATAAAAATTTTATCTGGTTGTCTGGTCACTATTACTGCCTAAATAAACACCATCTGACTAATGCTGCTCATCTGCACATAGTTTTGGGATGAAGGAAGTTAAGCTTTAAAACAGCTGCTGTTACTGAAAATAGTCTCTTAATAAGAAAAGGCTAGGATCTGTGAACGCAGTCAATCTGCCTCTCTAGATAGAGCCCTTTCATTTAGCATGCACACAGTTAAAATATAAGTGGAAGAGGAGGTGAGAAATTCCACTGACCTCCCAACACCACTTCAAACACAAATTTTTCATTAGCTGCATTTATAAAACAGTTAGCACTTCACCAGGTCATCTCTCAGCCACTTCTGGTACACATTCAGAGCTTGAATTCACAGCCCAGTCTTCTGCCAATCTGGAGCTACATCCTGCAGCCAGATAGGCCCTGACTGAGTCTGAACCTGAAGCCAAGTGGCTTCCAGCCCAACCACCTTTAGCAGTCGAACCTGCACTGTTTATTCACTTGAGAAGTTTCACCCAAGCAAGGAGCCATGAGATCTAGCCTACTGATATACTTAAATTTGGGCATATGTTGCACTGTCCAGCTGAACTGGAAGCTCAGGTCTGCTTTATTAACTCACCCCTCTCCTTTCCAAATAATTGGTTAAAGGGCAATACTGATACAGAAATATTAGTAATAAAAGTTTCTTTTCCCTGCTGTTCACAGACCCTAAGGGCAAGGACTAAGGGGAGCTCATCAGGAAAGGTTGTAAACCAGAGTGGAAAGTTGAAAATATTGTCACTGGCTTAAGTAAAGAAGATGTCTCTGCATCACTCCTCTTACATTCATGGTGTGGTCCAATGTTCTTTGTCAAGCTCTAAACGCACAAATAAAGCATTAATTTATCACTTGCGCTTCTCACACTCTTCAGAGTTATTTTTAAAGAAATGCTGTTGACTTTGTTGAGAAACAGTGACCTAACTCAAAGTACATCATACTGTCTGTGTAACAAAGTACCAGATGTCTTTTGCACACAAAGTTCTTCACACAGTGAAGACAAGCATAACCAACTAGAATAGAAACCTCTTCTCAATTTCACTGGGAGTGTAAGAAGTGACATTAAAAACCCACAGCTACTTTCAGAGCAACATTTTGAGCACTTTAGCCTACAAATGTTGCAAATGCTTCTCTGTGGCAAATTCAGCTTTAAATAGAAGTTTTTCTAATATTAACTAGAAAATGTGAAAACAATAAAAGGTTTTGCATATTAGCAGCAGTTACTAGTTGTTTTGAATGTCATGTGCAGGAAAAGCTATGCTGAGGTATTTCCCCTATTTCTTCTTTACTTACTGAAGTCAAAAGTTTTTCATAAATGGCAAAACCCAAACTGTTTTCAATGACCTTGTGGGCGCACATGTTTCCTGAGGAATTTGTGACCACTGAGGCTATGTGCAAGTGGCCAGAAGTCTCTGGGAAATGCCGTCATAAGTAATCTTTATATTTAGTCTCAGAGCTTTAAAAAAATTACCATTGCTTCCAACAGCATACTGTTGGACACAGACGGGTATTTTTTGTTTGTTTCTACTGTGTATCACCAAAGCTTTTTGTACAAGAGTCCCAGATTGCAAAGATCACTCAATAAACAGCACATAAAGACAGACAAGGAATACAATGGGGACATTCACCCATTCTATGACCCAAAGTCTAGGATATGGGGCTCACACAGCTTTCCAGATAGCAGGCAGCTATACACCCTGCTCTCCCCAGTTCTGCTAAACTCGGTTTTGTAACACCCCTGTCGTTCCTCTTCTGATGTGGCTCCAGACAAACATACAAGCCACCTGCTAAGATCAGCATGCAGGACTCTTTTTCATTAAGGTGGTTATCCAGACCCTGTAAACATCCATTACCACAAAGACCTCGGAGCAGGATGCATTACAATGCATAGCATGCTTCAGAGGTAAACAAGGAGCTGGGGAGGGGAAGGGATTGGAAATGTGCACCACACTGAATAATGACTTGGAAGAAGATAAAAGTGTTCAGAAATTACACTGAGGTGATTTCTACAGCTGAGGTAACAGCTGAATTTCTAATGATAGCAAAAGAACTAAGCTTAAAAATATGTATAAACACAGTATGGACATTATCTTCAACACAATTTATGCCACAGGTGAGTTAACAGGAACCAAACAGCTGAAGGCTGTATGTATCCTCTTAGCACAGACGCTGGCCCTCTAACATATCAGTGCTGCAATTTTGTTTGAACTGTACTTCACATAGTTCTGCAGTCAGCAAACATGGGATCTTAAGGATTCCTCCCCTTCTGACAGGGGAGGATAGAAGGATGCCCCTCCCCTAAAGACAGGAGCTGGAAAAGGAGCTGGAAAGAGAAATGGAAAGCAAAGGAGCACTTACTGCTGACAAGAGATACTCCATCCCCCAAAATACTCCCACTTTTCTCTGCATGCAGAATGGCAGAGATAGCCCACCGACCTGTTGCCTCTCTCAGCTGAAGGCAGCAGAGACATTGGAAGATCACCTCCCACTATTTAGCTGTGGGAACATTCAGAAAGCAACGCAAAATATCTGTGACTACTCAGAGGTAGAAAGAGTGATAAAGAACCAAAGATGGGAGCATGAAGAGGGGCAAAGAAATGAAGATGATGAAACTATCAAGGCAGAAGATTAAAGGAAAGGAAAAATCCACTGAGAAAGGAGGATGAAATGAAAAAATGCTGAGGAGCAAAAGACAGCTCAACCCCAAATGTCAGCTAAAAGATGATCTGTCAATCTCAACATTTTCCCTTAAAGATGGACTTTCATGCATTGAATCATAGTCAGTTTGGTTAGATAAAAAGATCTTGACTGCTATAAAATAAGGCAAGGGAAACCGTCACATACCGCCCCCTGCCAATATATTGAGCAAGGTTCCTATCTGAGCCCTCACTTTGGACGTCATTCTGTGTGAAGGGGGTTTGTAAATTGTATGGCTTTACTCACCACTCCACCATTTTCTGATGTTTTCTCAGTTTTATGTTTCTAAGGTAACTGACCTGTGCTACGAAGTCTAATTAACTGATTGACCACTTTTTCAGTCACCACACCTTTAAAAATGCATCTTTCCATGCTGTGGATGTTTTGCAACCAAAACCCTCTGAAAAGACCTGTCCGTAACAGATTAAAAAGGACTCACTCAAAGAGTCACCTATGGAAGCACTGCTTTGTCATACACACTGCTAAAGGTTTCCAGTTTTCCACCTTTGTTTGAGTCTTCCTCTCACATCTTCATCTCCTCATACTGATTTGAGGTGCTGAAAAAGATAGTATCCCACATGCACCAGCCCCTCCTCTAGTGTTTTGCTCAACAAATCCAACAGTAAGTTTTTTATTAATAATCATAAATTGTGTGTTCTTGGAATTTGCTGTGAAAAGCACTAATGACAAAAATGACTAATAAGTTACAAGCACAGGCAATAGAGTGACATACCAGTGTCCTCCAAGTGACAGTTTACTCTCATGATGGAGTTTAGAGAGAACTATGAAGAATATTTCTCAAAGGCCAAGACACACAGGCAAAGAGTATGGTTGTTGTTGTTATTTTTAAATACATAAGTGCATGATACAGGGCAACTTTTTAAAATCATATGTAATACAACTGTTTTAGGCAGCTCTGATTGTTTAAGTGATACTTTCAGTATTTTAACTCAAGTAAGCACTTTTCTCTGGGGAAAGAGGTCACGGTGAAAGATGACAAAGATATAAACAGATTCTTGGTCTGCCATTCCCATAGGATACCTGTAATAAAGGCATCCCTTTTCTGTTTAAAATCAAGAATGGTTAATTCACACTCTTTCTTACATCCTCTAAAGCCTCCAAACTTTGAGCTGTGTGCTCTCTCATTTTTATCATCCTGCTCACTTAATTTCTACAGCTTCTGGGTAATTTCTTTTACATTACCCAGCACTCTCCATCTCACCCTACACACCATATCAAAGATTAGGATTAGGGAAAAAAAAAAACCCCTAAGCAAACACCAATCCTACTTTCCCTATCAGATCCTTTCAAAATGCTCTCTCTTTTAAGAATGCACCATAAACATAACTAAAATTAATCTCCTTTTCAAATTGCTACTAGTTATAAAATAAATAAAACAGAGGTGCATGAACAGGAAAACAGTACCTGTTTTTCAGTTTGTTTCCATCGAGTTCAATGGGGGCAGGGACTGTTACATTCCACCTGGCAGAGCACAGCCATGACTGATGTCCTCAATGTTAATGTGAGAGCAGTATCAGATAGTAGTTTGGATATTTTGAATTTCACAGTTTTTCTACATACAAATGCAAAGTATAATTCTGCCACATTAACAAATTAGAATTGTGCTTGATTTACCTGTGTATAAACAGGACTACACTTCCTGCTAGAAATCACAGCAGATTTTCTCTCATCTGAACACATTTGTGTACCTGTGTCTACTTCCTCAATCATAGAATTGTTTTGGTTGGAAGAGACCTTTAAGATCATCAAATACAATGTTAAACTAGCACCGCCAAGTTACCACTAAACTACATCCCTCAGCACCACATCTATACATCTTTTAAATACCTCCAGGGATGGCAACTCCACCACTTCCCTGGGCAGCCTGTTCCAATGCTGGACAACCCTTCTGGTGAAGAAATTTTTCCTAATACCCAATCTAAACCTCCCCTGGCGCAACTTGAGGCCATTTCCTCTTGTCCTGTTACTTGCCTGTTACTGGGGAGAAGAGACCGACCCCCACCTCGCTACAACCTCCCTTCAGGTAGTTGTAGAGAGCAATAAGGTCTCCCCTCAGCCTCCTTTTCTCCAGGCTGAACAACCCCAGTTCCCTCAGCTGCTCCTCATAAGACTTGTGCTCTAGACCCCTCACCAGCTTCGTTGCCCTCCTCTGGGCACGCTCCAGCACTTCAATGTCTTCCTTGTAGTGAGGGGCCCAAATCCATTCCTTATGGCTGAACTCTGGAAAAAACTAGCACTTCACCCTGCACAGTCTCAACAGATAATTGTAATGGGAATCTTGCAATATCAGAGGGAAAAAAAAAACAACAAACAACAAAAAAACCCAACGACCTCCCCCCAAAAAACCCAGCCAAAAGCAAACAAACTTCATTTTTATATAAAGTCAACCTAAATCGTGCATTGTGCCTTTTACCCGGAAGACTTTACAAACAGGCGGGGATCGTGCTTTCGAGGCACAGCCGACACACTCGGCGAACTCCGCGGGCAGCGCCCGGGGCAAGGCGCCGTGTCCGAAGGAGTCGCCTCCCCGCCGGCCGCCCCGAGAGGCAGGCCCGGGCGGCAGGGTGAGCCCGGGCGGCCGCTCCCCACAGGAAGCGGGAANCCGCTCCTCCCCTCCCCCGCGGGCAGGGCGGGTGGCGGCGCGTTGTACCTGTCCCGGAGGGGAGGAGCCGCAGCCGGGGAGCCAGAGGGACAAAGTTAACTGGAAAGTTTACAAGGGACCGTGGGTGGGAAGAGAAAGGCAGAGAGGAGAGGGGAAGGTCGGTCCCGCCCCGCTGGCCGCAGCCGGGGACTCCCCGAGGAGGAGGAGGCGGCAGCAGCAGCAGCAGCAGCAGCAGCCCCCCGCCGCCGTGCCGCGAGGCCGACGAGAAGCGGCAGCCGCAAACTCTCCGCTCCCTTCACAGCCGGGCGCCCCCTCACAGGCACTCGGAGGCCTGCTGAGGTGACCGGCTCCCGGGAGGGGGACACGGCCGTCCTCCTTGCCCGCCTCCCTGGGCGTCCTCCCGTCGGGGAGAAGCGGGCTGCGAGGACCGGGGACGCCGCGGTCGGAGGAGCTCCGGCGGGGGCGCGGGGCTGCTGGCGGCCCCCGGAGGTTCCTTCACCACCAGCACTGGGGGCTGCATCTCCCCCTTCGCCGGCACTCCCTGCGCTTTCCTCCCTGCGACCGGCGGCTCCCATGGCTCTGAGCAAAGGGCTGCGGCTGCTCTGGAAGCAGGAGCCGGGGCCGAGCGCCCTGCTGGAGGCGCGCAGCCGCCAGGACTGCCTGTTGCTGGAGGCCGGCACCGTGGCGGCGCTCAGTAAGTGCCCCGCGGCGGGCCGGGCTGGGCCGGGCCGTTTCCCGCGCGGTGCGTGTGGGGGAGGCTGTGGCGTGGGGAGATGGCGTGGCTGTGGTTACGCGCCTGGTGCCGGCGGGACTCGTGTGGTGCCAGCGGAGGGGTGCCGGGGTGCGGTGGCAGCAGCCGATCCCCAGGAGGTTTAGGGGCACTTTCCCTTGTGGCGGGGAGAGAGGAAGGGGAGAGCCCAGACCTGGGCCCAGGGGGACACTGACCTTACGGTCCCCTCGCTTTAAACCCTGGCCTCCAGCATGGCCTTCCAGGCCTTGCCCGCCTGCTGCCGGTTTGGGGGTGGCCCCCGGTGTCCTGCCGTGCATGGAGGGTTGGCCAGCACCCCCTCCTCCCTGTGCGACCCCAGGCCTGATGGATGTCTGACTGGCTCTTTCTCCGCTCTGGATGGCTTTAGCCTCCTCAGCAGCAGCTGGGGTGGGAGAAGCAGGAGAGGCCACCTGTCTGCCTGGTGGCTGTGGGGTCTTGGCACAGTGCACCTTTACTGTGTGAGATTTCTGCTCTACAGCCTTGCATGAGCCTTGCTGACTGCAGAGGAGGGTCTAGCTAAAGGGATGGGACCCAGTGCCTCTTGAAGAAGTTTCTATTCAGCTACATCGGGTGCTGACCACCAGTGTAGGCATGCAGTTCACAGGAGAGAGTGTTTTGGATGACTGACTTGCGAGTCATGATCCGTAAAGAAAACCTGGCTTCTTCGCATGGTGCCATACCTGCCCTGGTGGTTTGCACTGTACATGGTTACTTGAGCGTCTGGCTCTTATTGGAGGAGCTGGAGTCTCACCTGGGGCAGTGGAAGTCATGAACATGCTCAGGGTTGTCTCATCTTGTGTTTTGATACTTGCCACCCATGAGTTAATGCAATGCTAATGTTGAGGCAGACACAGAAAAATGAGGTGACTGAGAGTATAAGGTGCAAAAAGTAATGCAGAGGAACGCGTTGTGCTTGTGGTGTGTTCGTAAGTTGTTTTGCATGTAATACTTACCTGTTCCAGCAATCATGCTGCTGTTCGCAGTGTTGAAGAAGTCCATATTCAAGCAGCTCAAAGGAAAAGGTGAAGACTTAAACTGAAATCTTTGTAGTAAGAACTATGTATGTTGTGGTTTGTACAGTGTTCGTCATAATACCAGCTCAGGATCCAGGCCCACTGAGCTGAATGTTCCATGATATATGGTGGCAAGGGATTTTATGAATGAAGAAAGCCAAAAAGGTCATCAGGTGGCAGCTGAGTTACACAAAAATAGTTCTGATAGTGGATAAATTTTAACCTATCATGATAAAGATTGGTTATTGCCGCACTGGGTTTTTTTAATAAATTTTATGGGAATTTTATATAGTGTAATACTTCGGGGTTCAGTTTCTTGTTAAATTCATTTGTAATAGGAGACATGAACATGTTACATTTTTCTAGGGTTTTTTTTGTGTCAGTTTTCAATGAACTGACAAAGTGAAAAGTGTGGTACTACTAGGCAGCATTTTACTCACTTTCCCTGATTCGAAAATCTGTTGACATTAAAGCTCTCCTTTGATATCAATGGGTTTTGGTCTGTATTTCATTATTCTGATACAAATCTAAAGCGGCTCCACTGCCTAAAGCCAATATGCATGAATAAAATTGAGACACCAGTATTCATGTAGCTGACCCCAAGCCATTTGTATGACCAGTTGTTGGAAAGATTATTTGCTGTCTCGCTGATTAACGGAATCATCAATTTACAATAGATTTTTCTCCCCCAGTGTTGCCATCTCCTATTTGAATTGCTATAGCTAAAAATTATTAAAGAATTTGTATAGTCTCTCTTAAAATGTGTGTTAGAAGAATTTTGAAGTAGTGATCTGTATAGTGGCTAGCGTAAAAGCCTGTTTGCCATGGCTTTTCAAAGTCCAATGTCACCTTTTGAGATAACTGTAGTCGTACAGGGTTGGCATCCAGCCCACTCCATGTTAATAACTTTGTCATTTTGTTTCATTTGGTTTCGCTTTTCCTGCCTGGGTTGATTCTTGTATTGTAGGAAAAGCTAGTTTATCCAGTTGAGCCTGCTTAGATAATTTCTTCCATTTATGCAGTGAATGACCAGAAAAGGAGGGAAAACCAGCAGTAGGTATTGTGATGGTAAATTTACAAGAATTGTGAAGAGGAAGCTCCGCAGCCAGGGTGGTAACAGAAATAGCATTAATCCTGTTTTGTTTGACTGGCCTTTAGGTTGTTACTAACCATAGAACACTTCAGTGAAACGTTAACAAACTTCGTATATGTGTGGTTTCAGATATACTAGCCTTAGGATTGTGTTAATTTTGGCTTCTGTGTCTAATTTTCTGATTCTAAAATAGGGGTTTTTTAAAAATGCATACCTATGGTGAGGAGGAATTATGCAACTGTGCTTTATGCAAACTTCCACACTAACTAAAAGCAGATACGTATACCTGGAGCACTTAAGTTGTGCAACAGTTTATGCAGTTTTGTAATAGCAGCCTCATGTCAATAGAACTGTAGAGAGGAATAATCATGGATGGACAGCGAAAACCTGAGAGAAAATTTTAGTCATTGATCATTATTCTTTTTCCATAATTACCAAGTGTCTCTGCCCTTGAACAGGCATGACCTCTGCACTTTTTTGAAAGTTCAGTTTCTTCTATAATACTTTTGTACTAGAAGAAACTTAAATGTTGAATTTAACCTAGTTCAAGTGGCAGAAGGGAGTGAGAATCATCCTAGGAGAAGTGGCATTGCAAAAAGAAATGTAAAAACCATACACTTGTATAAGCGCAGTGTCTATACAGGCCATAAACCTCTGGCAAACTCATAATTAAAAGAAAGCCTTTCAAATATGTAAAACAAAAATTTGATACTGTCTTGTGACTGGATGACTTTATACTTCTTCCTCTCTCAGTATGTTACAAAGATCATGACAACTTTAGTTGTAAATTGGTTATACTTCAGAATTTCCTTGTTGCACATAGATATTTAATACTTTCAACTTGAAAATATTTGCACATTTGTTATCAGTAGTGGGAAAGTATTATGGAGATCCCTAATTGTCTGAGATGTCAGCAATTTATAAAACGAGACCACTTGGGCTGTAATGGAAACTTTTGGAAAAATCAAGGGATCAAAAATCACGGCGGGAAAACCTAACTACATAATCCCAAACCCCTTAACTTAATCTGTACAGTGATGTAATATCAACAGAACAGTTTTCTGTTCTATCATAAATTAAATATTTTTGAAGATGGGAGTTTTTCTTCATTTTCTCATGATGTCACTGTAGGGTGGAGGGTAAAACTCACTGTTTTGAATTTAATGGCACATTTTGCAAGAAGCTTTTTTTGCCACTGGCAACCCTGAAGCTTCAGTCATCTCCAGAAAGATGGGTGACAGCCTGAAACAATTCTTCCAGGAATTCTCCAACTAGAACATCAGTAATTAGATTCTATGGAAGAAACTTAAGAGTCATGAAGGATGAAGAAAAATTGCCGTTGCGTTAGAAGTTTTTGCTTATACAAGAGGAAGTATAGAGACAAATGCTATTCCTACTTTTAATACACATTACGGTTTTTAATGCTTTATAGATGAAGTGAACTGCACGAGGCAGTTCTGAACTGCTGTCAAGGCAGTCACTGAACTAAACTAAGGCTATAGCGCTGAAAATGTAGTTATTTAACTTTATTATAGCAGGTAATCTCAGTGAAATGATGTCAACAGGAGTGCTCCGCTATTGAAATTCAGCATAAAAAATGTTTTTGCAAGGGCAGAGCCAAGGGGTGCGTGGACTTTTTTATTTTTATTTTTTGTAAGCACTTTGATTCTGCACTGACTTTTATTAAGGGATGTTACAACACCTGTTACAGTGGATCCTAAATGACCACGGTCTTTTGAAAATACTGAAATTAAAAGCTGATACAGTGCATGTTTTTGCAAATAGGGCTGAAGTTTTTCCTCCAGACTTCCACCCACAGATCTGGGAAGTAAGCCTTTACTAGAGACAAACTTACATAGAGTTAAGGGGTGCGTACGCTCTGCAGAACAGCTCCATGCCTCCTCTGTGGCATCAGTTGCAGGTATGTGTGTGATCCTCTGATACAGCTGAGTGAAATCAGGGTATAGCCTTGCAGGGGGTGGGATGCAAAACTGGGAAGTGGCGATTATTTACCTGCGTATGTTTTTTTTGTACAGAATGCAGTTTCTGTGCTCTACGTACATTCACTGTTTACGATTAGTTTTAGTTTTGTATTTAGGTGGATAAATGTGCCACTGAGTGGAGTATGGCAATGAAACACCAATATTTCTGTAAATGTTTTGTGAATGTATTTCTAAGCACTATATGCTATGCAAACCAATGAGCCCTACAGCATGACTCTTTTTCACTCTTATGCCAGGATATTTATACAGCTAATCTCCCTATTTTATCTGTATTCCTAAAACTTCTTGTTTAAATTTTAAAAAAATCAAATAATCCACTTACAAATTTTTATGACATTTTCTGTGGTTTAGTGGTGTTCAAACCTTTTCCATTTGTGGATCCTTGCAAAACTTATAGTGGAAGTAATCTACATAGCAGAAGCCTTGCTTTCCTTGGTTACGCTGGCAATGGGCACTTGCAAACTATGATGTCCCAGACTGAAATTCATTTCTATAGGTTATAGTAACAATTGCGTGTTAAAGTTCCTTCACTGTTGTTGAAATGCAAATCAGGTACACAGAAGAGGGAAGATGTATTGGTATAAACGTAGAGTACGAAACTGGTTTTCTATGCTAGGAAACCGGTAGTGGTTGTGAGGTATGAATTCTTCTTGGTGGTTTATGTCTACAGTGACATAGTTTCTATGTTAATATATGTAATATATGGCAGGAACCACATAAAGATAATGGTCAAACTCGAGAGAAATTACTTCCCTTTTATCTTTATGTTCTTGACTGCCTGCAGTCTGCAGGGCTGGCCAGTAGAAACCTCGTGGTTTTACGAGTCCATTCTTCTTTGGTTGTGAATGAGTATATTCATATATACATGTGCAGGTATGAAAACATAATCCCTCACTAGAAGCAGAATTGTCTCAAAAAAAA
>VYXH01005748.1:44922-83433 GCA_013397275.1 Burhinus bistriatus | reverse complement strand
AAAAAAAAAAAAAAGCCAGTGAACTGATCTTTCCAAAATGCCGCTTTGCTGATTTGTTTGTTGTGTTTTCAACCAGAAATATCGCTTTCTAGAAAATTGGTAAATACATTGCTTAATGTTTTGAATATTGAGACTCTTTAAACTGTAACCTTGATCACAGACTTCTTCCCAACTCTGTATTACTTAACCAATATGGTATTTCACATTACAGTCTGACTTGCATAATGCCTGCGTAGCTCAGATTGAGTGTGAACAGGAAGATTTTAGTGATGAAAGATAATGAAAATAAATGAAGATACAACAAAGCCCTTTAGGTCTGTTTGAGGATGACAGAAAACAGAATTTGGAGGCAAGTTAATTATCTAACCTCATATAATACCAGACATTGAACAGATTTCTAGGTAAGACGTTGTCAGTAGTGTGCATATTTTTTTTTTCTCACGTGTTTTTGGTTTTTTTTTTGTGCATGAAATTTCTGTTTGATTATAGATTTGCTCTTTCTGGGGAAAATTCACACCTCTTTCCCCAAAATGCTAAACGACACAAATAAATGAAACAAGTTACTGAGACCCCATCACATCAAACCTATGTATGTACAGCGGTACCTACAGCTAAGCAGGTGTCTATTTCCCGAATTGGGCTTAAGAATCAGAGGGGAGAGCCAGAATCTGTAATGTGGTCCCAGACTCTTTTCTTCAAGAGCTCTTTCTTTAGTTTTATCTTTAAGTTGTAGGTATTACTGTGTCTGTCCTTAATGTTGGACTTGGAACTACAGTGCCTTTCTGCCCTTCTACTCCAGTCACTGACCTTTCTGGGCACCATATGTTTGAGAGCTACGCTGGCTCCTGCTGAAGTGTGGGGGATCAGCCCTAAGGAAGGGTTGAATAAAGGAAACTGCGTATGTATGGCTGGTTCCTGCTAGCTTTTAAATTGAATTTGCAGCTTTTAAACTGAATTTGCAGCTTTTACAAGCAGAACATCACTTGGATAGGCCACGTGGTATATGTAGTTGTGTGTCTTTTTCTTTGGCTCTGAAATATTTTACATGCGGAAAAATGTCACTTTTAGTTGAGTTTATTGTAGCTTAGTTTCATTGAATTATTGTGTCAATCTTTTTTTGCAAGGGTTAAAATTTTGAGCTAACATGCCAACCTTATATATAATTTACATAATTTTGCATAATTGATATTAAGAAAAGTGCTTGAAGAATGCAGATGGTGTGCAGATCTGTAAAGCTGTTATGAACGCAACATAGTTGGGGTAATTATTGCAGAAGGGTGGATACTCAATTATATGCTTAGTGAAAGGAAGGATTACTAAAAAATATTAATGGAAAGCTTTAGTGGAGTTTGGTAATTACTATTTGTACTGTTTAGTTACCTATAGTTATTGTTAAGTGGTAAACAAATGCACTATGTAGTTGTAAACTCAGCTTATTCTCTAAGTAGAAAAATTTTTCGTGAGTTTCATCAACTTCTGTAGCAGTATTGTGCATTAACTATATATGTGTGTATGTATGTATCTCAAGCTGTTTGACTTGAAAAAGGAAGGATTTTACACGTGAACAGAGTATAGTTAAAGATCCAGTCCTTGTCCTAGGCTTTCAAGCAGACTGCTCTCACTGCCTCTGCAGTGTGACTTTTTATGAAAGCCATTGCGGAGTAAAAAACCCACACTTTGGAACATGTAACAGAGAAACATGAAAATAATTTTCATGTGACAGATTAGAAAAGTGCTAGGTCTTTGGACACATCTAGCTGTCAAGTATTGTTGCTAAAACAGTATTTTCAATATTGTTGAAAGTTGTCAGGTATGGTTTATATTTTCCCTGTTTGTCAACAATCCTTTAGAGTTTCCTAGTAATTTTTTCCTTTAACCCTTTTCTTCATCCAGCAAAGGCAGAAGCATATCAGTTAGTTTTGTTATCTGTCTAGTCACTCTCTTTCCCATTCTGGCTCTAGTGTCCTAGAACTGTTTGCGAACACTCTAGGAGATGTTTCAGACCAGGTTTTGATGACAGTTATTTGAGATTTCAATTTTTATGATTTATAAAGATTTCTTTTTAATAAAAAGATGGGAACTTGCCTTAAGCCCTCTGCAATAATGTCCTTTTGAAGTCACACTTTAGTCCTCCTTTATATGTATTGCTTGTTATAATGGTTGTTGGGGATTTCTCCTCCTTATCCCTCACCTCCTCCAAAAAAAATAAAAAAAAATGGCTGAGGTGTGTCAAAATCCAGCTAAGACCTCCCAGTGCTGGAGGGATGACGCCTGTATCCTCACGTGCATACTAGCAAGGCATGGAGCGAGACAGTGCCGTGGTGGCTGGAGGCTGAGGGACGAAGGAGCCATCCCCCTAGTCATGAGGGCCCTTATGGGTGCAGCGTGCGGGAGCTGCTGCCTGAGGCCCCTGCCCTGGCTCATGCAAAATGACAAAGTGGTCACAGTGCATCTCAGGAGTTTGTGCAACACTGAGGAGTATAATGGGACAGGAATCTTCAAATTCCATCAGTTTCTATAACAAATGGACTCCCCCCCCCCCCCCCCATCCCCCCGCCCCCAAATTTGGTCTGTATGCACTAAAATATTCTGGCCTCTCTATTTGCATGACCCACAGGCATAGCTGTGTCTGTTTGGCATGTTTTCAGACTATCCACAGATGAGGTCTTAGAGCATGCTGTGTATTTACAGAGTGCATGGAAGTGTCAAGGAAATACCACTGTCGCTTTTTTGGTTTCCAAGTTTAAATTGCTTCGGGGAGCAAAATGAACCCTATGATAAATAACATAATCTGCCATGTGGTAGAAGCTACTGACAAGTTGTTAGCCAGCCAAAAAGAAGGGCAACACAGTCCAGAGTCCTCCTGCAGCTTTGTGTACAGAGCCTGCTCCTCCCTTTGAGGCAGCTCTGCCAGTACTGGTGCCCTGACTGATGGTACTATGCAGGCAAATGTTCTGTCAAATGGCATGCCCAGAACAACGGAGTATTTCTGTAGCTCTACTGGCAAAAGACAGCTATTTGTCTGTGTGTCTGGAAAAGTCCCGTGCCGGGAGCTAATGTGCGTGTGATGCCACTGACTTAACTTGGGAAACTTTGGTGGCTTCTGTACGTGACAGTGTTGGGTGCTTCTTGCTGTTAGCAGCAGGACTTGTGTCTTGCTTATTTCCATACTGAAACAAATTCCATTCTTTTGGATCTTGCTTTTACCAGACCCTTTAACGCCAGCTTTCCCACCTGTAACTCTGCTTTGAAGAGTATCGCCGTGCTTTCAAGGTGTCTTTCAAATGCTTTCAGGCTGTGGGTTGCCTGCAAGTTTGTGAGCTCCTGCATCAGTCTGAGATCTGAATCTCTTGCTGTTTCTGTCATTTTCTATTTTTTCCTAAAGATCGAATAATTGGAGCAAGAATTTTGTTTATCGTTTTTCCTTATTTTAAAGGGAACAAGGATAAGCTTTTGAGGCGGAGAACAGATGTAAGAAAAAAGTCAGTCTGTTGTTGCTGCTCTTTTCTACTTAGTGAAGATGCCATGGAAAGTGAAACATCACTTTTTTAAACTCTTTTTAATACATAAGAAAGGCTTGACAGGGAGTGTTTTTAAAAAAATTAAACATTGTTATTGTCCATCTAAACTATTTTTGCTGAAGGTTTTTTTTAAGTGCCAGAGAACTGAGCTTGCTGAGTCCCAGCTCTTAAGAGGTGCTGTTACCGAATACCTAAATTGTTACTGTCCAGAGGTTTACATTACCCAATAAAATCCCAATATCCTCTTTCTGTTGCTTATGTTTTGTTTCACTGGTGTGTGCATGGTATCAACATTTTACTAGTTTCTCCTAGTTCACTCAGCGTTTCTAAGAAAGCAGAATAGATAAACTGTGAAAGTCAGCAAAAATAAAATTAAGAAAATATGAACAAGTCTTCCTTATTTGTCATGGGTGCAAAAATTGAGACAAACATGTTTTGATTTCCTTTGGGGGTTGCTTCTGCTAAGGAATTTTGTGAGTGAAATTATCCTTCCTGTCACTTCAAAATCTCAGCGGTATACAGGATATGTATTTGTTTTCCGTGCTTTTCACTGAGCTACTTGCCTCTTGAGCTTTATAAAGAGAAGTCTGTTTCTTTCTTTTCTCTTCTATCATCCATTGCAGGCAGTTCAGTCTGTCTTTTATATGCCCAGAGGTTTCAGATTTTTTTTAATTGCTGTAGTTTATTAGGAGCATAAGACTGTAAAGTATTAGCTAACCTCTAAAAGTACATGTTGCTGTTTATCAGTGGTTCGAGAAGTAAATGGACATTTGGGGGTCACAGCCGGTTTTGCTCATTTGTAAGGCTAACCTTACTCCTCGTTGGGAAATATATACAAAACGCAGTCTTACTCATTCAAAAAGTACTTTGCTTTTACTTTAAAGTAGCCAGTGACAAGTTTTGGCCATATTCTGGCTTAATAGCTAAATGTTCAGCTTGCGCCCATTGAAGTCAGTTGTTGCAGAAATACACAAATCTAACATCAGCATCTGACCTTTTATTTGTTTATTTTTAATCAGCTAATTCTTACTTCACTAAAATATAAGTTTAATTCCTCCTGAAGTCAACATCTGATGTTGTGTCTACATCAAACTATGTTATCTTGCATAAAAAATTTCCAGTTCTGTATGAAATTAGACTGTGAGAATCTAGAAGCAGAAACCATCTCTTTTTGCACATCAAGAAAATAAATATTTTAGCTTATGGCCAGACAAATTATTATTTTTGTTCTTATTTTAGAATGGTATAAAGTTTACATGTGCCTGTATATTCCTTTACTTATTCCGAAACTGATGTGGCATCTGTACCATAGAATAAGAACATTACTAATGATCATGTTGTTTGGAAAGGTAGTGAGTGCCCTTCTTTCTTCTAGGGTGGTGTGTGGAGAGGCTGTGCATTTCTATCCCATCACTCTTTAATACTGTGTTCTTATAGTATTTTAGCCCTATCTTTGTACTGTAGTTTTGTTTACTGAGCTAAATCAACTGGGAAGCATTGGTGTAGGCAATAGCAATCTGAAAATTTTATAAAGACTGGAAAACTAAGGTTTGCTGCCTTTTGTTCTGTTTCTCAGCTCCAGAAGAAAAGGACGCTATTAAAGGACAATATGAAAAACTCATGGATGCTTATGGCTGCTTAGGAGAGCTTCAGCTTAAATGTGGTAAGTGACCATCTGTATGACTGAGATTATAAAACACCAAGACAATGCTAAAAGACAAAAAGTGCCTGAAGTTGTCCAGTTCCTTAACTTGTGAAAGCTAATCGCACCTTGTTGTGTGCAATCTGGAAAAGATCTATTTCTTTTTCTATGCTGTGCCAAAAGCATATCACTAAAGGATAGTCTTAAGAATTTCAGATTTTTTTCTCACTTTTGTTTTGTCTAACATTCTTAGCTGCCTGAAGATAATAGCCATTTTTTTCCTCTACCGCATTTGTCCAAGGCAAGCTATGGTTTCTTACTTTTTTTTGAAGGATCATGTTTAAACACTAATTAATCGTGGTCATCTGAGACTGCAGTACTACAGATTGCCAGTTCTTGTTATAATGCCCAATTGGGTGATTTACATGCATAAGGATTTGCAGAAGCAGGCCTTCAACTTCAACTAGTATAGTGAGGAATATTTATTGTCATTGCTGTAAATTACCGTACAGTTTGGGAATCTTGATTTAGCAAAGGACTTTCTATTACACTGCCTACAGGAATGTTAATGCAAATAGCATGTTTTAGGCAGAGAACTGCAGTTATTGATTTGAAGGTAATAGTATCTTACACAGCAGTCTTCAAATTCACTGTTGAAAAAGATGCATTAAACCAAGAAGCAGTATATGCCTTGTTCCCATGGTCTTCTTACAGTAAGCCTTAATTTTGACTTGGAGGAATGGCAAGACTATTTTCCATATAACTCGATGCTTGGTCAAGGAATCCACCGAAGGCAGTGGTGGTGTGAGCACTGGTATATGTAGACCAGTAGATATAAGTGTATCTTTTTATAGCCTGCTTACCATTTTATGGCTTGAGTAACATGACTTGAGATTGACCTGAAAAGGCACCTGCGATCTGAAAGATTTCTGTGTGAGAATTTAAAATGATAGGCCCATCTAGTCTTTTAAAATTAATGTGAGCTTTTTGTTTGTTTTGTTTCTTGTGGAGTTAGTAATTTCTATGGAGATTAGTATCAATTGTTAATGTAATTACAAATGGAGGGCTTGTGATTAATTTTTGTTGGAACTTGGACCTGTTTTTCTTCATAGGAGTCTAATGAATCCTGTTGTAATAGTAGAGGAATGTAGCTGTTGAATTCAAGCTCTTCAAGCTACAGATGAGGGTAGTTTCTTGTATGTGATAGGAACTAAATATATCTGGTTTTAGTCTTCATATGAAAAGGTGAATCATTTCAAATAGGGTGAGAAATGTTCTCAGCCTTATTTTTTCTCTTTTATCCTTTTATTTCTGTGTTTCCCATGTCCTTATTTCTTTTTGAAGAACCCATGCTTAACTTCAGTGTCCTTTAAGTGTGAGGTTTTTCCTCTCTGAGCTTTGTCACTGCACCTCTGTGTTGTGCTAGCATTAAATTCCCAGTCCTGGTACAGGACTTCATTTGGAAGGGATTCTTAAAAATTTTATTGTTAATCAGGTAAAAAAGTTAACTACTGGAGGCAAACTTCTAGTTGTGATTGAATGAAAAGTCAGGAGGGTCATGCTGTAATGGTAAGCAAAGGTAAGCAAACATTTCCGGCTGCTAAGCATGTTTACAAAAGCAAAGATGATTGCATGTCTGCTATCTCACCATTCAAGAGGTAGCCCACTTTTTCTCACAGTCTAAGTTAGATCTTCCATCTTACATATAAATAAGTTCCATCCTTTTAGCTGTTGCTTACATAAAAGATTAACTCTAGAAAGAAATGCAATGTAACTTTTTTTTCTTTTTTTATATAATGTATTCTAGCAGCTGCAAACAAGGGCATAATTGGCCAGCTCTTCACTGAACATCAGTGATCACACAGACTTTGTTCAGGAGTGTCATTTTTTTTTTTTCTTACCTGCAGACCATAAGTACTAAATTAACTGAAAATATTTGTGGAAGTACGTTCCACTGGGATATTAAAATAGTGTATTTGTAGAGCAGAAGGGGAGACTTTTTTTCAAGTCATCAAAGATGTCTCTGAGCACTTTAATTAATCTGTAAATATTGCTACTTAGGAATCCAAATAAATCACATTGTATGCCTGCCAAAGTAGATCGTGCTTTTCACAAGAAAGTAGATGAAATATGTGAAACTGACTCACAAAGTTAATGTTTCCCACCAGTAATAACACTCACTTCTATGTGCTTATGTCTGTTAACATGACTCACTACGTTCTTCTGCTTTCTTTTGTGAGATGGATGGCAGCAGAATGAATCGTACAGTGTTTCTGAGCTGTATCTCAGCCAAGATTTTGCTGCCAAAGAAGATCTAGCAGTGGCAAATACATCTTAAGCAAAGCATTAAAAGAGCTGGCTTTGCAATGTTTGGTTTAGACACTGATGTCAGGAAGGGATACATATATAAGGTAGCATTTTGACACCATCACCACATAGGTTGTTTAGTTTAATACAGCTACTGTATTTGGGGATGCACTCTAAATTAATTTGTGTATATACCCTTGCTCTTCCACATATGTGATGTGTAGTTGAAAGGAAGAAGTTTCAAAGGCAAAAAGGACAAATAAGTACTTGTTTTCTATTCCTTTAGAACATTTCCTAATATGTAATTGTATTTAGAAGAGGGAGAAAGAGTATCTTTGAGACTAAAACTGTAGTTTGGAAAATCTTGGTTATTTTCATAATTCTGCTATAGATTTCCTCAGAGATTTTCAGCTAGTTGCTTAGAATCAGCTCATCTGGTGTGTTCTGTTGCTAATTTTGAAGGCAGATGAGAGGCAAAAATACCTTGCAAATTGTTTTTTGGTGGACTATAAAGTGAAGTGGAGGTATGTGTGGAGTGGAGATGGAACAGGCTGAGGGAACATAAGGCAATGGCATGACTGTGTTGGAATGGGAAAAGAGCAAAAACTGGAGTGAATTATTTTTTAAAGGAAAAGGCAGTCGAGTTAAATATTTACAGTTAAGAAGGATGAAATAAGAATTGAATATTGCCTCCTTTTCACTGCAGCTCGTAATAGTCAACTCTGAAGTCATCCCATAAACTGCAGGGGAAACAATTGCCTTGAGTAATGTAGACAGGTTAAATACAGAAACTGCAGCTTATTATTGTAGGGTGCGACGTATCAGAGCTGTGTGTCATGTTCAGCTTGGATTAAGGCAGTTGGTTTCACAAGAGCTTTTGGAAAAATGGATGCAAGTTATTTTTGTCTTGTTTCTATGCGAAATATTCTCCATCCTCTGCCTCCCTTGTGCAACCTGATAAAAAGGTATTCAGTACATAGCACTGTGAGCAAAACATTTCTTACATTTCTTCGAAAGTGTTCTTTACGGACAGTTGTGGTGATTTATAGCTGTAATGGGACACAATAATGATCTTGGTCATGATGTATGAACATTTATACCCATCTCTGAGATCAAAATTTGGTGCATAAGTTTTGAAAGATCTTTTTTTTCTTTAGTACTGTAGGTGAGTCTTGCTTTTTCATAGATGTGTTGCTGTAGAAAGCATGACCAGTAAGGAACACTTCACTTCTTGCTTTAAAATGATTTCAGAGTTGTCTTTAAAATATTCCAAATTTGCATCCTAAGGAAATGAGGGACATTTTCACAGGTATGGTCATCAATTGCAGTTCTTATGTTCCTAAATCACTTTTATCTATGTGTAAAGTTTAGAAAGGCTAGTATGAAGCAAGATTGCACATTAAACTATTTGTAAAATATTTTTTAAAAAAAGAAGGTGAGGTGCCCAGTAAATAGTCTGCAGCTGATGCGGTTGTTGGTACAAAGTGGAGTGTAAGAGCCAGACCTGGAGCCTTGATTGCTTCACAGGAAAAAGTTTTCTGTTTTTTTGGGTTGCTTTTTATTGGCCTTAGTGCTGGCCCCGTTCATCATGCACTTTGCAGCTGTCAGCTGAATATAACATGCTTTCTGCTACTTTACTGCACATGAAATCAAGGGAAAATTACCATAATTTTTCCACCCAGTGTAATTCCATTAATCACTTTTTTTTTTTAATATAAGAACTGTTGGGCTCCTTTTTCAAGAAAAAAGGCTGGAGTTTGGCCTGTCTCCAACTCCAGATATGCAGGGAGTCTCTGTAGACTAGGTGCAGTGGTAGTACTGGCAGAGCCACTGACTTTAGGAAACTGATTTAGCGTTAATTCTTCCTTTGATCTTGAGGATGCACTGCCAGCATTTTAAAACTCAGCTTCCTGACTTATTTGAGCTTACACTTAAGGGGTGACTGCTCATTTCATGGCTTTAGTATTTTTTTTCCACATTGCTGTTGATGTTCTGGACAGAACAAACATAAATACTTTGAATACTGTTTAGCTCCTTTCAGAGGTTGTAACCCCATAATGTGCTTCCTAATGTTGCTGCCAGGTGAATTTGACTGGACCATGTGATGCATTTTTGTTGTGATTGGTGTTAGTCACTTCAAGTGCTACTTGCATAAAACCAGTTTCCAGTTCACTGGAAACTTAAAAGGAGCAGTATTTTTAGTATAATTACAGGATTAGAAATGGTAGTGAGCTGCAATTTTGAAAAGTTAAGACTGCAGGGATTAAAGGAATAGTCTCAACTGTTTTAAGGGGAAATACCTTCTAGCTGTAAGGAATGTCTCTGTGTTTCAATTTGATCTATTTCATTAAAGTTGTGATATTTTCACAGTTTGCTCAGCAAAACCAATTTAATTTAAAAAAAAGTCCTCTCTTTCTTGTGCCATGGCCTCACAAATCCATCTACCATAGGAAATTCCATGTTGTGTCGATAACAGGTTTGGTTGGGGTTTTTTTTGTGGTGGTAGATGGTTTTTTTGGGGGAGGGGGGTGATGGTGGGTTTAGTAAACCAGGAATGCAGCTTTTTGCATTCTGTTGTGAGATTTATTGGATAATAAAAATGAATTGTTTAGGAACTAAAAGAATTTTTCAGTAAATTCCTGTCAGCTAAAAATGTTGTTTTCCTTGCAATGAATGAACAATTACCAAATAACTTAGCATCTGCAATTTTTAGAAATGGAGAAAGTTGATTTTAATTTTGCTTTTTATAAAAATTACTTGCTTCAGTAGCAGCATCCATCCTGATTGAAGCAATTGAAGCAATTTCTACCCTTAAATTTAAGTGCATTTAGGTAAGGTTGTGGTTGATACTTTTGTTTTCATGTTAAGTAGCTATTTTCAACAGGAAAGATTGTGGCTTGTTGACATTTACATGCCAGAAAAGAAACCACATTGACTTTTTAAAGTTTAAATTTAGAAGTAAATGGACTGATTTTTGGCTTTAATATATGCATAATAATAGAGTTTCAGTGACTGGCAAATAAGCAGAAGCATTTTTCCTGAGGCTGGTAATGTTAGGTTTCTGCCATATTAGGTACTATTTAGATATGTAATGCTTTTGTTTTATTTCTTGGAATAGCATTTTCAGTCTGACAAAATGCTTAAGTGAAAGCATGAGTGGAGGTAGCGCAGTTACCATTTCCATCACAAACTTGTCCAACGTAGTTATCAATATATTTAAAAACATTGGCAGCCTGGGTTGAGGTGAAAGACATTGAGGCAAGACAGTGTGAGAAAAAAGGTTTGGGACTGAAAGAAGAAGTTCCCAGACATAAACTGATGTTGCTGGCAAAGGAGGGAAGATGGGGAAAGCTGTGTTTCACTGGATATAGCTGTATGTCTTCGTGGTGGCTAATTTCTTAGGCCTCAATGGAGACATTAATAGATGAATAGCAGAGTAGTGTTTTAATAGCATTAATTTTGCTGTGTGAGATTCTAAAGATGAAGGGCTGACAGGAGCCCTACCTCTGCTCAGGACCCTGTGACTACATTTGTGCTGTGAAAAAAATGGGGCAGGGCACAGGCTTGAGCGCTGTCAGTAGGATATTGTGATGAGCTTGCTCCCTGTGCCAAGAGCAGCATGCACATCGGGCAAGGATCTTCCACCCTTGGACAGTGCAGTGGTAGCCCAGAGCTGATTCCCAGGGACACTCTCCAAATACCACCTGGGATGAAGGTGATATCAGGGGGCAGGGCTTGGGACTTTTTTCCGAGGCACAGGGTTAGAGAGATTTGTGTTAAGTTGGGGCAGTGGTGGTGTAGAATTTCTGCGTTCTGGCTGTTTTGTAGCATATCCAGAGTGATTTAAGCAAATCGGAGAGGCTGGAGTTGATCTGAAGACCACCTCAGCTCACAGAGCAGTCTAGGAGGACAAAGTAGCAGAGCAGGCTAGCTTTATTGTAGCTTAAATACATTTATCTCTTTTCCTCCTTTTTTTCTTTCTCCAGTTTTCTGGGCTGTAAGTGTGAGTCATAACACTCTAAGCTCCTTTGCCAGCCTGCCTCTGTTTAAAGGCATCATGAAAAGTGCATGATGGATGAAGGCTGCTCCATAATTTGGAGTACAGTAAGGAAATGTATTCTGTGTGTATAGAATCATAGAATTATTTGGGTTGGAAGGGACCTTTAAAGATCATCTCGTCCTACCTCAGTCGTTCACTAGATCAGGTTTCTCAAAGCCCCATCCAGCCTGAGCTTGAACACTTCCTGGGATGGGGAATCCACAGCTTCTCTGGGCGACTTGTTCCGGTGTCTGACCACCCTCATTGTAAAAACTTTCTTCGTTATAGACAATCTAAATCTACCCTCTTTCAGTTTAAAACCGCTCACCCTGTCCTGTCACTACAGGTCCTGGTAAAAAGCCTCCCCATCTTCCTTACAAGCCTGCTTTATATATTGAAAGGTTGCAATAAGGTCTGCCCGGAGCCTTCTCTTCTCCGGGCGGAACAACCCCATCTCTTTCATGGGAGGTTACTCCACAGTGGTAGGAAAGAGTATTACAGCTTCAGAAAGCCATCAATCTCCTGACGCTTCAAGGAAAATGCTGTAGCTTCTTAGCTGTGATTACTGGTTTTGAGTTGATTAGCTATTGATTTGGGGTAGTAGAGATGCTGGACTTCTACATGTGTAAATGTGTCTTCCATTTTGATGAGTGGTTGAGTGTAGGAGGTAGTAAAAAGAATCTAGAGTCTCTGCTAAAGGTAGCGAGTTTCTAGGTAAGGCAAAACTGTATGGTTTTGAATGTCTTTTCTGTCATGCTTTATTCCTACTCATTGCCTTCTTAAACTAAATAATTGCTTTGTTTAGATCCAGTTATTTTCCACCAGGTACAAGCTCCTCAAAGGACAGAACCACAGATAACGAGCCCATATTATTAAATTGTTCTTTTTGGCTATTTTAATGTTGACTTTCCCATTCAATCTCTTCTGAACCCTTTAGGAAAGTTTAAGGTCACTGAAGCCAATGAAAGTGCTTGTATTTTGTGTCTCAGAGTCCCAGCCAGCCAGCTCTCTGAGTCTGTCACTATTGGTTTTCTGTGCCTTAAGTTGACTGATAGTAGGGCATATTAATAGTGTTTCTGTACATTGCTTCCAGATTCTCATGATTGAAGTTTACTTTGAGTTGATCAGTTTTGCATGGTTTCAGCAAAGTCACAGAAGCTATTAGCTATCCTGAGAGACAGCTAACTCCTCCTAACCCCTTCTTGAGGCTGCAAGACAGTATTTAGTCAAGTATGAGCTACCATGCTGATAACTGAGGTATCTCCTATGCTTAATCCTTTATAATTGTTGTGGTTTGGGCCAGATTGGCCCAATCTGGTGGAACGACAGATGCTTGCTCTCTCTTGCTCCACTCCCGAAGGGAGGCAAGAGAGAGAGAGGAAAAGAGAGACTTAAGAGTTTAGAGGGAACTAAACTACTTTAATGAAATATTAATAATAAGATAACAAAAAGAAAATAATGAAATAGATACAAAACCGTATCAAGCTCCCAGGATGACAATCACGTCACCAGCAGGCACTGGGGAAGTCCCAGACTGGACTCAGTGACGGATGGGAACTGGATTCCGGATCAGGATCAAAGGCAGATGTACAGACAAAGAAAGGAAGAGAGAAAGAGAGAGAGTGACCCTTTGATCCTTCAGCTTTTATACTGAGCATGAGGCAGATGGGATGGAATACCCTGTTGGTCAGTTTTGGGTCACCTGTCCTGTCCACTCCTCCCCGCAGGTGTGACCTCTTTACGCTTTTCCGTTTCTGACCCTCTAACGGGGCAAGTAACAAAGTTGGCTGGCCTTGGGTGTTATAGCAACAAGTATAAGCAAGAGCCTCTCTGCATACCGTTCCTTGGCATCAACTGTAAACATGGGTCTTATCACTCTGAGACTGAACAGTTTCTGCACAACATGCCGTTAATTTCAGCAGTTAGAAGAGGCCTAGCTATAAAGTAAAGTCACTGAACAAAATTGGTCCCGTTTTACCTCAAACCAGGACAATAATTACGTACACTCATGTGCAAAGGAGCAATACACTGTCAGGTTTTCTGTATTTCTAACCCTCCACTACGGTGGCATCTAGGAAAGTATAGAAGACCTACTTCTTAAAAACACTCAAGAAGGAGAACACAGCATACCCTTGTTACAGAAAGAAATGTGGTAAACAGAGCTTTTTAGTAAATACCACCTACACTGGCCTTTATGCAAAAAATGGAGTCAGCAGAACAGAATGAATAAGATCTAATCTCCCACCTTGTCCTGCCATTCCAGTCCCACGTGCCTACGCAAATATTCTGGCCCTGCTGAAAACCACCCCTAACTGATCACTGGTTTCTGTGGCAAACCAGTGATCTAGGAGCAAGGACTGCCCTGCTGGTGTTTCAGGGAAAAAATAATTGTTGCATGAGAGCTGGTCTTCGTTTTCAGACGGTGGTCCACTGTGGAGGGTTGAAGAGTGGTCCTATGAAGTGTTCCTTTTGCTGTCTGAAACCATGCTGTCCTAGGCTGTCACTGTGCTCTTAGCTAATTTTTTGCTCTAGACAGGTCAGCTGTTGTTTCTGCTATGCTAGAGCAATGAATCTTGGCTCACTTCTACTTTTTCTTACTAACTGGAATGAATAGGATGACATTGTCTCCATTAGAGGCCAATTTAAGTAAATCAAACAGTTCCTTCATAGCAAAACCAGTGTTTTCAGAACAATTGTTCTACTGTTTCCTAATTACTTTATCATTTCAGAGAGAATGAGCTGAGGTCGAAATCCTGCTGTGTACATGTAAAGATCTGATTAGAGTGGTGTTCTCAAGCTTCAAAATTTATCTTTTAGTTTTGGGGCCCTGAAGTTCAGCTTCTTCATGATTTCATATTTTGCTTCACAGCCATGAGAGCTGGAATTCTTTTTAGTGATAACTGAGATTGTCATCTAATCATGTACACTCTTTTGTGACATAAAAAGCAAAATCTCAAGAACTGGTAATACTGAAACTTTCTGAATGGCTGAATACACACAGCTTCAGCTGAAGCCAGTAAGAAATCCGAATGCTTTGTATCTTTAAAATTCAGAAGTCAGTTGAAAAATCCATAGTGAGGAATACCCTTTATCTCATAAAGGACCAGTCTTTTACCTTTCCCTTCAATCAAATCCAATGACAACTGTAGTTCTCTAGGGTGGTGGAATTTTATTTTTGTAGTGTCTCAGCACCAAGCTCATTGCACTTCATAAAGTAAGTGGGGGAAAAACACACTCTAATGCAGCGAAGGATGGGAATGTATAAGTATTGTGGAATATTACGCAATTGCACTCGCCTGCAGTCAAAAGGAATGTAAACGAACATAGGTGGTGTGCTTGTTTGTATTTGTTTTCTTCTGAAGCAAAGATACTGGCCTCTGCTGGAACCCTGTCAGCATTGCAAGTGACAGGACTGATGGGAAATGGCATAGCCTGTGTCTACCTGTAACCCTTTTGTAACTATCACCTTCTAGGTAACACTCGGCTGCACTTTCTGGTCCTGGTGACAGGCTGTACGTCGGTGGGAAAAATCCTGGACGCTGAAGTTTACAAAATTACTGCAACAGATTTCTGTCCTCTCCAGGAGGAAACCAAGGAAGAAGAGCGTGTTACTGCCTTGAAGAAAATACTGAACTCTGGGATGTTCTATTTCTCCTGGCCTAATGCAGGCTCAAACTTTGACCTGACTGTGCGGGCTCAGAAGCAGGGTGATAACCACTATGAATCTGGTAACTCGTTCTTCTGGTTAGTACTGCATGTTATACCAAAGTCTTTGGTCATCCCCAGCTGTATCTTGCTGTTCAAACATTCTCAGAGGGAAATGAACATATGCATTTCAGGTCCACCTACTTTCTTTTCATTGTCATGTCATTTTACAGGGCATGCGGCCGTAGTGAATTCATGGTAAACCTGGGCCAAACAAGTAACTTCTGTTTAATTAAAACTAATCCGACAGTGAATTGCAATTCTAATAACTGGACATTTTGTGTTTTTTTAAGAAGGAGACGCAAGATATATTGCTCTTTGCTATAGAAACATGTCTCTGTATGTCATGAATAATTTCCCCTGCAGTTCTTTTTAATAATTTGCTTTAAAACTTATCTGATAGAATCCCATCATCTGCCCTGAAGTATCTTCTATTTCTTAAAAGTGTGTTTAAAGTCCGTAGTTTTAATGTTTCAATAATGTGGCCTAGTTTTTATGTTGAAAACATCAATATTAATATGTTTGTAGCTCAGTGTAAGTGTATGTTGCACGGAAGGAAACTCCTGTGATATACTGCTCTGTACTATTTACTTTCTTGTGCTTATACAGCAAAGAAAAAATATTTCTTGTTGTGGTAAGTATTGGCTGACACACAAATGCTGGGGTTTGTCTTCTCTACGTGGGTTCACCATTGATTTAATGTAGTTTGTTTGCTGTACAAGTTCTGGCAGAACGCTTGAATTTCTATACCCTTGGTTTTTTTCTTCTTAAACAAGAAGATAGTCATACAGGAAGCATAGCTGTACTGGAAATAAACGAGGGTTATATGATGTATAACTGGCAGAGTTACATGTGAGTGTGCTGCTAGAATGTGTGATAAGTCTTGTGGCCCAAAGTAGGTGAATATTAAATAAGCAAAAACAGTTATAGTGGATGATAAATAAACATGAGAGTTCATTCAGGCTAAATAATCTTTCTAGCTGTGATGTGATTTTTGACTGTTAAGATCTAGTGTTTTGAGTTTAACTCAGAAGAGAGATGTATAAAACTTGCTTTCAACTGTGCTAATTATGCATCCCTCTCAAAAAGCTCTCCAAGCATGTCAGGTTAGACAGATCTCACAAACGAGCTGTGTTCCAGTGATGAAACTCCTAAGGTGGCAATACCCCTTAATAAAATAACAATGTTTAAAGCAACACTTTTTACCTGTAGTCTTGTGAAACTTTTCTTCTTGGAAGATAAGTATTTGAACTTTCCTTCTTTGCTGCTTCTGGCTAATCTAGAAGTAGGCCTTGAAGAGGTTCCACTCTCCTGTATGTTGTAGAACAGGGGTGAATGGTGACGACACCATATTTAGGGCAGAAGGATATTCCAAAGAAAATTTATCGTGAGGCAATTATGTGATACGGGAGATTTCAGACCAGACAATAGATTCTTGAGAAAAGTAAACAATGGAATAAATAGTTACATAATGAAAAGTGACAGATTGACCTTAGTTATAAGCAACACAAACTCCCTGTTGAATGAACTGCACCAACAAAAGAATTCTACTGGAATTTGTCAGTGAGGACTTCCTCTGTGAGTAGAGCTAGGAGAAGGAGGTGCAAGAGATACCGAAAATTATTTTAGAGCTGCTTTTTCAGTTACATATTTAGTTTAAAAATGTAAGAATGGCTTGCACCTGTTTCAGAGAAATGCTGTACTCTAGAAGAACAATTCTTCAGGGGTTTTGCTAGATGTAGTAACTCTTGTACAGATCTGCTGTTGAGCAATAAGCGATCATAAAAGGGCCCTCATCTGTGACTAAAAGTGCATTTTGAAAAACGAAATGAGGAAAACCATCATAATAGAAGAGACTAGCATCACTGTTAACCAGGCATGATAGTTTTCTTGGGTTGTTGATAGTAAAATAAATTGAAGGTTAAAATAGACATTCGTCTTAATTTTAGTGGCACTTTTTGCAATATCTCTATTCACTTATGGGTCCAGTTCCTGCTTGGAAAAATTTTCCTGAAAATCCTGGTGGGTTTTAAAATGGCTCTTCAACCTGTGGTGTACACTAAGGTCCAGGCAGTACTGGTCAAAAAGTAGTTAGCTTGTCAGCACTGTAACTTACAAAAAATATTACTAAATATAAATGTGTTTCTGGAGCTGAAAAAGGTGACATTTGTGTCTGAATTTATAAGACAGAGGTACAAGATAGAAGGACAGCACCTTGGTGGTAGCTGTGCTATTAAAATTTGCCATGTCCTGTTCACTGTAGTAGTTCACAAGGATTTCTTCCTGATATTTCCTGGTTTTGGATAAAGTAAAGGTACAAAAAAAAAGAATAACAAAACATTAATTGCTTAAATTAGTGATTGTTGTGGAGTGACATCCATGCCTGTCTGTCTTATTTTATTCAGTAATGTATCTGTATGTTGAACCTTTCAGGAACCAACTATTGCATGTGCCCTTCAAACACTACCAGGTGAACTGCTCTGACTGGTTGCTGAAAGTAATCTGTGGTGTGGTGGACATTCGCACTGTTTATGCTTCCCACAAGAAGGCAAAAGCCTGTCTCATCTCTCGCATCAGCTGTGAGCGAGCTGGTGCCCGGTTTCACATTCGAGGGGTCAATGATGATGGACATGTATCTAACTTCGTTGAGACAGAGCAGGTAAGCGGATGTCTCCAATAGCTTTGAATAATTCAGTCCACTCCACTTTAATTGGGGCAGAGTTTCCAACAAGAATTAGTTCAGCAAGTGTTTTTTCCAATAATATGTAAAATATTATTTCATGACAGATCTATTTTTTCTTGCCCGTTAATCATGTCTTTGCGATCTGTTCTTGTTCTGTGTTTCTGAGTTTTCTGTGCACACAATTTTCACTAATACTTTTAATTTTTTTTCCTGAATGTGAAAGTCTGGCCATTTGATATTGTAGTGAAATATAGACATGGGTTTTTAAACCATTCAGAGAGCTCTGTGTGTTAATTCATACGAAATCAACATGTGTAACAGTAAGTTTCTCAATTGCATGAAACTTGCTTAGAATTATCAGTCATGAGACCCATGTATTAAACAAAAGAATGTTTTCAAATCTGCTCCAGAATAAATGTCACACTTCTTTACATCTGCATGCATTTTAAAGTATATTTTTTCTAAAATTTGTCATGTTTCCCTTGCTATAGAATGTTGGAGAAGAACTAGTTTGAAAGACTTTTCTATAAAGTAATGGTCTCTGCACTTTATTTCTCTTTCATTAATTTTAAGTATCTCTGTTAGTCCATACCACCAGGTTTGCTGGACTAGCGATTGAAAGTCCCTTGCACTACAATGGCATAACTATGTCTACGCTCATGTAAAAGAATTTGCTTAGGGATGCTGGGGGTGATTTTCAGCAAAGACTAGAGCTGAGATTTGCTTTTGACTCTTAAGGAAGTCACTTAGAATCATGTACAATCTTATGATCATAAATATTCGTGTTTCAAATTACTCCTGTCTGTGGTATTGGATTGAAGCCATCACTTCTTTGTACAGCAAGTCTTTCAGCTATGAAATAAGGGTGATTATTAACTTCCTGCCTCACAGGACTTTTGCAGACCAGTGAGAACAACATTTATAGAAGGTAGGTAGTGTACGCTGTGCTATGGTGAAGACAAACTCTTAGCACTCAAATGTATCATTCTAGTTAAGAGGAAGCTGCCCAGCAAAGGAGCTGTGTTCACTGGGAGTCAAATCATCTTTGGCTAGTAAAAGAAATGGAGAAAAAACACCATCTTCTCAGAGTAAGGCAAATTCCAGCGCAACTCATTTTGGAAGAGACTTTGCTTTATATTCCCCTTTGCTTTGTGGGGGATTCTCTCCCGTGAGTGGTGGTATGACACAGTTTTTATATATATATATGGTAAAAACCTTATTTCCAGCTGATGCTGAGGCAAAATATATGGATGAAATGCATTCAGCAGGCTCCCTTGATTGACACAGCCAAACACAATAACAGAGTCAGTTGGTTTTATTGCACATGGTTTAGCTTACTACCTTGAAAATGAACAAAAAGCAATGGACCCTGAAGAATCTGAAATCTGTGCCAGCTGAAATGAGTGCTTTCTTATTCATGTATAATCACCTTTTCCATTTTGAATAGAAGTAGTAATTACTAGCAGTCAGAACCATCATACAGAAATGGATGTCTTATAAGCAGAAAAATGACTGGTAGTAGCTTTCAATAAAGGACAAGGATCTGCTCCTAAAATTTGGTTGTTTTCAGTGTCTTCTGGACACATCCACAAAACTGTATGTAGCGTAGATTGTTTTCATATGTGTATGTGTGTGTCTATATACGTAGGTGCACGTATAATGCGAGTAGATTGCTTACGTGGTGCTTATAAGGGGAGGCTGGTGAGACATCTCTACATGACACAGTGAGTAGCATAGAGATACTTAAGCTAGCTGTGTCAGCACTTGTTCCAGAAGGGTAATAGGTGTGTCACTGTAGGACTGTGCCTGACTGCTGAGAGTGGCAACCCCCCTCAAAACTGCTCATACTTTAGCACTAGGTATTTCCTCGTGGCATTGTGTGAGTGTAGTGGCTCACACTCAGTGCTGTCCTTTCTGTTACCCCACTGCATGAGGCAAACATGCCTTCAGACGCCTGTTTGTCCAAAATCCACCAATGTCTGGGCACTTTTAAACATCTTCTAAGATGTTGCCTTGATGGTACAGCTTTAACCTTTTCACCTGGTTCTGCCTAGGGACACATGTAGAGAGCTACCTTAGACTTGACAGTGCTGTGTTGCTCAGCAGAAGGCTTGGAGAAGTTGCAGACTGGTATTCCCCAGTCTGCTGGTAAGGTTTGATCCCCAAGACATACTCAAAGCATGCACAGTGTTACAGCTGGGACTCTGTGCCCAGTGGTCAGAGTTCTTATCAGGAATGTGAGTGGCTTTTTGCTCGTGTCCCTCCTGATTTGCCTGTATTTTCAGTAGGCTGGCCTGGCAGTTTTCCTCTTAGTGTTCGGGCTTCCACAAATTCTGCTTCTTGGATGCCAAGCTCTTCCCCTTCAGTGCTTGGGTCTCTAATATCAGCCTCTGAATTCTCTGCTAATAATTCTCTTTTGTGCCTCTGCTCCAAAGCAACTGCAAGTCAAGTCCTGTAGCATCTGCATCTTTCTAGAAAGTCTGTCAGTGCATTGAGAGATGCAGGTAGGTCTGCTCACCGAAAAGTGGAATTTTCCCCTGGAACTTGGGACAGAAGAAGGAACATATGCCATTTTAAGTAATAACTTGGTACAGTCTGCTATTTTAGTTGAGTGCCTTCTCATGAGCATTAGTGCAAAGTACATTACTCAGGATTTGAAGAATGTTCTCTTGCTGAAATGCAAAGGAAAGAAAATGTTAGAACGGGTTGTCAGCTTTCTTTCGAATCAGTCTCACATTGGCGACACTGCACTTAGCAGTTGTCTAATTATGGGAAATGCTTCTGCTATCCTACTCACTAGTTGGGTTATAAGTAACACATTCTATTTAATTATATTGCTGGAGTATGTTATGTTGCAAATGATTAGCATGGAAAATAAGATGGCCTTTGCATCCCAGCAGAAAACCTGAGGACTGGCTCCTGGTGAGTGGCAAAACAGTAGTTGGTTGGTAATGCTTCGGTTAGCTGGGATTGGGTCAGGCTCTTCACAGAAACTGATGTGCTTTGTTCCTGTTCAGCCAGGGGCTGCTGTGAAGTGGGAGGACTGAAGGGTTTTGAGTGTTTTGCAATTGGGTAAGCAAAAGTGCAAGGCTGAAATGGTTATAGGGTGAAAGGCTTGAGTAGGTTGAAAATTATGACAAGAGTTTGCAGTTTTAAAGGATTGTGTGGTTTTGTTTGGTTTTTGTTTTTAAAGGAGCAAAGAAGGTTGCTGTTGCTAGTGGTGATAAACACTAGTTTTACCAAGATGCGTATCCTAAGAAAGCAAAGTTCAGCTAACCACTGGGATGCCTGAGATCCAGTTCAAGCTGGCATCCACTTACCATTAGGAAGGAAGAGTCCTAGAATAAACTCTCTCCTGCTTTCATAGTAGACTACTGACTAATCGCCTATGAGGTAATATCTTGGCTGAATAACATTTTGTTTCTATTTGCTGCAGCCTGTACAGTATAATGGCATGCTGGCTCTGTGCTTTCATGGATAAATAGCACCCTAGGATTCTGAAAAGCCAGGACTTTCTCCCCCTTCATAGGAATTACTTCTAACATTTTTCTGTTTTTGGAAGAGGGAGAAACAATTAGTCTTATCTCCAGGCAGCTCTTTTATGCATAAATGGTATGCTTTTGTCTCCCACTGAGTTAGCCTTGTGGCATTTTAGCTCTGCAATGAGTCATTTTTTGTGGGCTTGCTTAACTGCTGTGACTCACAGTGTTTGAGAAGAAGGGGGAAAAAGTTAAATATCTCACTTCACTTTTGCTTTAAAAAAAAAAAATGCTACTAGTAGATCTTTCATATATTTAATCATTTAGCTTCCATCTTTACAAAGAAAAAAGAAGAAAGAAAAAATGGTAGGAAACACTAATAGAAAAACAAAATAGGACGGGAGGAGAAAAGAGGGCTTTTTTGAAGTTCCTCTAATGGGTACTTCCAGATTTGCTGCCAGTATTTTGTAGTGGGATGGTAGCCCTTTCTACTTGCAGTGCTGCAGTTAATCCTGAAGTAGTTTTAAAATCAGTCTCTGTTTCCCAGTGATAGCTTAAATGGTTCCCTTCACCCTTTCTTCCTTCCCTAGTAATCCCCTAAAGTTGAGGCTGTATTGCATTCTTTTAATTCTTTTCTGCTAATAGTGTTGAGAAACAAGTGTGCTTTCTTCATTTAGTTTGTGTGCCTGTCACTGTTTACATTTCAGCTCCTCCCCTAGTTATCCTCCAGAGAGTCGTGCTAAACTCTTAATATCTTAGTATGTGACTTAAGGGGAACAACTCTAATTTACCAAAGATAAATTAATGGTTTCAGTTGTTCTCCCCTTCATGGAACTGTTCAATAAAGAAAATGGAAACCTTGACAAGGAATTAAAAGGAAATGCCATGCATTTGGGTTAACCTTCCCTTTCTTCCAGTTTAAGAAAAAAATCTCAGGCATGGATTAAGAAAAATGATCCCTATTTCACAATAAGTCCTAGACCATGTTGGATAACTCTCCACAAGAGGAATGGATGCAATCATGTGGTTAATTTATTTTCTGGATCAAGTTTTAGTATGGCCCCAGGCGGGGCAAAGAGGATTATTTTGGCAAGTATATCCTTGGATCCCGTGGTCTGAGTTAAAGGGACTCACAGAGAGGTATGTTTAGGCCATCTGTTATCCATGCTCTTTTGTGGGTTGTGTGGCAGAGCTGGGGATCCCATAACAAGCCATGTGATTATCCATTTCATCATGGACTGTGTCTCTGTGCCCCTTGAGTCTGTAATGAATTTTGCCGTTTGAAGTTGTGACTGGATAATTTTTTCCTTCTAATGAAGATGAGTGGTGGAAATTAGTGAATAAATTATTCCAAGCAATGAATGGGAATAGCACACTGGGATTAGAACACCAGCTGGTTGATATAGATGTTTGCTTCTTGCTCAGAAGCAGTACCAGTTTGCTTCTTGCTCAAAAGCTTACTAGCAGTACCTTTGCAAGAAACTTGTGTTACCAGGAAAGGTCCTTGGATCAGTGGGGCAAAGTCTGGCTCTATGCAACAGAAGAGAAAGATTGAGAAATGTCCTCTTGAACTGTCAGCACTATCACCCTTGATCCTGGGGTTGGAGAAAGAGACCACAAAAAGAATCTAAGACAACAGAAGTCAAAAGAATAACATGGCAAATTCTAACATCAGAGGTCAGAGGACAGGTAATCTATTATCAAGGAAAAGAAGCCCTCCATGTGGGTTAAGTATCCAGTTGCTTTTATGTTGTCTGGTGGGAAACTGCAGGAAATGTATCTGAAAATCCATCCAGCTACCTGGATTGGGTTGTTCTCTGGGCCAGACCCTCTGAGATTAATGAAGTAGTCCTCAAGTGTTTTGAGGATTTGATAGGAATGAACGTTCTCCTTGGGGTAAGTAGGCAAGAACTTGCTGTCATTTTCGATCTAAGACAAAAGATAAGACTCCACGATAGTTTTATGAAGCCCAAAGACAAGGATTTAGCAGTGTGTATCAACCCTAATGACAAAGTGTTGTCCAAAATGTAACTGATTGTTGTTGAACTTTTAGAGGAAAACCTGTGTGATCTTCTTGGATGTTATTTCTTGTTGATGAGTTAAGGAAAACAGATGATAGGAAAATTCTGGAAATAAAGTGCTGTTTATTTTTCTTTCAGTTTCCTTTCTTAAAGAACTGTTCATCTTTTGTGTAGTGCCTTAGAATAAGAGAAATAGATCTGCTGTAGGACAGGGTAATAAAGTCAAAACTAGAACGACCAAAAAGTGGGACAGATATGCACTTGTAGAAAACATGCTATTGTGAACAAAAAATGATCAAGGCTTGGAAGAATATGAGAAAATAAATTCTGTACTTATCCATGCATAAATGCTGGAATTGCATAAGCAATGAAGTTGGAATCTTTTATTTATGAATGTAATTTTAAGCTGGATGTATTATCAGTGCTTATTTAAGATTTTAACAAATGGGGTTTCTTATAGTGTATATGGGTGTTAAGGTTATGTCCATTCCTGAACTGGAAGGTCGTCTTAACAAGTCTGCTGGTAGGAAGGCTGTTGCCACTATTATTGTAAAGTCAAGGGGCATACATGGTAGAAGGCAATGTCAAGATCAGAGGTCATGTTCCTTGGAGTGGTGAATGAAGCATAGTGGGTATTGCTGAAATTCAGGGAAGATTTGCACAGTTGTAAGGCTTAATGAAATGGTTACAGTCTGTTTAGGAAGGAATGACTGGCAGAAAAGGGTGTTATTCTCCCACTCATTAAAAAATACTAGGTCTTTTTCCAACTCACTGGCAACGTGAAAGAAAATAATTTTTGATTCATCTGGGTCATGAGAATGAGGTGAGAGGATTGTGAAAGACCACAGATTTGCTCCAGAGAACAGAACGATGAGCCTGTAAGTGAAAATGTGCTAATGTGGAGAACTTTCTTCTGAATGACTGTGTTGGAGAGGCTATACTCCCAGTTCAAAAACCTCATCTGAATTTCTAAAAGCTACATGGCAATGTACATAAAAATGTCAGTTTATTTAAAATGCCCTGCATTGTAGGGGAATTCTGTATGAGACCTCAACCTGACAGAGGACCCCCAGCCCCTCGCATCAGGGTGTGGGCATCCTATTTAGATCACAGGAATGATCCCCAAATAGTTTGAATTCTTTTTGTTTTTGTTCAGTTCTCCAAATAGATAGCTTAATAGAGCAGAAAACAGAAGAGGTAACGGGTGGAAACCAGTGAACAGGAAATGTGATAGTAGTAACAAACATCTGTTCGCTCTTACAGTGTTGAATCACTAATAAGTGGAGATATGAGCATCTGTTAATGCAGAAAGGCAGAAATGTTTGGTCACTATTTTTCTTCTGTATTTGACATAAAGAAGGCAGGTTATATATTCATGGTTTGTAACTGATGAAATACTTTCCATTTAAACTGTAGCTCAGGATGATGTTAAACTACAGGTATTAAAATTAGAATTATTACTATTATTATCTTTTAATCTGCAGCTGGGACTTCTAAAAGAGCTAGCCAAAGAGATACTTGAGCTGTTGATTTTTTAGTTAGCTATGGAAACGGGGACGTTCCAGAAGACTGTAAAGAAAACAGATCTCTGTAGCAAGCTGTTTGAGTGGCCAAATTGTACTTCATATAAAGCTTTGTCTGTATTCATCATCATTAGATGTTTTATTTCAACTCATTCATCACTAAGGTGATGATTGTTGTCAAATCTTGAAGTGAGCCAGTCCTGACTCTTTTTTTGCATAGATTCAGGACCTGATCCTCGTTTAGTATGAGTCAGGATAATGCTGGGGCTTTCAGTGGAGCTACGCAAATTTGCTTTACCTTAGAATTAGCTCCTCTGGGTCCACGACTGTGAGTGAAAAGATGATTCAGTGTTTAGAAGTCACTGACTCATCTTGGTACAACCTGTCTCAGGAAGGATGTGATAAAGAGGAAGAAGGTGGGCCTGCTCACTCCTCCTGCAGGCCAACTGCAGGACAAACTCTTCTGAGAACAGAAGTGCGAAGAAAAGGTGCGTCAGTGTGTTGCCATGGTAATTAGCTCCTGCACTCAGGTACTGGCAATGTTTAGAAAACTTTACTGGGAGAGCATGTTTTAGAGCCACATTACTCAAGCTGTGAGGCAGGCCTTGCAAGAAACTTCTCTGAACAACCCCTTCTCTTTCAGGGGGTTGTGCTAGGATGCAATGGAACAGAGAAACGTTCTTAATTCATTAGTGTGAGGCTAAAAACATCAAAACATACAGTTTTGCACTACATCCTCTGGGCTAGCCATCATTCTAACACTGACATTGCGTCCTTGACAAAACCACTTTAATCTTTCATCTTAGTGAAATGGGGATAGTTGTAAGTGCTCTGCAAAAATATTTTAAAGATTAGTTAGATAAAACTGGTGACAGAATATTTAAATACCCACCTCTCTGGTGTAGCCATACTTCTTCTTTTCACATGCATAGCTCTAAAAATTGTACATTGGTAGTGGTTATAAAGATAAAAGGTCAAGGTAAATGAAGGTACTTCCCCTGAGCCACCCAGCCAGCAGCACATCTAGTGGCAAATCGAAAAGCACAAACCACATTAAAGCTGTAGAGTAACCCATTTTCATGTTCTTTTCTATTTTGGGAGCTACTAGCCAGCTGGCAGCAGTTGCGCTAAATGATACAATGCGGTTAGAGAAGCAGCTACCTGGATGACCTGGATACCGTTCCTCTGCAGGGCTGCAGAAGACTCATTGTCGTGCATGAGATAACGGAGCTGTGTATCATGTGTATCATATATCCCTCATGGAAAACAGCCAGGATTCCGCTGCTAAGTATAGGCCAGGGGAGTGAGCCGGGCTTTGCACAGTTGCTCTGTGGTCATACTGAATCTGAAGATAGTACCTTTTGTGCTAAGTTAACATATAATGTAACGCTTTGCTTGGGGGCTAGTGGAGGGGGATGGCAAAGTGGGAAATCAGTCCTTGTATTTTGCATAGGATTGACTCAAAATCAGCTTGTTAGCAGTGATCATAAGAACAAATACTTCGGGAGAGTCTGAGGTCTGGTTAGGGGAGGAAATGGGGAGTTTGGAGCCTCTCGCTGTAAGCCTGCTGGAAAAGAAGTAGATCACATGCTCTTCTCTGTATCTCAGAATGGGAGTGGCGAAGCTGCTGGTTTCACTGAGATTTATTTGGACACTGACAAGGCACAACACGCAGTGAAATAAGAAATAGTAAATAAAGCAAGAGATAAGCTTATCCAACACCTGACATTACCCATCATCGGTCACAAGGAGTAATGACATTTTGCACAGTTAAATTTTGTGGGAGACACAGAGGGAGAGTATATGGCTGGTCTTCCTGAGTGTCTTCACCAGTAGGTCAAATCCATCTTCATTGTGGATGAAAGATTCCTTCCTTCTTGCCACTGGTAGTGTTTTAAATTTTCTCTTATTTCTGGTGAGTAGTGAATTGAATCTGCTGTGATGACGTGAAAGCAAATACGTCGTGCCTTGTTCCGTTGCCTGTGAGACTATGGAAAAGTGGCTGAGCAGTAAGTGGATACAGTGAGATACATGGTTTACTTTTTTTACCGTTTGAGTTCTGTGTCTTAAACTGTCACCTGATGAAGGGGTCACAGACTGATAGATCTAACTGCAGAACTCTTTCCCTTTGTTTTGTTTTTGCAGACAATTTACTTGGATGATGATGTGTCTTCATTTGTGCAGATCAGAGGTTCTGTTCCGCTGTTTTGGGAGCAACCAGGGATTCAGGTAAACAAGTAATCAAAAAGACTACCTTACTTCTCTTTTGCTATTTATAATTTAGATGTTACATAAAATCTAATTGTTTCTTTAAATGAGCTGCAAAGTTCATTCTGTGAAAATGCTGAGCTCTTTCATTTTAGGTTTACTTTGTAGGAGATTTTGCACATTTAGATAAACAGAAGTAAACCAGGCAAATGGCTATAGTTAAGCTTAACACTTTCATGTGTTCTTGTGCCTCTACAGGGAACTATTTGTAAGGAACTGTGTCCTAATGTCCTAAGCTGAAGTTTACAGCAGTATCTTTATAACATTTTCGATTTGATTTGGAGTAACCTTTCCTTCTGAAATGCCCGGTTGGCTTGATGATATTGACCTCCACAATAAAATTGGAGTATCTGAGGGTACCAGGAGCTCTATAGGAGCATGTTACTTTGAAACACATTATAATGTCTGGATGGTGTGTTTGCTAGATTTCAGTCGAAAGGGTGATGATGATCTAATCTGATCTTTTGCAAGGCAGAGCTGTAGGGTTTCATCAGGAGATTATTGCATCAAGCCTAGCAGCTTACATATGGTTTGTGACTTACAGTTTATATACAGTTACAAGCTCAAATAAGAATCATCCTAGCACACTTTGCATTCTCTTAACAATGTGGATAAGCAAGTGGAATGAGTATGCACATATATGCATATATGCTAGTAGACAGAATACATAATATAACTGGCTTTTTAGGTACTTTAAAGGTTATTTGATACTTTTTATCATTAAATCTAGCACCTAGGTACCATTCAGAACTACTGGATTTAGCGCAAAAGGAAGATGACTAAAGGATCTGTGTTCTCTCTGTTAGCACCATCCAGTGCAATACTTCTTTTCATAAAGCTGGTCTGCCCATATGGTTGTGCACACATCCTGCCCATGGTGTAGCTGTATCCAGCACTGTAGTTCTGTATGTTATGAAGCCATAGAGCTTTCCCCCAAGTATTTTTGGCTAGTGGGTAGCATCTCTAGTTAAACAGAATTTTCAGCTTTTTAGTAGGGACACAGTCTGCTTTTTTGCCTAATTAGATTAGATTAGATTATGCAGCTTTCATTTATGTTGGTGAATATTCATAACTCTTATTCCTTGGATGTGAGTGTGCTGGCACCGGTGTTAGAAAGAATTGCAACCAACCTCATGAAAAACAAAGGAAGATGGTGAAGTACAGAAACAGTTAATGATCCTATAACCTATAAGTAATCAACAGTGTAGTTTTTTGAGAGGAATGAAGCCCTCTGTATACTGTAATAACAGTAGCTAGCATTCAAAAGGAGCTTGAGGCTACTGTTAACATCCATATTAAAAGTTCTATTAGATGGATGGCACAGGTTTTCATCCTTCATACTTTCAGAGGGCTGTTCTGATGCTTCTTAGTTTCTGTAAATAAAGAAAGATGAAAGAACTCTGGACATACAACCCATGGAACTGGCATAACTGCAGCCTTTTCTGCCAAGGGAAGAGCAGGGAGAATGCTGGGCACACAGTGTACTTGTGTTGAGGCAGTGTTGGATATATGCTAGAGGAAGCTGGTGAAGGGATGTGATTTTTTTTTTTTTTTTTTTGGCCATAAAAAGATGTGTAGGTACCCCTTTGCTTAATGATAATTGTGTTTTCACTTGTAATTGTAAATGTTGTTGTCTAATAAAAGCTGTGGCTTTTGTATTAAGGATATTCTGTGTGTGGGTGTGTGGAGTCTGTTAGAGGTGTCTGGTGCTGTTAAAAGAGATGTTTCTCTCTGAAGGAAAAAGGGAGACATCTAGTGATTTAGGACTCCAGCAATTTAAAAGTTATTTCTTTCTTTCTTCTCTTTCCAATATTTTAATTTAGGTGGGTTCTCATCATCTAAGGCTTAATAGAGGTCTGGAAGCTAATGCTCCTGCCTTTGACAGGTAAGCTTCATCCAACTTCAGCAATAACACAGCAGCCTGGTGTTTAACCAAGATTCCACAACTTTATGCCTTCCTAGTAAATCCAGAGAGATGTGAAACATCTCTCACATGATGTAGCCAGTCGCCCAGGTGTTGTGGATTATTAAGTGCATTTTCCTTTCTGTTTTCAATGGTAATTGAATTAATTTGGTCTCCTGGTTTGTTTCTGTAAAAGCTAAGAAAACTGAGTGGTATGCAACAGGAAAGTCTGCGTAACCCTTTGTGATCCAACAAATGTGAATTTACACTTAAGGTACACAGAACATGTGTTCTTTACCAGTGTAACCCAGGTAATTAAAAAGTAAGCACTGCTTCCTCTCCAATCTGGATTTGTTTTTCTCCTCATTGTCTTACTGCTATACAGAAATAACAGTGTCTTATTCTATGATCAGTGTTGTATGATGCTGTCATGCTGATGCTTTTCTACTTTACCCAAAGACTGGCTTGTAACCCTTTTTGAACCATTATACTCTGCTTGTCAGCTGGAAACTGTAAAAAAAAAAAAAGCCGTACATTAGCTTGATTCCTTTGAATGTCTGTGCTATCCTTTAAGGGCAAACTCCCATGGACATCAGTGGGAACATTGCCTGAAAAGGACATGAAGGATTTGGCCTGTGGGAAATTTTCAACTTGTAAGTGCCAGGTCATGTGATTAATTTCTGGTTTGATTTGGTTTTGTCAAATTGGAGTTTATGTTGATTTTGGGTAAGGCCTCTTAATTCCTTGATTTCATTTACTGCAACTGTTAGCAAACATGACATTAATGACTGTTAATAGTTTTGCAGCACTGAAGACCCCAAATGGGCATTGGAATCTAAAGGGACCATGCACCATAGCAGTCCCTGTTCCAAAGGGTCTTAGCATATATTCTCCAAGCTTTTTAAGGCTCTTAAACCCCACTGAATTCAAATGCCTTTGAGACTCGTAGTCTTGTGGTTATCTGGTGCCAGGATAACTTGCCCTACCAGTGTCCATGAAGCTCCATCGTAGAGGTTTGCATTTCACAGCAGAGATAATTTATATAAGAAGAAAACAATAACTTATTCAGCATCCTCTTGTGCTGCCCAAGAAATGGAGAATACTTTAGAAAGGAACAACTTCGTCACACCATTTAGCTCAGATAATCTTTTCTTTCTGACCCTGTTGCAACTGGTGAATAGCTTTCTTGTAAGAAACATGAATATGAGGATCAACTTGCACTATTCCTTCTTTCCCTTGTGCACAGTAAAGCCTTTAGGTTAGATGAAGTCAGGGATCTCTTTGCTTACAGATCTGCAGAAGACAGTCCTTTGAAATTGAGCAAGGAATAAGCAGCTGCTTATATGGAAAAGGACACTGAAACTTAACAACTTGCTACAGCTTTTCTGAGAGTATTAAGAGTGGATTTAGCCTGTTACATTTTCCCATCTGATAGGTTAATGTGTTGAGAAGGCACTATGAGAAGTGAATGGTGATCTTATTAGTGGATCTTTTTCCCCTGAGAAATCCTTGGGGAGCTCTGCTTACAGTATTCAAGCAGGTGACCTGAGCTTTAGCATTTGTGTTGGAGGGAAGCAACGTTGGTGAAGTAGAATCTTGATGCTGGGATCAGAGGGGTGCAAATGTATGGGAAGAGTTGGTGTACAGAGAACTAGTTGCAGAATCAGGACTATAAATAGCACCAGAAAATATATTTAGCTGTGTTTCTGGAAGGCCATGCTGATAACTTTTTCTTTCTTTTCTCCCCTTCCATGCGTTTATGTGTGGCTTATTTCTGGTTACAGGATTTAAAGGTGCATGCCAGAAGATGTGTGCTTGCTGTTTTTCTGACACTTTGCCATTGCATGTTGCTTTGCAGCATGTAATAGCTTTTCATTTGTGTGACTGTTTATTTTTCTTGTCTATTTCTATCCAGCTTCCTCTTAAGTGCTGCTAGTGTTGTTAGTATGTGATAGAAGATGGCTTTAAGATCTAATTTTTCCTTGACAAGCCAGCACAGTTCCTGTAGCACACACATGCTAACTTGAAAAAAATTTATTGATGGCAGAATGGATGCCTCTGCATCAGGCTAAAAGCTCTTGGCTTGAGAGTCCCTAAATGTCAGGCTTTGAGAGATTGGGGCTATATGCCAAAGAAAATATTGCTTTATAGTTGTCCTATTTTGTGTTTTTCCTGAAGAATCCGGGCTAGGCCACTTGGCTAAAAGGACCTTTGGTCTGACCCAGTGCAGTAGTTCTTATGATTACTTATCTTCTTGCTTAATTTAATTGAGAGTGAATGTCTCGGAGATGTTTCAGCCCTATTGCCTATGATGTGTTTGTGCCTTTCTGGCCTTGGCACTGGAGTCCTAGGTCCCATTGCTGCTGCTGACTCTTTGTAGGCTCAGTGCTGCAAGATGCTGGACAATTGCTGTTGAAGTGTAGTATGTTTTCCTCTCTTGTTGTAGTTCCCAGGCTGACAGCCAAGAGGTGGGAGCATACGAAGGGCAATATCAAAGCTAACAGTAACGTAAAAGATCTGGGGTCTGTTTCCTCAGATGCTTCTTTCTTTAAGTTCAGTACAAAATACCGTGTCCATTAATTGCATACTTTCACCATTTATACTTTGATTGCAGGGAAACTGAGGAAGATGTCTGTAGCTGCTGTGGCTGAAACTTTCTGCTGGATTGAACAACCACTGATCTCTAGTTCTGTATTTTGAAAAAGGTAGTAGGCAACATGACATGGTTTTGTTTAGTACCTATTGTGGTTACTTTTGCTGTAGGCATATGATGCTTCTGAAGGAGCAGTATGGAAAACAAGTGATTGTTAACCTGTTGGGAAGCAGAGGAGGTGAGGAGGTGCTCAACAGAGCTTTTAAGGTAAAAGCAGTGATTTTTTTTTTTTTTTTNNNTTTTTTTTTTTAAACTGCTGATTTCCCCTGAGCCTCCATGTTCTTCTGTTTCCCTTCTGGCCCAGTAGGTGATGAATAGTATGTCTATTGAAATTATGTTATCTCTTTCCTAGATGTTACATACTGAGAGAATGGTGCTTCATAGTCTTATGGCTTAATTTCCAGCACTGCCTTCCTGCTTATTTCCTCACACATTTATGCACATTCTCTTTACCAGACTTTTAAAAAAATTGTTCTAATTCTCCTAAGAGGAGTTCACATTTGCAAAAATGAATCATGATCAGCTTTGTCATAGTATGTAGTTACCTGTGCAGTCATATGCCTCATGGGATTGCCAGAACTGCTTGGGGGCCAGGCCCTGACCCTAGTTCACTGAGTGTAAGCAAGCTGTCTTGCTCCGATTGTGATGGGAAATAGCTATCTTGCACTGATTGTGATGGGAATTGGCTGTCTGAGCACCAGATGACAGTCTGGTGTATGAAGAGAGGTTTTCCTGGCCCATAAATGTCCCTAGGCACAACTAATACCTGAAAGCATCTGGGTTGTGCTTTCAGGATGTCAGACATTGTAGAATTAAAGCTGTGCCGAGTTCTAGTGCAGTATTCTGATGGCCAGATTTCTAAAACTAATGTGTACTTGATGGCATTGAGTGAGATTTGCAGCAGTGCATAGCTGCCTGAATCTGGCTGGAGGTTAATGGAAGTCTGCCTCCTAAGTGCCTGTTGCTTTAGAAATCTGACATAGATACTTTGGAGTATATCTTCCTGAGAATAATATGAAGAATGGTTTAAGTACACATCTGTAGTAAGTGTTACATATTTAGCATCGGTGAAGAATACTACAACAGTTTTGAGTTCAAATGTTTACTGTGTGAAACTAAGCAAAATGAAAATTGTAGTTAAATAATAGTTCCTGATTTGTTTCCCTCTCTGTTGGAATAATGTACTCAACACAAGAAGTATCTTGAGGTTTTTGACAGTTTTCCTGTGTGATCATTTCATCCTCCTCCAAAAGAGCTGGGAAGGACTATCAGCTTCCCCAGTGGAAAGTGACAAAGTGAAAGAATCTCCCTGTGTACAGAATATGGCCAAAGAAAGTAATTATGACTAAAGCTTGCAAGATAATGAGGAAGGTGCAGAAGTGAAGTCTGGTCCTAGCTTCTCTCTCAGCTTCTTACTGAATTTCTGCATGACACAGATAAGCCTCTAAAATCTCTTGATTTCCCTATCTTTAAAATAGTTTTTATAGTTTATTTTGGTAAAAACATTGAAATTTAGGGGTAAGAGATGATAACTTGCAAAATGCTCAAATAACTTATGAGGATACAAATCTGACTTTTCTTGGTAATTTAATACTGATATTTTATCAAACACTTACATTCTTGAAGATAGCATTCTGGCCATTATCATACAAACAGAGATTAAGTCAGAAACAGGGCATCTCTAGAATAAAGACCTTGCGTTCATTCATTTATTTTAAATAAAGATTTGTTTAAATTGTTAAACATTATTGATGTTTAAAAATAAATAAATTATGAGAGCACTCTGTGAGCTGAAAGAATTTAGACTGACAGCACTGGAAGCTGAAGTTTTGTACCCATTCAAAACAACCATCTCTTGGTCTTTTCTTTACCTTTGTGTTTTAATAATGGATGTTTGGAAAGAATATATAGTTAACTTTCACTTTGATTTTAAAGGGCTTGAATTAAAAGGGGAATGATTAGGAATGAAAACTTTTCTCCTTTTCTGTCATTAGTTTATTTCTTTGTTTCTCCATCTTCCTTTGCTTGTATTCCTTCCTCTTCTCCCAGCTCTTGCCGCAATCTTAGTAATTCTTATCAGAGTTAGTTCAAAATATTCTTGTAATAACTGCTGCTGGGTTCCTTTGGTCAGAATGTCACTGCTACCATTCATTTATGCAACAGGACAACTGAAAAATTGTAAATGACCAACTTACCATCAGCTGTTACCAGACCAAAAATCATCACTGTTGCCAGTAACGCTGTTCCTCTCGTAAGCATCCCCTGTAACAGATGTAATTATGCTTACAGTAAAAGCAGTGCTGTAGTGTAGAATTACTAATACTCTGACAATGATTTACACTGAGGCAGTGGATAAATGTCATCCTCAAGTGCATTACTAGTGCCAGCAGCTCTAAAGGCAAGTTGAGGTGTCAACAACAGAGAAGCAGATACCAAGTGTTTTGGCTTTTCTAACAGTGTAATGAAATATATTTTGCATGTCTCTCTTCAAACACTATGCAACGCCTTTAGATTTGTTTCTGCAGGGAAGGCTTAATGGCTTACTTGATAAAATTATACTGGTGTAACAGCTGCATGTACACTTTTAATGTAATATCAGAATTGTTGTGCTCAGTTTGTGTCACAGTCTAAGTGGAGAAAAGCATCCATCTCTTGGGATGACAATGTGCAGGAGGGAAGGGAATAGACAAAGGCTTGCATAGTTAGTGTTAATATAACAGTTCACTCTGGTTTTGTTGTGGAGAGCAGGATGTATTATTGTCTTATCTAGTCCAGATACCTTAATGAGATTTGTGGCAATTACAGAAATGCATGTGAGGTCATGGAAACTGGAGATGAAATAATGAGGCTATTTGTGCCTCTTCTTTCACTTTTGTGGTTTACCACGTTTTACAGTATGTTTCCTGGGACATCATTTCTTTCTCACTTCCTCCACAGGCAACCTCTACCTGAATTTAGGGCCACATTTTCCCATGTCTTGGCACTTCGGGAATGGTTAAAAAATATACCTGTGCATTGTTATGCTCTTCTACCTTAAGCAGCTCTGGACACCCTTCCCGTCAGGGTCCTGGTCCTAAGCCTGCCCAGAGCATTGCTGTCGCTGTACACCCTCACACACAGAAGTAGCAGCCCACTGCTGCAGACTGCCACTAGGCAAGGCACAGACAACAGCAATTCTGAGGTATACTTTGCAGTTACAGTTTGAGTTCCCCTGCAGAAAAATTGAGGTCTAACAGCCCAGTTTACTTTTGGAAAGAAAACAAATAGTGAACTTCAGTTGCTTTTTTCATGTCTGGCCTTTCAGAATTCTCTGTGACGTTCTCAGTATTAAAATCGTGATAAACAGTCAAAGTGTAGTAATGCTAAATGCATACTAGTATCGAACTTTACACTGTGGCTTGAGCAGGATTCGTTTTCCTTCATTCTCTGTCTAAACAGAAACTGCTATGGGCCTCTTCCCATGCGGCAGACACTCCCATGATAAACTTTGACTGCCACCAATTTGCAAAAGGTGGGAAAACTGAGAAACTGGAAAATTTGCTGGGGCCTCAGCTGAAGTTGCACTGGGAAGACTTTGGAATCTTCACAAAGGGCGAGAATGTAAGTCCACGGTGAGTGTCTCTGCCCATCTGTCCCAGCATAGCCAGGCACCACCTGTCCTGGCCTTCCCAGGTTTCTTTTTGTATTTGGACCATGAGTGTAAGGGGGCATCTTGAAATATAATTTTGAGACAAAGTGTGGTCTTGGTGATAAATAGATTATTTGGCTTAACTGCATCTCCATTGTTTGGAATCTGCAAAATTAGCAGTGCATGGACTTGCTAATACAGTGTTGCAGATGTAGTCAAGTAATTAGATATGTTAATGGAATACATTGTGCACAAGGTACTTGCACTGTCAAAATGTGGGTGAGTATATTCTGGCTGAACATTTGATGATCTTATTCAATCAACTCATGATTAGATGTTATTTTAAAATACACCTTTTTTTCCTCCCTCCTCTCGTGTTTGGTTACCAAAGTCTGCAGACAGGTACTTTTCGAATGAATTGTTTGGACTGCCTGGATCGCACTAATAGTGTACAGTCCTTCATTGCACTGGAGGTGAGTTTGTCAGAGGACCTTTTGTGCATGTCTGTACTGCATACATTGCCTGTTCCATGGGAAAGACAGCAAAGAGGGCATAAGCCTCAGTTATACAAGTCTGTCTTGCCAGCTCTATGATACACGATGGTGCTGGCTGGAATACTTAAACTGAGGATAAAAAGCAAAAACACATTTAAGAACAGTGGTGGTGGTGGTGTTTTTTTCTCCTTCTGCACCTAATCCAGATCCTGCTTGCTCAATTAGAGAGCCTTGGGTTGAACTCTAAATCTATAATTGAGCGCTTCGTGGAATCCTACAAAGTGATGTGGACTCTCAACGGTCATAATCTGAGCAGAGTATTTACTGGCAGTCGTGCCCTTGAGGGGAAGCACAAGGTAAAGAAAAATGGCAAAACTGTTTATTCACAAGTAAAGAAAGATGTCCAGTTTACTCTTCAGTGTCACTTGCACTGATGAGTCCTGTCTGATGTAGGTTGGGAAACTCAAGGATGGTGCCCGCTCTGTGTCTCGCACCATTCAGTCAAATTTCTTCGATGCAGTAAAGCAGGAAGCCATCGAGTTGCTGCTCATGGGTGACTTTTTCAGTGAGGAATATGCAGACAAGGGCAAGATGCTCATGGACCACACTGCACTGCTGGGTAAGGCCTGTGTAAATCCTTTGCTTTTCTTTTGTGTCTATTTCTAGTGGTCAGTTATGAGCAATTGCACCCTTTTGAAAAAAATCAATAAATAAGCTACTTTTGCACAAATCTGTTGTTTAAAACACTGCTTTCAAGTGACCATAGCACAATTCTGTGTGTTTTAATTTCACTGTGCTTATTTCTTGTATTTTGTTTTGGACTTCTGAGAATGTCTGCTGTTTGATGATAATCTCCTCTGACAGTTCAGAGAAGTTGGACCAGAGGGAAAGATTTTAGGGCTATATTCCCAGTCTGGTCCTGTCTGAGTTTGTTTTGAGGAAGTCTCTTGAGCTCAGGTTTTTTATCTCCTTATTTTTGACACAACCGTTAAAGGCAGTTTGCACATGCTTTTAGCCATTTGGATCTTTAAAGGCACATTTATGTTGTCACATTGGTTCATTCCCTCTTTTACTTCAGAGCCCTGGTAGTCCACAACATATACACATTTGTTTGCACCCATCTAGAGTAAACCAACTTACCTCTCTGAGAAGATACTTGTGTGCAAAATATAGGATAGTTGCACCCGCAGGCAGTATTAGGTGGTCAGTTTGCTCCGGAGAACTACCAGGTTTTAATAGGATAGACGTGATACGACGTGAACCTTTCAGCACCACTTCAATCCTGGGGCTGTTTCCTGATGTAGACCACAAGGAAAATATAGATAGCTTCTCTATGCCTGACTGCCAGTGTGAATCAGGTAGTTAAAGATTAAGTTTACCTCAGTTGCTCACACAAAAAAGCACGCTGCTAATCTTCTATACTCATCTAAAATAAGTGAATATAGCAGTTCCCTGTGAGGAGTTCTGACCAGGCTAGAGAGCCATGACAGTGCCAGTTTTGGACTGATGTGAGACTCTATGCTGCTCTCTGCCTTTCCCTCCACACTCTAAACTTCTTAGGGCTTCAATTTAAGTCGTAACTTGTGACATGCTTGATCGCTGTAGGCTAAACTGAAAAGATTAAGGGAGGAAAAAGAATTTGTTTGCTTATTACTTGAAGAAGTGCAGGAAAATGTATGGTGAAAGTGAGTGACCAGCCCTTCACAAGCTTTCAAAGGGTGCCTGGTTTCTGGAAGAGAAATTGCTGATGTCAACCCCAGTTATCTTTTAGTTACTGCCATTGGAGTTATTCCTTAGTTTTTGTATTGTTGCTGTTAGGGTAATATTGTTATTTCACAGTGACCGTGTCGCTGCTGTCTATATGCTTTCTGTCCTTTTACAGCACATTCTTCTTTTACACACCCTTTTTCTTCCCTCTTCTGTCAGTAACACCAAGTATTTTGAAGGCCATGTCAGAACGGCAGTTTGAATTCACAAGCTTCAAGCGTGTTCGTGTTGCCACGGGAACCTGGAATGTGAATGGGGGGAAGCAGTTTCGAAGCAACATCCTCGGTACCAGCGAGCTGACAGACTGGCTGCTGGATTCTCCCAAGCTCTCTGGAGTTTCTGAATTTCGGGGTAAGACTTCACAGTCAAAATGTGTAAGCAATATTTGCTGGCATCTCTAGAGACAGTGAGTTGGGACACAAGATTTGACCAGCTGTTCCTTTCAAAGGCAGTGCATCTTGAAGGGCATTTTCTGTCAGTTTTAAGGGCTGTATTCAGCTCCATGTAGACTTATGCTGCCTCCCTGCAGCAGTGGAATGGTGTGTGAAGGGCTCCTGACACTCAGAGCAACTCCTGAGTCTATACCCTGTGACTGTTTTGAACCTTCAGCAGGTCAGAATTCAGAGGTCTCTTTCACTCCATTGTGGGGTGTATCTGCCTATTCTGCATCCTGTATTTCATTTTCTTCTTCCATATCTCTGTTCTTTGTTCTTCATTGTGAGCAGGAGCTACATGCTTAGGTGCCCTCAGAATGTCTCCTTGGTCTTTATCTGGAGCTAAACATATCTGTACAATCTGGACTCTGAGATTGTCTGGAAATGTTACTATCAAAGCCTTCAGACAAAAAGATTTATTCTGTTGAAGGCAATTTCCTTTTT
>VYXH01005748.1:0-44842 GCA_013397275.1 Burhinus bistriatus | reverse complement strand
TTTTTTTTTTTTTTTTTAGCAGTATAGAAAGCTCTTGTGCTTGTGGCTCACTTAAATTGGCTGCTGATTTTCTTATTTACAGAACAAGGTCAGGTATTGTAATAGATTTACAGATTTTATTAAGGAAAATGAAAAGTCAGTGTTCTGTCATTTAAAAATTCAGTGGTTGTAAACTATGGCAAAACCTATGCTTTCGCTGTTACAGTGGAACATTTAGCTTCCTGCAGGCATCACAGGGATAGTCCTGTGCCTAACCTTGAAGCTCAGGAATTCATTCCTCAAATCCTTGGCTGCTTACACAAGTTGTCTCCTTTGACCTCAAATCCTTAGCTACTTTTATACAAGTTGTCTCCTTTGAACCCTTAGTGCTTGGGCGCATGGATATGTGATTAGGTGCAGACCATTGTACTCTGAGCAGCTTAGGTGGGTGATTGGTCCAGTCTGCTTCAGAAACAGTTTAGACATGGTAGCACATGACTATGCCCATGATATTAATATTTGTTGAGAACCTGTTATGTGCTAGCCTTGCCAGACCTTCCCCTGACAGAACTGGAGGAGCAGGACTACATGGTACAGGCAACCATAATGTGATAGGTCTAAGCAGCTTCTGGAAGATAGCTGAGTTATGTGAATGGGCAGAGCTAGGGTACAACCGTGCAAATGTCTTTGTTCATGGTAATGTCAGTGTAGCACCTACACAAATAGGTAAGCATTCAAAGACAAGTATCCAAAATTATTCATGGGAAATACAGATGTGATACTGCTTGTCATGTTAAGCCAGTAAAGGAGGCTAGCCGTCATGTGCCAGTTTCACCCTTGTGTCTACAGAGAGTTGCTGCATGTTTTTACTTTTATTTTCTGAGGCAGATCTGATTTAGGTTCCTATGGTTGTCTACTATTTAGGTCTTCATGTTGAATTCAGTTACTGTTACCTTGGCCCTGTGACAGTTTTTAAAAAAATAAAATCCCTTTAGACAATGGACAGACCTGATGGGTCAACAGATATGCTTCACACAATTACATGAGAGCATTCGATCTTCAGTAATATCCACAGGCCTGGGCCAGGGAAGGGAGGGTCACTTGAGCTCTAAAGTGACCTAACCTAACCTTAAGTGCAGGTGATCTAACAAGGACTCAGAAGAAAGAAGATAAGAAACTTTGAAGGCTTCCTTAAACTAGCAGATAAATTTACTAAAAGCATTGAGGTGGAAGTGACATACTGGTGTGTGGACAGTAAGTTCAGACATAGGAATTAGTGTCAGAAAGGGAAAGCATGTTGGGTAAAATGACAAGTGGGTGAAAGATGGTGGGTAGTGAGATGTTGTGGCTTTAGTGATGAGTGGGGTGAAGGAGAGAACATTGAGTATTTTCTCATCTTAACATTGCTACAATATAGCGCTGTGTTCGTAACTGCTTCCTGCAAGAGAGCTGGAGACCAACTGGTGGGAGAAAAGCAGGAAAAAATTTCAGAGGAACTGCAGGGGTTGTTTTGTGAGATTAGGTTGAAGGAGCTATGAATATGTATAGCTTGGCAGGGGACACACAAGATAGAACTACAGAAATGATCTCTGACAGAAATTAGAAAACAAGTCGTTAGAAGAAACAACAAAATAGTAACTCTCATATGACTTTTCCCTCTTGCCAACAGATGATGAGAACTGCCCTCCTGACATATTTGCAGTGGGGTTTGAAGAGATGGTTGAATTAAGTGCAGGGAATATTGTGAATGCCAGGTAGGTAAAAAAAAACCCAAAATAACAAAAACCCCCAACCTACAACTCAAAACACAAAAAACCCCAACCCAAAAAGAGCACCCTCTCCCCTAAAGGAACCAGCCAAACAAAAGCCTACAGAGTTGTTCTTTTCTATGGTCAGATGTACAGAATACTTCCTTCCAAGTCTGTTGCTTGTAATCATAGATGGAAGTATGTTTGCCATTAACAAATGGCACTGTGATGGTGTTGAAAAAGCTGTTTCTCTGTGCACTTCTGTACAGTAGAATACACTGTGTTTTCCAAGTCACTTAAGTCTTTATGTTGGCAGAGAAGAATTCTGATGGTTGACATTGATTTAACGCTTGTCCTTAAATCCCTGTCTGATGTTGGAAAAAAGTGCTCAGTGACTACAAACATAATTGGCATTCATGTGGGAATTCTAAAATGAACAAAATGTCTCTGTGGCTAATTGTATTTGTGAAAATTATGGCTAGAGAAGGAGTTAAAGGCAAAGCCTGAGCTTGGCATGTCAGCATGTACAGTAGGCTGTGGTGTATACTGATCCTTTTGAATCTGAATTGGCATGGAACCCCTGAAGATAATATTTACAATTCTGATTCATCAGGCTGACCAGTTAGTTGTCTGTTTTGGAAATGACAAGTTACAGCAGTGCTTAGCATGGCTGCAGGCTGGTGGTGTATCTGTGTGTATCAGTTGACTTTGGAGATAAGAAAAAGCTAGGTCTGCAGAAGCAAAAGTATGTGTACCCACCCACAAACCTTCAGCTAAGAACAGCCAACAGCTGTGAGTAGCCAGTCATCTCCCAGTCAGAGAAGATCCAAAGAAGTTCTCCTCTTCACTGTGAACACAAGAAATCTTACAAGTTACGAGATTGATGTGGATTTTTGTTTTTATGATTGTGATTACTACAATCAGCTTCCAGTTATCCCCAGTGAATGGGGGTATCAGAGATCATGTGAGTGTGGATCTTTCTAAGCACAGTAGACAAAATCCCTCTTGCATCCAGAAGCAGGATAGCTGTATTTATATGCTGTGCCTGGGCTCATTGACCCTGCTAACTCTGGGCTGGCTCACAAGGAGGTGTTATCTGTCTCTGCCGTGCATCCTACAGCACTTCCAGTTCTACAGCCTGATGGGATGTCTGTAAACCTAAGGCACAGTTAATATGCTCATTTTATTGACTGTGTGGTTTGTTTTGATTCCATTAAATGATTTTATGTTTGTTCCAGTACAACGAATAGAAAAATGTGGGGAGAGCAGCTTCAAAAAGCTATTTCCAGGACTCATCGCTACATTCAGCTGACGTCAGCACAGCTTGTTGGTGTTTGTCTTTTCATCTTTGTACGACCGTATCATGTCCCCTTCATCAGGTAAAAAAACCACAGAACAAAAACAAAAAACCCCCGACCTATGTCGTCAGTAACGTCTACTGTTGGAGTGTGGCCAGAGGGGGTGGGAGTGATTTTTCAGCTTGGTGGGAATCATGCAAATCTGGATTCCGGACTCTGCTCAGTGTGGGAGAGTGACGTGTTTCCAGGCAGTAGTAGTCTGGAGTCCATCTTCCATCCTGGCAAAGGCCAGGCAGCCCCGATATCTTCTTCCAGTTCAGCTGAGAAGCCAGGTATGCTCCAGGTGGGCAGTTAGGGTGTAGCACCTTGGGTTCCGGAAAAGGAATGACCTGAGCTAGTAAGTCCAAGAGTGGAGCACCAAGTGAAGGCATGTGCCTGCCTCTGGAGACTGACCAAACTCCTCTTGCCCCTAGAAGATTACCAAGCCACAGGGATATATCTGCATTAAAATGCCTTTGCCATGGGCAAGAGTTGTGTAAATGGGTAGGAAATGAATAATTAGCCAAAACTATCTTTGGGCATCTGTCTGACCTTAAAGTCTAGAGTGATCCAGACAGTGCCCACTACCCCATATTAGGGACACTGATTGGCCACTGCATTTTGTGATTAAAATATCAAAAGCTGCCTTTTTCTTCCCTCTGATCTCATATCTACTGAGAAGATCAATGCAGAGCTTGTGCAACATCAAGTGCTGTAGGCTAGGCAGAGTAATGCAATCCAGGTAACCCTGATGGTCTTGTGTTGCTGTCTTCCCAGTAATCTTTCTTCAACGTGATTTAAAAAAATTACGTATTTTTGCTGGTACAAAGCAGTCCAGAGGAGAAGTGTTTCTATCAGTTTTTGACTTTTCATCTGGCTTACAAGAAATTTGAGAAATCCAGGAGGAAGTACATGGTTTAAATGGAAATCAGAAGCAGAACAGCACAGCGGCTCTGCAGCTGTCATCTGCTAGGAATTGGATGTAGCCCTTTGAAACTCAAGAGAAAAAGGGAAAGGTTTGATTTTAGTGACCAAGTTTAATGCTGATGTGCTGCTACACGTTCTGTGAGTGTAATCAAACCTAATCTGTATGCTTGTGTAGTTTTTCCCATGCCTAGAAAAGGAAAACAAAAATGATCAGAAGTGCAAAAAAAGGCTTCTGTGCTTACAGAGATTGAAGAGATTAGGACAGAAGTTAGAGAATAGAGAAATAAAATGAGAGAATAGCTAAAGCTTATACAGCAGTGAAAGGTTTGATGAAATACAAGCAGTTGAATATACAGTGGGTTATCTCAACATAACCTGTGCCATGAATGCAAGTCAGATAAATATCAGTCAGCAGGTGGGTAGGCAGGCAGCAGGAAGGGAGAACTCCTTAGAGTGAAAGGACTGAACACGTGCTTCTTTCGGAGTGCTTAAAACCCATCTTTTCATAGAAAACATTGATGTTCCTCTTTTGCCTCCCTGAGAGTGTCTTCTGGTGGTTTTCTGCAGTCAGGAAAAGAGAGGAATATAAAGAGGGAGAAAAAAGATAGAAAAGATGCAGGGGGGAAGACAGAAGAAAATAGAGAGGGGAAAAAGAGAGCTTGTAACATCTTGCATCATTCAGATCATGAATGGCTGACAATAACTCAAATAAGACTTAGTGGTTTTCTGCCTGCCCCTTGCTTAAAGCCAGTAATATTCTAGTCCAGATCTGCTTGTCTTCTGTCTGGAAAGTAAAATTTTCTCACTGGGAAGGACATGTATGGTGCTGGGGTTGGTTACAACAATGATCTCATCATTTGCTTACCTGATCAGACAGGCATGCTTTATTCTCAGAATAGACTGGCTACCTGGGAGAAATTATCCTGTGAGAAGGTGCGGCTTTGCCAAGTCGTCTTTCTGTGGTAAAGTGTATGCTAAGCATGACATTGAAATACTATGTAATTAACAACACGGAGCCCCTAAGCAATTTGTCATCAGTACGGAACTCATTTTAGGAGTTAGGTATAAATAGTTGTATCCAGTAATCACCGATTTTTATTGCATCTGATTTAACAAATTATGGGTTATGATCTGTTGCTCTTTAATTGACTGGAAGAATCCAGCATCAGCTGCAAAGTTTGGTTTCAACACATAGTAACACTAATTAAATTGTTAACTGTCTGAAAAGCAGATTCCCATATGTTCAAAAGTAAAAGGGAACATAGTAGTAAAATTAGTCATTGTCACTATTTTAAAGATCATGGTAGAGATAAACTTTAAAAGTATATTCTGTAGAAATTCCCAATATTTCAGAAATCATGTCCCTTCCAAATAATACAGCAAGACAAGAAGAGGAGGAAAATACTTTCACATACTTTTATTTCTATACTATTGTATTATACTTAATTTGAAACATAAGTACATGAACATCATCAAGAAACTTCACACCCTAAAAGATGGTGCCTAAAAGCAGCAAGCTCTCTGGATGGGAGAAGACATGGCATTGTAAACTGACTTTTCCTTTATGTTGCAAAGTTAATTGAATGTTTGTCCCTGCAGCCCTTTACTCTCTTATCTTTTTTNNNCACACCCTTTTTCTTTTTTTTTTTTTTTTTTTTTTTTTTTTTTTTAAATACAGGGATGTAGCAATAGACACTGTGAAGACAGGAATGGGAGGAAAAGCTGGAAATAAAGGAGCAGTGAGCATTCGTTTTCAGTTCTATAGTACCAGTTTCTGCTTTATATGCAGTCACTTAACTGCTGGGCAGACCCAGGTGAAAGAAAGGAATGAAGACTATAAAGAAATCACACAGAAACTCAGCTTCCCAATGGTAAGTGTAGGTATACATATGCTAAAAAGATTGGAAGATAAAGGCTGTATCTTTACATTATGAAAGCTGGTCTCAGGCTGTCTTTGATGACAGGTCATCAAAGAAGTCATTTTGGTGCCATGGAGAATGGGCGTAAAAGAAAACAGTAAAGAAAACATAAAAAAAAAAAAGAAACGTTTTTCACAGGAGACCAGATACCACCCAGTTTAGCACTTGCTTTAATAAAGTTCTACTCCTTTCAAAAAATATAGTTGCTGCAGTGCTTGCAAAGTCCTTGCCTTTGAGCAGTTTTCAAGTCAATCTTTCAGAACAGTGCAACTTAACTGATAAATCTGTAAGGCCTCATGGATAGGTGACTGGTGTTAGAGCTGGAGAGTATGATATTGATAGCTCTTGCTGGCATTAGTTAGTAAGGGTTCCTAAAAGACCATCTGTGCCACTCAGTACATCAGTGCTTTAGCTGCTCCTGCTCAGGTACGATAGATATATCAGTTCTTGGTCATTGACGGTACTTCCTGTTTCCTTCATTTTGTCCTCGTGAATGTGTCACCGTCAAGGAACTGCTGGCTTTTCTCAGAGTGTGGCAAGTAGGCACTGTTAGTCTGTATGAATAACTTTTCCCCTAAATCGTGTCAGATCGATCATCCTAGTGTTTTATTTCACACTTATCTCCTCAGGCCAGTAGGTAACCCATGGGATTTGGTAGCAGTGCTTCTTTGCTTCCCTTAATGTTGGTTGCTTTAATTTGCACAATGCTTGCTTTCTCAGATCTCTCTGGAGAGGTCCTAAACCAGGGAGGGAATGGACCAGTTTGTGTATTCTGGTTAGTCAGCAAAAAACAGCATTTAGGTTGCAAAGCATAAAACTTTAACTCCCTGTTGTTTGCAAGGTTTAGAAGCTTGGCACATGCAGCATATCAAACAGTTGTTTTATGTAAGAACTAATACTGACAGTGTGGATGCCCTGCATAGAATATCTGTTCCAAATGGCCATAAAGCTGTGCTTGTGGTAGTTTTTCCTTCTAATACCTCATTAACTATTTTACGTCCTTTACATTTACAATACCTAAATGTACCTTGTGTGTATAATACATATGAAGAGTGCCCTCTAGTGCTATGACAGTCACAGCTCAGGAACGTTTCCTTTACGAATTTGTGTTTGAGGTTTATAGCTTAACTGAAAAAAAAAACCCACCAAAAACGACTGGTTAGAGGATAGGATGTTAAACTTAGAACTGGACTGAGTTTTCATTGATGTTTTATTTCAATACATTTACAGAACTATAACGTGCACATAAGATCAAATTTGGAGCTTGTTCTTACTCAGGACCTTTGCTGAATGTGCCTCGGTACAAGAAGCACATTTTGTGTTGTATTTAGAGTATGTAAATATATGTGTCTGAAATGTGTTAGGGAAACAAACATATTTTTAAATATTCATTATAACCAAATTGTGAATATAAAGCTGGAGTCCCAGCTTAGACATACCTTCAGGTAACACGGGTCAGAGTCTGACACTCTTGTTTACAAAATTCAGCTCAGTGGGATGCAAAAGACGGTGAAAGAACCATTCCATTTTAGCACAAGGTGGATTTTAACAAGTAGAATGTGGCAAGTAGGTCTGGTATTTAGTAATTCAGAGAGATTTGCGTTGTACGTTTCAGTGCATTTAAAAGGTGTTTTCATGAATGTGATTTAGCGTTAACAGTATTCTGTACCTCTAAACTAGGGGCGGAGTGTGTTCTCACATGACTATGTCTTCTGGTGTGGTGATTTTAACTATCGCATTGATCTAACATATGAGGAAGTCTTTTATTTTCTCAAACGTCAAGATTGGAAGACACTTTTGGAATTTGATCAACTACAACAGCAAAAATCCAGTGGAAAAGTAAGGCAGTGTGTCTCATTTTCTTCAATACCTGTATGTTGGATTGGTCTAATTCCTTGAGAGAGTGAAAAAGTTTCATTTTCAGACCCTTGTTTGTAGTACATGAATGTAGCAATTTATTTAAAAATCAGAATGTTGTTTGTTTGCAAGAAAGTTGATATGTCACAATGGCACCTGCTTCATCTGTAACTTAATCAAAGAGATGGTATTTCTTTTCATAGATTTTTAAAGACTTCCATGAAGGGACTATTAATTTTGGACCAACATATAAATATGATGTTGGCTCAGAGGCTTATGATACAAGTGATAAGTGCAGAACCCCAGCTTGGACTGACAGAGTGCTTTGGTGGAGAAAGAAACTGCCTTTTGAAAAAACAGGTGCGTAGGGTCTTTCCTCCTTCTTTATCTGAAAGTTGGTTTAGATTTCATCCAGAACCCACATAAGGGGATTTAATCTAGTGAATGGCAAAGAAGTGAATTAGTGAGTTATGGACTAAGAGCTGTCCTGTAGGCTTAGTCAAATTGGACTGGCTTTACTCAAGCCAATGTTCTTTTGGCTTTACTGGAATAACTTGCAGAGATAGAGCAAGCCCTTTCTTCTTGAGCATGTGAAGAAAGGCTTCATGCTACAGATTGAAAAGGTGCTGGGAGCTCGCTGAGGAACTGAAAACAATCCAGCTGTAGCAATCTAGAAATTATTCTGTTGCTTTTCAACAGAATCATTAGTCCACATAAAGTTCCTGTGTTATAACGGCTAGATTGTTATAAATGGTGTCCTCAGTAGATGTATAAGCACTTTTCTGTAATTTCTTCTGCCTACATAATTCTTAGGAATAGTTCTGCTAGTATCTGGAATTGGGGGAGATTAAATTAAGGTTTATAAAGTACTTTGAGATCATGAGTGGCCAGCGCAACAGAAGGGCTGTTTTCACTTGTTATTCAAAAGTTACAATAACAAAATAAAAAGTATTTCTTTGTGTATCCAGGGACAGTTTTCATAACTGTTCTCTCAGTCTGCAGGTACATCTATCTCCCAATGTTTATAAAATCTGAACAAATCCATATTGAAAATGTAATTGCTGGAGAAGTAATTTGGCTTGTGCCTGCAGATGTGATTTTTCACATGCCTGGGAACTACTGCTTGGAATCCAAGTCATAGCATGAGTATGCTAAGTGTAAAAACTACAGAGCAAAACTAGGGCAAACAGAGAGTACATGTCAATGTGTTACAGAGTTATTCACTCTTATTTAAGGAATGAAAAAGAAGGTAAAATGAGGACCTTAAACCATAGATAGAGGTGTAATCTGGGAAAGAAAAACTGTATAAGACATAATAAGGGAGTTAAAACAGCGCCGCGGAAGTTAAAACAGCTCTCTTGTCTTGGCTGCTTTCATTTTAGGAGAAAGAAAACCCTTCAGTGTTTTCAATGCATGTTCCTTAATTTGCATGGCTAGGCTTGACCCTGGGAGGACTTTAGTTGATGGAGTACACACAGAATGTAGGACCTGTCTAGCTGGTCTGGAAAAGCTGAGGCAGGTTCCTTTCTTTAGAGCTTGTAGGCCTCCCACAGCTAACTAATGTGGGTATATAACTGACGCACCTTCAAAGCCCTGCAAAGCTTTTCTAATTATTTGCTGCCAGAGTTCCTCTCCTTTACTGCTGGTGTCGAGGCTCTTCTGCCTTTCAGCTCTAATTCTTCTGCCTTGCTTTTTGCTGCTATAGGCTAAAGGACTGTTTGCCTTCTGAGAAGAAAGTGTAGTCCCAGTGCGAATGATTAGGCAGAAGTGCCATGCTCCATGTTAACTCATTTATGTACAATGTCTGTCTCTATGCTCAACAATGAGACAGGAGGAAAAATACTAATATGACTGTCTGTCAATGCAGATTGTCCGGCTAATTGATTGGGTGACATTCAGGTTAACTGTTTTGCAGGTGTCTTAGTCTAGTGATCTGCTGTCTGTATTGCACTTTCTGTATCTTTTTTCCTAGTCTCTAACTTGTAAATCCTTTGGGATACAAGCTTTTCTTTGAATGGTGTATACAAGAACAAAAAAAACCCACTTCCCACTACTAGGGTCTGTGAAGTGCATCCTAATAAATAGCTTTTAACCATGAGTAAAACTAGCTTTGAGTGAGTTTTAAATCATGTTTTGTGCTGCATAGCTGGAGAGATCAATCTTCTAGACAGTGATCTGAACGCTGAAACTAAAGTCAGGCACACCTGGACCCCTGGAGCCTTGATGTACTATGGGAGAGCGGAGCTGCAAGCATCTGACCACAGGTAAAGTCCTAAGCAAATAATCAGAGAAAGGGCCGCTACGTTAGAATGTGTCCTACTGAATTACACCTTCAGAGTGAGGGACTGACTCTGACTGTAACAGGAATTACACCCTTATTCTGTGTTCAGTATCCATTTTGGAGGGGGGGTGTCCCCTCATGGTGGGTTTTATACCAGGGTGGAAGAACCTATGGTCCTGTATTGATTTCTTCTGCACAGTGATCTCAGCAAGGGTTGGATAATTGGGAGCAACAGGTATAGAAAACTGAGGTCTTTCTGTTACTTGGTTTTAGAAAGCTTTGATACCAAAACAAGCTGCTTTGATGGACTTCCATTCAGCTTGCTGTGGGAGAGGAGGCAGTTGGGATTGTGTGGCCTGAAGAGGTGTAAGCTGTGTACATAGGGCCAGGCGTGACCCCCTTCAGTGTAGTGAAGTGTTGGGCTTCTGGGCTTCCCTTAGAAATTGGAATGGGAGAAGGAGGAAGAAACAAAAGACCAGTGCTTCTGGTTGGTCCATATCATTAACTTCTCTTTAGGGATATGAAAGACCTTCTTTGATAACCTTGTCACTGCTTCACTTCTCTGAAACAAATTCTGTAATAAATACACCTCAAAAGCTCCCTTGCATTCAGAATAATCTTTGTCTCACCCATTGCATGCCCTATGGAAATGCTGCGATACTGTTCCTCATAGCAGCACTCAGTGACCTACAGTAGATGGCTCTGTGCTTCTCATGGTGCTCTTGCATGCGAGGACTGTTACGTATTTCTCCAGCAAGGGAGGAACATGCCTCTTGCACTCAGTTTCTCTGTGTCAAGGCTTTGACATTGCTGTGTTTCACGAAGCACAGTGGAACTGCTGCACTCATTAGATAGGACCCTGAGGAGGCAATCTGTGAAACATGGCTGTTGTACATTGGTTTTCTATTTCAGCAAACTTTACTGCAAAAACTGCTTTTTAATTACCGTCAGCAGGTTTGCTTTCCCAAAGTTTGTGCTGGAAAAAGGGCTTAGCTATATCTTTGTGACTTATGGGAATGCATTATGATTCACAGTGCTTATAGAAATAGTTAACACTCCCTATGTGGGTTTTTTTTTTCCTTTTATTACTCCTTTTTAGCTCTGCTGTTGTTGCCTTCATATGTTCTGGTAATGTGTATTCCAGAGCCTGCTTTATTGCAAGTAGGACGCAGCAATTTTGACGTAGTTAGAAGAGCAGCCATCCGTTACTGCTCTATGTGTATGTGCAAGTGGAAATCTGAGAATGTGGATTGCATCCACTGAGATGAGACAAGCTTTACTGTTCCAGACAGCTTTCTCAATTCTATTTAGATCTAACACACAGAAGAAAGGGCTGAAGAAGCAAGTTTGCAGTGTTGACTGCTTATAATGTGATGGATTAACATATGTTTGCTACATAACCACATTATACACTTAGAGTACCTTGTCCTTAGTTTTTGGAAGAAGACATCTTTATGTGGCCTCATCTAACAGAAAATAATATATTCCCTTCCCAATCTATAGGTGTTTTGGGAGACACCTGTTTGATAAAGAGTGAAGTATCCTGGTATTTTCAGACTGCAGGTTTGCCAGAAGTGCTATACGCAATTGTTATTTGAATTCCTTTATGGTGTGTCCTCACGGTTACATTCAGCTAATGCAGGGCTGGTAAATATAAATAACAGTGCTTAAGGCATGATCTTCCACTGCAGCAAAAATGAAAAAATCTACGAGACTGAACTTTTGGGTTGTATTGCCAGCCACAGTGCTTTTTTGCAGTGAGACCTTAAGTAATTTGTTCTGCTTCTCTTTCTGTGTAGAACATACATAATAATCACTTCTTTCTAAGGTGTAGCAGGCTTAATTAAATATTTGGAATGAGAGTTGACATTGTGGAGTTAAAAATGATCATATATGTATAGAGCTTAAACAATACACTGTTGTCATGCTTTAACCCCAGCCAGCAACTAGGACCATGCAGCTGCTTGCTCACTCCCCCCCCCCGACTTCCCCCAGTAGGGCAGGAAGAAGAGGGAGAAAAGGAAGGGAATGGGGAAAAAAAAAACCTCATGGGTTGAGATAAAGACAGTTTAATAGAACAGTAATGGAAGAGGAAAATAACAATAATAATAATGGTAAAAGAATACACAAAATAAAGTGATACAACACAAGTTGCTCTTAACCACTCGATGATCGGTTGCCCAGCCCATCCCGAGCAGTGATCATGGATCCCTGTCCCCCAGCCAACCCCCATTTATCTACTGAGCATGACGTCTGTGGTATGGAATATTCCTTTGGCCAGCTTGTCCTGTCTATGCTTCCTCTCAGCTTCTATGGAAAGCTGAAGAAGTCCTTGACTAATGTAAACATCACTTAGCAGCAACTAAAACAATATGTGTTATCAGCCTTATTCTTATACTAAATTCGAAACATAGCAGCTACTAGAAAGAAAATTAACTCTATCCCAGCTGAAACCATGACAACTGTTTGTCCTTCACACAACTAAGCGCATACCTGTCCTACTGCTTGACATTGATTTAAATTTTATATAAACATTTCCTATTGGGTGATGGTGATCTTAATTTTAAATAAGAATTTCTCCTTTCTTTCATGTAGGCCAGTGTTAGCTATTGTAGAAGTGGAAGTTCAGGAAGTTAATCAAGCTGCCCGTGAGAGTGTTTTCCAGGAGGTGTCATCTTTTCAGGGACCACTGGATGCCACAGTAGTGGTAAATCTTCTATCACCAACGCCTGAAGAGAAAAATGAATTTCCTGAGGACTTGCGTACAGAGCTTATGCAAATGTTTGAGGATTATGGTACTATTGTTCTGATCAGGTAAGTTTGGGATCTAAAATGGCATGTCATCTATTCAAAAACACAGACTAGAAATTCCCTTTTTGTCCTGACAGAATTAACTTTGTATTAGAAAGTAGTATGCTGAATTCATTTACTGAATGTTGAATTCTTCATTAGAAATTGAATACAAGTGTCTTGAATATCTTTTACCTCTCGTCAACCTGTTAAAGAAATAGTCTAAGAGCTCTCTTGGCTGAACGGAGGAGAATTTTGCTCAGTACAGCACCATAAAGCAGAGCCTTTGATGTGAATCGTCACCTTTAGATTCAGGCGTCATTTCCATGCATTGCTTCTGCTGGTGGGTCCTCAGGCCGTGCTTCACTTCCTGCGAGGAGGTCTGCTCTCTTCCAGCACTCTCGCACCCTCACTAGGATTTCCTGGCTGGCTCCCCTTTCTTTTGGGGATTGTTTTGCTTATTTTTTAATGGTACGGCTTCTCACAATTTTATCACCTACTGAGTTTGAGAGGGAGAGTGTGATACCTTCTGGCAGAGCAGTTTCATTTCATTCTAGTTGATTCTGTACACGGCTCCAGCATAGTTATGAGAGTTCTGTTTTGAGAAATACAGGCAAAAGACCTGATAGTTGACCTGGGAAACAAGACCAGAAACTTGTTTATGTTGTATTTGACTCATTTATTAATGAAGAAAACTGGTGACCTGTTGTATGGTTTTGTGAAGTACCAAATATAAGTAGAGGGTTCAAAAGCAGCCCTGCAGAAAGAGCAGCACCACCTTGCTTGTGAAGAAAAGGAGCAAGAAAAGAATGTGCTTTGGTGGTTTTGTTTTGGTTTGGTTTTAATTGCTTTAGAGCTTGATGGTATACTAGTCTGTGGGAACATCTCATGTCCTCTGAGGTGAGGGATATGCAGAGCCGTGGAAGTTACTACAGAGGGAGTGTGGATATCAGACTTGGTAAAATAAAACCAAATACATAGTTATAAAAAACTATCATGCTTGCCTTTAAGGCTTTTTGTTTAATGGTGAAGTAAAATGCACTGTTTTCTCTCTTCTACCTTTTTTTACTAGGATCAGTGGAGGTCAAATGCTGGTGACATTTGCAGACAGCAAGTCAGCTCTTCGTGTTATGGATATAGATGGTGTCAAAGNATTAGAAAGTAGTATGCTGAATTCATTTACTGAATGTTGAATTCTTCATTAGAAATTGAATACAAGTGTCTTGAATATCTTTTACCTCTCGTCAACCTGTTAAAGAAATAGTCTAAGAGCTCTCTTGGCTGAACGGAGGAGAATTTTGCTCAGTACAGCACCATAAAGCAGAGCCTTTGATGTGAATCGTCACCTTTAGATTCAGGCGTCATTTCCATGCATTGCTTCTGCTGGTGGGTCCTCAGGCCGTGCTTCACTTCCTGCGAGGAGGTCTGCTCTCTTCCAGCACTCTCGCACCCTCACTAGGATTTCCTGGCTGGCTCCCCTTTCTTTTGGGGATTGTTTTGCTTATTTTTTAATGGTACGGCTTCTCACAATTTTATCACCTACTGAGTTTGAGAGGGAGAGTGTGATACCTTCTGGCAGAGCAGTTTCATTTCATTCTAGTTGATTCTGTACACGGCTCCAGCATAGTTATGAGAGTTCTGTTTTGAGAAATACAGGCAAAAGACCTGATAGTTGACCTGGGAAACAAGACCAGAAACTTGTTTATGTTGTATTTGACTCATTTATTAATGAAGAAAACTGGTGACCTGTTGTATGGTTTTGTGAAGTACCAAATATAAGTAGAGGGTTCAAAAGCAGCCCTGCAGAAAGAGCAGCACCACCTTGCTTGTGAAGAAAAGGAGCAAGAAAAGAATGTGCTTTGGTGGTTTTGTTTTGGTTTGGTTTTAATTGCTTTAGAGCTTGATGGTATACTAGTCTGTGGGAACATCTCATGTCCTCTGAGGTGAGGGATATGCAGAGCCGTGGAAGTTACTACAGAGGGAGTGTGGATATCAGACTTGGTAAAATAAAACCAAATACATAGTTATAAAAAACTATCATGCTTGCCTTTAAGGCTTTTTGTTTAATGGTGAAGTAAAATGCACTGTTTTCTCTCTTCTACCTTTTTTTACTAGGATCAGTGGAGGTCAAATGCTGGTGACATTTGCAGACAGCAAGTCAGCTCTTCGTGTTATGGATATAGATGGTGTCAAAGTAAGACTCTCCCAAACCTATAATAGTAATTTCATAACAAATTTCTCAAAAAGTGGTTGCTTAGAATGAGATAGTTGAGTTTCTAGCTAAATCAAGTTGCATTATTTCAAAAAAACAGTGTTCACAAAGTCCATAGCTTTCACAGCTGCTGAGGCTTTTAATGTCCTATGCAGTATTTCAGTTTCAGGAGGGCAGGAGGTGACTCTTCTTGGAGCTCCTAAGCAGTGCTTAGGATCTGGCCTCTGATACCCCTGCAGAATACATGGACTCGGTCATTGTTCTGGCACTTGAAGCAGTTCTCCTGAGATTATGTGTGACTTTATACTGTTGCCAAAGCATCCTCATGATTGTGGTTTGGAGATTTTTTTTGTTTCACTCAAGTGTATCAAATAAACTCCTTCTGCTAAGCTGGAACAACATGATTCATTGGCCTTCATGGCAAACTCAGCATTAGCAGTAGGAGTTTACCTTCCCATCCCCTGCTCTTCCTTCCCACGCACATACTCTAGAATTCATCAACCCCCTCACTTGTGCTGATAAAACTGTTTGTGGGGCTGTACTGTAAACTTAACACTGAAGTAATGGATTTAACTCTTATTCTTTCATATTTTGAGTTTTATCTGTTAATTTCGCTTATTTCATTGATGTAATTCATAGCACAGACTAAAGCACAATTGTATGTGCACAGTGTATGAAGGTGCTGGGAACCTGGGTCCAGAACTTTCCAAACTAATTTTGCTGCCAAAGCTGCTGGTGTGGATGCACGTCACCCCACATGTCATGGAGCAACACATATAAGCAGCTGTGGTCTTAATCTGTTTAATAATATACTTTCCGTATACATCAACCATCATATTTGGGATTTTCTGAGCAGAGAGTCTCCTTACAGATGGCAGCAGGTAGCAAACGCTGGTGTGTTTTAAAGCTACTGACTCAAAAATTGAACCTTCCTACACCACTATTACTATCACAGTATCGTTTTGATGATTTTTGATGTTTCAGCTATTTCCCATGTCTCCCAAATGCAGCAGCAGTGCTTTTGAGCTGTGAACCTAATTTTCTTTCAAGAATATTGTTACAGTCTGAAGACTTGGTTATGGGGGTAGGAAGAGTGCTTCCTTTTCATTTAGCTTCTGAAATGAAGCTTTAATTGCATCAGTTTCTGAAGCAGTTGTACAATAGACTGGCAGCACTTGCTTATTCTGTTCAGGTGTTCTCATTTTGTGAAGTTGCTTGGCAAAGGGGAAACAATTCTTTCTTTGCATTAGGTTAGAGGCAGAACAGTGAAGATCCGTCCCAAGACTAAGGACTGGCTAAAGGGCCTTCAGGAGGAAATTGCTCGAAAACGGGACAGCATTGTCCCCATGTCGCCCACGGCAAACTCCTGTCTTCTGGAAGAAAATTTTGACTTCTCAAGTTTGGACTATGACTCAGAAGGTGAGCAGCAGGTTTCTAAGCTAAGTTGTGAGAAATTGCTTCGCTGACTTTGGTTGCATAGGGAAAGTGCAGTATGAGTGTCAGTGGTGTCTTAATTTGTAATGAAGCCACACTTCCTAAAAAGAGGATTGTAACTAAAGCCATGACCCGGCACTGTGCCTGGGCAGAGAACTGCTGCTTAGATCATCCTATCAGTTTAGGATTATAATTATGTTATCAAATCCAATGTATGGTACATTTGTCTGTATAGAAACAAACTGTAATGAAACACATGAGTTACACACAAAGCTTGCCCAACCTGTATATTAAATTCATTGATTGGTAGTAGGGAGAGGCAGAGAATGCGTTTGCTCACTAATTCTTTATTATCTAATATTTTAATTCAGGTGATATAGTGGAGGATGAAGATGATTATTTAGATGATGCTTTGTGTCAACACCTAGTAGCAGATGCAGCAGAAGACATGCCTGAGGGCTCTGGACATTTTGCATCCATAGCTCTTTCAAACAAATCTGGACAAAACCCACAGCTGTATAAAGGTAAAGTATCTACCTTCCTTAAAGTAAGACCTGAAGGTTTGTTGTTTGTTCTCCTTTTGTCTGTATTTCCCTGTTCCTTTATATTTTCATTGTAGGTCCTCCAAATATAAGGATCATCTTTTTAGTACGTGTTCATGCTCAACCCCCCTTGAGATAGTGACTGTAACTGAGGCCCTCAGGCATAACAGCAATACAAATAATAAAGCTTAGATCCTCCTTCTCTCTAGCCCAGGGCAAGGCAAGAATGCTGAGAAATGCTGGTTTCCTTTTATAGTCAGGAGAAACTAAGTCTTTTTATCCATTCGGTGTTGTTCAGCACCAGAGCATACAACAAAAAATTGTACGTTATTTTCTTACTGGTGAGGGCCAGAACAAAATTAAACCAAAGGAATCCTGTTGATTCAGTGATGGGCTTAGCTCTGTCCTTTGAGCAATAGCTGTGGCAGTGCAGTCAGTAAGCTGGGCAGTACGGGAGGTTGTTGTAATCAAATGACTTACTTCAAAGAGGTCTAAAGTTTCTCTTTTGTCCCGATTTATTTATTTCTAAAGAAGCTGACGTTTGCACAACAAGTATATTCATTTTTTTTAGTGCTTCATAAATGTGTTACCTTTTTTCCTCGTGACCTGGCTTGTTGGCGTGTTATTGTGAAATGGCTTGGTAAAGAGAAGATACAGCTGTGAAGCGAATACTGATAAACGCTGCAGCAAGAACTAGCCAAGCCAGTGATGGTCTTACACCGGGATGTGATCAGGACATGCTTTGGTGACCAACCATTGACAGGCTGGGTCACATATTAAATGCTTCATCATGACAGCAAGTGATTCAGTAGCTGTCTTTTTGCACTCTTTCAGAAGTGCTTTGTCTTCTGACATAAATGTGAAAACTTTAATACCTTCAAAGGTTGAGTCAGAAGTAGAGTTCAAAAAGATTAAATGAAATTCGTAACTTTACAGAGATAGATTTTCCAAACAATCAGAGTGATATACAGCTTTCTTGCCCACCTTGAGTCATAGGCTGGGTGCAATGTGGCCAGACCCAGAAACCTAGCCCTGAGTCAAGGAGTAATATGTCATTATTAAATACTGTGAACCCAATCACTTTGTATTATAGGATGCCTTGCCCTCCAAACACCTCTGGCCTACTGTGTGACGATTCATTAAGCTACAGAGAATTGCAGTGATTCTTTTCACCCACGCTAACTCTTCTCCACAAAAAATACCACAAAGTAAATGGCGATTATAAAGTATAGTTTGAAGGAGGTCAAGGTGGGGTCATGATCTCACACAACTCAAAATACAGTATATTCAATCCATCTTGAAAGTCTTTGCAATTTCAGATGCCTCCATAAGCTTCCAATTCTGCCTGAGTAACTCCTGCTTGAAGATAGGATGATTGTACAGCTCATGTTAGACACAGATGGAAACCAGCCACAGGCAGAACAGTATGTGTGTGTGTTTCTGAGGTCAGAGAAGGGCATAGCCTCACAAAACTTGATGTCCCTGGAAGCCGTTGCCTAAAACCAGCAGACTTTTAGGGGAAGGTGGTAGCTGTTTTTTGTCTTGTATTCAGTGTTACTGCCAGAATTTCAAGCCGTGCTTTTAGGCGCCTGCATGACTACTTGGATGCTACTGATGAGCCCATACCTGCAGCTTGGAAGTATTGAAAATGCAGAGAGAAGGGGGAGGGTGGGTTGGGCAGATCACAGGCTGTGTCGCTGTAGCTGCCATCCGCTGCTGAGTGGGAGTAGGAAACTGTGAGGCAGCTTGGTATTCCCTGCAGAGCACAGCTTTCTGAAAAACAAGAACTTGCGTAAAAATGCCTGAAGTATGAGAGACTGCTGCTACACAGTTCCTTCCCCATGCTCTCCAAACCACAGGGACAAAACTAAACCCGGTGAATTTTGGAGCCCTAAAGAACAGAGCTGCATGGCTGGGCAGCCATAGCAGGGTGTGAGAACTGAAGTGAAAGCCCTCACTACAGCAGACAGGGAGACTAAAGCAATCCCTACTTCTCGCCTCTCCAGCTGTCAGAGAGGCTTAGACAGGATGAAAGACTGTAATTACGTAGTCATGTAAGGTGCAGCCAAGGGCTAGCAGATTGAGGCAGGTGTACCTGTCAGGAGACATTGCTGGAAAGCAGAGATGTGATGAGTGAGCCATTCAGACAGATTTTTCTCTGGTATAAAAACAGTTCTCCCAAGCAAGGAAAGTTGTCTAATCCTCAAGGGCAATTCCTGTGTTCAGGAAGGAAGAACAAGGGATTGACAGCGACTAGCCTCTTCGTGGCTGCCATGACACAGTTTGCATGAGAGCTGGTTGCCGCCAAGTGAAAAGTTCAGAATCTAACAAGGTGACTGGTAACCTTGAAATCAGGTGCAGGCAGTCTTTGTGTTGGCACAAACAGTTAATAAATGCTGGAAAAGGAGAGAGAGAAACGTTTGACAAAAGGGTACGTGTTTCCTGGAGTGGGAGCAGGGAGACATTTAGGGAGAGCAAAACAATATGAAAGGAGCCATGTTGTGTTGCTGAGATACCTGTTTGAGGCTTGTTATTCATAATCGCCTCTCTCCTGACCACTTGGATTTGGTGCATCTCAGCCAGTGGGTATCTAATACAGATCCTTTCTAAAATTTCCCTAGATGATACAGACCTGGCTGATTTGAAGTGGGAGCTGGAGGCAAGTGGAGAATGCCACCGCCGGACTCCAAGCAGGTCTCTGTCCATTCCTACCAGGCCTCGGCCACTTCAGCCGCCACAGAGGCCTCCCCCTCCTGGTGAGTTTAACTTTCTTTAATGTTGTGTTGGGCCCAGCTGAACAGTTTTGCCTGCCATTTCTGGGTGACAAAGAAAGTAATACCTTGTTCTGAAATGTCAGGCTGTTGAGGTACTTGTACTTGCTTCCCAGTCTTTTTCAGCCCAACTACGACTGCAGTTAAGCAATGGGAGAAGTTTGTCTTTAGGATGACAGATACTCCACAAAAAATGCCTTTAGTTAGGATGGAATGGCCCATGTGTTTCATACTAACTCATCACTCAGGTTAGCGAGTTGACCAGCCGCTTTGTGGCAACAAAAATAAGTATCAGTATTTATACCTGCTGACTTCCAAAGTCACTGAGTGTTTTCTTAGTTTCTCTGTTGCTGACTTAATTGTAATCTTTTTTTTAAAAAGCTTTGACAAAATACTTGTTCTGGACAGTTTTTGTCCTTTCCTGCTTTGCAAGCAATTCTTGCTTGCTTTTGTATTTATGAAAGAAATGCTAAGTGACTTAGGATTTTCAGTGAGGCACAAAGGGGAAGTGGTGCTTTTTACCTAAGCTCTACCCACCTGAGACGCCATCAATGCTGTGCTGCTCCTGTTTGTATGGCCACTTCTGGATGAAGATTGCTAGATCAGCATAATCACCTTTGCCTTCTGTATGACACAAGCTATACATCACATTTTTCTTGCAGCCCAAAAGTCTCTCTTTTGTGTATATTTTCCAGTCTTAAATTAAATTAAGACAGTTCTGTCAGACTCACTGCTGGAAGATCAGTTCTTCAGGATTATTCCCATTCATTTCTGAGTCTGTTGCACAGAAGTGACAACACTGGTATCTGTCTTTCTGTGCCTGGAATGCAATGTTAATGCTCAGCTGAGGTTATGAAATTAATTAAATGGAAGCAAGACTAACTAGGAAACTGCTTCCTGAAACAGTTCAAGCCTTTGCCATTTTATTCTGTGTTGAGATTTATTTTTTTTTTCACCTTAGATTAGACCAGTAACAGTTCAGCTCATCACTCCTAGATTAAAGTGTCTGGCTCTTGGCACTCGAGCAGAGGGACTTAAGGTTCCTGGTGTCCTACAGGAAGGTCTTGCCTAATATGTCTGTTCCTGCAGGACCAGGGAGGGTGGCAGCATCTCTTTTATTTATCACAAACAATTTCAAAGCACATTGGTTTTGCTCCATTGCAGATAAAATGTACCAGCTCTTGAATGTAAAAAGACATTTTTATTGCTCTTTCAGCTGGAACATCAGGCAAAAAGTCCCCCTCAGATGGTTCCCTCTCTCCAGGAAGCCACTCCACCTGCTCCATCCTGGCAACGGCAAAGCTGCTACCTGGAGCCCCTCAGCAGCCAGTGAGTCCTGCCGCTCAGCGTGGCCACTTAGCATTGTCCTGATCTCCCCCATCTACTTAGACACTATAGACACTCAGTATCACATACATGATGCACCTGTCATACAAGGAAGGAAGTCTATCACGTGCCTGAAGCAGGAAATGCTAAGATGAACTTCTTGTGCTGTAATCCTAGACTGTAGACCTGCTAGACACCAGAAAAATGTTACTAAATTGCCAGGAATCAGAAAGGCTAAAGCGGGAGAGAGAGAATGGTGCAAGACCAGGGCACTGTTGGTTTATTCCATGTGCTGCTTTCTGACAGATGCTAACTTGAATTTTCAACACCACAATATATGCTTTAATTCTTTTCTTACCTCTTTTATGATGGGCCATGCTAGTGCCCAGAATACAGGAAAAGTCTTGACCATTGCCAGCAAGGCTACTAGCCGTTTGAGTAGACCAAGACTGGAATGCGGAAACACCTCCACACTCCTTGTTGGATGAGAACCCTAATGTATTGAACAAGGGACGGCTAAGGGACTAGCTGTGGCAGTAAAACATTGGCCTGTCTGTCAGCTGGTAACAAAGATGTAGTATCTGCCAAAAGACTACCCACCATTTCTGTAGTATTTATAGATTGCTGAATAGCCACTGGCAAAACCAGAATTTTACAGGTGTGTAAGCTTAGCTGTAAGATCATAGGTGTACAAGAAAAATCAGTTCTCTCAAGATTACTCATTCTCTGTTTTTTGGTTTTTTTTTTGTTTTTTTGTTTTTTTTTTTTAAGCCTAAAGTCCGGACTGGAATAAGTAAACCTTACAACGTCAAGCAGATCAAAACCACCACAGCTGAGGAAGCAGAAGAAGCTATTAGATGTCTTATGGAAGCTAAAGGAGGTGAGCACAGCTTTCTAACTCTTTCTAACTGACTTCTCAAAAACTTTAAAGAAAGAAACTGCAGGTATATTCATCCATCCCATCATAGCCCAGATGCATGTATTTCTATTCAGAAGCTCGCCTAACACTGACATACACATTCTTGCATGATTGTACTTGATGTTCTCTGTCAGTTTTGATAATAGTAACTTTTTTTTTTTCCAAGACGACTGAAGTTGTGTATTTTGTTGTAGAAGCTGTTACTAGGAGCACTTTGGGTTATTTATGTCCAGATTTAGTCTGAAAAATTTAAAGATGGGATCTTACTAAACTGATGGTGCCTGTGTTAGCTCAGAGTTGCATAGAGGATATTTGCTGCTCTATTTAGTGAATGCTCACTATTCCAAGCAGAACTAGAGAGAGCAAATACAGCTGTGGGAGAAATTACCTGGATTCTGTTCACATTTAGACAGCAAGTATAGTTGTAACCTAGATACAAGCTTGCACCACTTTAGCTTGACTAGCTAAGGTAAAAGGCTACTCTGAGTTTAGGCTCTTTATCTAATCCCAGGAGAAGAGAGCTTCTTGCAATGGCAAATTAGAGCAGGAAACTAGCTTAGGTATTGAAATTTAGGCAGTGTGAATATACCCTCTGGGGTTGCAAGTAGTCTTTCTGCTGATGCTGTATGAATGAGAAAGAAAGAATGCAGCATGACTCTGAGACAGCTACCTGAGTTTGCAAGGATCTCAGTTTAGGAGAAAAACATCCCTTTTCATTTGTAAATAGAGCAAATGCAGTCTGGAATAATCCAGTTTAATTAGAAATATCATAAGGCATCTTGATGTTTATTCCTCAGAGAGCGCTGTTCATTTGTTTTTGAAATCAGATTTACTCCCCATTAATTTTGAAATTGACATAAAGCATTTCACTCAGTGTGGGTAAGGAAACTAGTCCGGTCAGCATCACTTTCAGTCCTTGTGCTGTACCAGCAGTTGGCATTTACAGTTCTTCCCAAAGTATTACAGAATCACAGGGTTTGGAAGGGACCTCTGGAGATCATCTAGTCCAACCCCCCTGCCAGAGCAGGGTCACCTACAGCAGGTTGCACAAGACGGCGTCCAGGACATGCTTGGTATCATTGTCTTGATTTTCCAGATAAGGAAACAAGGGCATAAGGAGACTAAGGACTTGAGTCCAGTACTCCTGAACTCAAGGCCAGTGTTTTTGGCACTTGGCCAAATGGTGGTACAGCACTGCTGGTTTGGCATGAAATTATTTCAGACAGGGCAGTTTTTCCCTAACTGCCACTTATAAATGTGACATGATTGCAAAGGTCTGTGTTTATTTCTAAAACCTACCTTCCTGGCCTGAGCCAGCCCTGTAGGCATATACATTTTGGGAAACATGATTTTGAAAGAAATTATCTTGAAGCTACATTCTAATCGGATCAGAAGAGAGCAGGGCCCAGAGGAGGGCTACAAAAATGATGAGAGGGCTGGAACACCTCTCCTATGAGGACAGGCTGAGAGAGTGGGGGTTGTTGAGCCTGGAGAAGAGAAGGCTCCGAGGAGACCTTATTGTGGCCTTTCAGTATCTGAAAGGGGGCTTGTAAGACTTTTTAGCAGGGCCTGTTGCGATAGAACAAGGGGTAATGGCTTTAAACTAAAAAAAGGAAGATTTAGACTAGATAGAAGGAAGAAGTTTTTGTAAAATTAGGGTGGTGAAACACTGGCACAGGTTGCCCAGAGAAGTGGTAGATGCCCCATCCCTGGAAACATTCAAGGTCAGGTTGGACGGGGCTCTGACCAACCTGATCTAGTTGAAGATGTCCCTGCTCATTGCAGGGGGGTTGGACTCGATGACCTTTAAAGGTCCCTTCCAACCCAAACTCTTCTATGATTCTGTGATTCTATGATCAGGCTAAGACGCTATTTATTTTTGCTTTTCAGGACTACAGGAAGATGCAGTAAAGCCTGCTCCAACTAGAAACCAAACGTTCACCAAACCCAAGCCTCTTGCCAGCATCACAAAGTCAGCATCATTTCAAGGGTCGCAGGCAGAACCAGTGCTTGTGCCCCATCGCCCGCCACCCAAAGTTCCAACTACGAAGAAGCCAGTACCTCTGCAAAGGACTGGAGTCAAGATGGAAAATGTAAGATAGTTGCAGCAAAACGTATCCAGCCTCCGTCACACAACATGAATGATGGCAAGAGGGGTGGGCTGTTAAACAGTTTCTATGAAGTCCTGTCATTTAAAGTTCTTAGCCAGCAGGTGCTTAAATGATTTTGTGTGTTGTAGTCAGCAAGGCATAAAAATCTAAGAAAGATCGGAAAGGAAATAAGAGCCTTGAGTTCCTTACTCGGCCATTTTCAGCTTTTCTATTTGTCAGTCCATTCTCTTAGATTTTGTTACTTTTCTTCTGGTTTGTCTAAACCTTGTCAGGATTTAAGACTCACCCTTTTTGTATCACAGTGTTTACTTTTGACCATGTCATGAGTGGTCTGCTCTGTAATGATTTGAGGCAGCTTCTTCATCAGTGTGCTGCTCCATGTCCTGCTCGCAGACATCTAGCTTTTCTCACACACCTTGTAATAGGATTCAGCCTTTCACTTTGAATTCTGGATTTTACTCAACAGTTCAGGTTCTTAAAAATACAAACCTGTAGGTGTTCGGGTTTTAATCTCTGTCAGGTCTCTACAATGGAGATAATAGTTCTTCACCTCTAGAGCTATTAAAATGAGTATTTAATGGTGAAAGCAATTTAAGTACAAGAGAGAGACAAATATAACCTTTTATATTCTTCCTTCGACAGAACCTCTGCTAGGAAGCTCTGCTCTAAGTTGTTAGGACTCCTGCCTTACCATCCTTTGTAAAGGCATTCACCCCTTCTCTATGATAGACTTTGTGCCATCTCTACTTAGCAGATTCATAAGAGAAAAAAAACCAGACAGCACAGTGCATATGCCCTTTCCTTAAACATTCAATAACAAGGAATGGTCTGTTTATTTTGTTTATGTTGTCACCATTCCCAGGGCACTCCTGAAAGGTGCTGAGAAGGATTGCTACTTTAGTGTTAGTTATATGATCTCCTGCAGGAATATATCTATTTCAGTTTGATTCTGCTTCAGACTTCCACTCCTTCCTCCATCTGAGTGAGTTCAGATGGGAGTTGTGTACTTGAAAACCGCCACCCAATCCACCGCTATCATTAAGAAAGCATGCAATCAAACACAGGCAACTTAAGAACAGTGCATAGACAGAAGTGGCAGGGGGATATGTCCATCATGAAATATTGACTAAATATTTTGACTGCGTTAAAAAGCCTGTGTATTATTTTTTAATACTATGCGAGAGTAATAAAGAACTAAAATACTTTTATTCAGTCACACTGAGTGTAAGAAATCTGACGGAGCCCTTGCCCTCTTGGTCTGAGCTGGGCTCCAGTTAGTTACATATTTTTAAGTGGTGAATACATGCTAGATTGTACTTACTTTTAGCTTCAGTTTCTAGCTATTACAGAGCCATTAATGCATTTCTTGGGTTAGCTTAAGCTAATTGTACTTCAACCTTATCTATCAGAATGTACCCAAAGGCATGTGCTAATGGCTCCAGTAATTTAGCCCTCCCTATGTATTCTTGCTTAAATAATATTGGTCAGCAGAGAGCTGTAACAAATAAATAACTCTTCAGAACTGTGTTAATTTGGCCCAGAGCAAAATCCTAACATGAGAGTGAGATGGTCAGAAAGAGATGTGTTTCTCATATAGGGAGTAAACAGGCTGTAGAGTCCCTGTCCTCCAACAGCACCCTGTAAATGAACACAGGTCCAAAGCACAAAGCATGACGACAGAACCAAGCAGGTACCGTGTAAAGCTGTGCTGTCAAGGCGCCTCTTTGTACTGCTTTTTTTTTCTTCTTCAGTACTGTCAGGTTTTCTCAGTAGTATCATCAATAAGCCTTGCACTACTAGTAGCAGTGACTCAGAGTTTAAGGTACCCTTTTTGTTCTCAATTTTCTTGTTCCTTTTCCCCCTCAGGCCACATCTACAGAAGAGCAATTTGACCAACAGACAGTACAGTCTCCTTTTGGCTTGCCAGAGCCCTGTCTAGAAGCTGGAGCTATTCTTAGTCCAACCAGGATTACTCCAGTCCCTAAACCCAGAACACCACAACCTGGGAAGCCTCAGGAGAGCAGGGGGAGCAGTGAAGGGCAGCCCTCCTCAGCAAGCATGGCTGAAGCCATTGCACTGCCTCCCCAGAATGCTTCCTTTGCCCCAAAGGTGCCACCACGAAGAAAGAAGTCAGCTCCTGCAGCTCTTCATCTGCAAGTTCTCCAGAACAGCAACAACCCACTTTTTAGTGGGTTAACATTCAACTCCAACAGCAACAATCCTGGGTTCTGTCTCCAGTCTCAGGATGCTCATATCCCCACGCAGTCTGCTCTCTCGGCTCCTACATCCTCTGCCAGCCCAGAAAACAACACAACTAAGCAGTTGGCACCAAATGCCGCAGAATTAATGGGTAACCTTCAGGGCCCTCCTGTACCAGAAGGCCAGCATCCACAGCTCTCAGATACCAGCTTCCTTCCAGAGAACACCACTCTTCTGGACCTGGAGACGGATGCTTCCTGCCCTCTTTCCTTACAAGCAGCATCAGCTACTTCTCCAGCATACACTCCAGAAAATTTAAAACACCCCAACTTGAAAGATTTCAGTCACTGGGTTACATTTAGTGATGATGAAGATGGTAGCACACTGTCAGAAGGGTTCAATAAACTGCTTGTCTTGGAACAAAACAAAAATACCTTGATGAAGACAAATACTGATTTAGACTTGTAAAATTTGGTCCCCTTAATGTTCTTATAGAAATCATAATTATGATGCAAAATAAATCTTTTGCACAAAGATTTTTATTTAAGGAAATAGATCATCTGTCCATGCTACATTTCATTTTCATGTTTAAATATACTGCCCCTGGAGGGAAGTGTATAGATTATATACAACCTAACATTATCTACAGCTTGTTTGAAAAGTTCTTTATTGTAAGTTATTTCTTTTTATTAATCCATCTTAAGATGTTTCATTTCAGGTACAAATCATACGTAAGAACATGTAATGATGTATGGAAAAAAGACATTATGAAAAACATTTTCCTGTGAAATTTGTATATGACTCAATTTCTGTCACTTGAAATAAAGCACTCTTATCTTGAATGTTTAGACTGCTACAGTTACTCTGGAACAAACATCCAAAAGGGGAAAAAAAAAAATATATATACACACACCAGTATATACCAGGACTGGTATTGTTCTGCTACTTAGTTTCTGCTGTGGGAACAAGGCTTGGACAGTACCTTCTTGTACATCTTAACTAACTGCAGTGTTGGCAAGCCCTAGTCCTTACCTTGTTAAACTCATTCCAGTTTTAAAAGTAAAATGGAAGGTGTGTACTATGAGGCTGTAAAGCAGAACCATGAGCGATGATGCCCAGGCATCAGCAAGAAATGCCTGTTTTTACTCCAGACCAGGCAAGCGAACCCCTGTGTTACAACAGATCTCTTTTAAGTGCTATGCTGCTTTATTGTAAGAAAATGCCATTATTTCCACAGTGCAGATGAGAAAGGAGCTGGTCTTGGAACCTAACTTCATGCAAGTGCAATGCAGGCTGTAGTGGCCTGAAACTAAGCCACAAGCACATGACTGGAGACAGCAGAACCCTCCTGCAGAGAAAACCAGTTGCTTAGAGCCAGTAATGAGTTTTCCCACTCAACAGTAAAGCTGAACTTGGACACCAAACTGGTAGGGTGGTAGGGTATGGAAGTATGTAGAGCTACTGCTCTGGCTGTGCGTTTCTACTGATCGTCAGCTATGCAATCTGTTTATTTTGTACCAGGGAAGGAGCTGCTGTGTGCTTCCCATTCACCTCAGCAGCTGTGGTAAAGCTGTGCAGCCCTGAGAAACAATATGATCACTGAACAGGAGCTGGGAAGGCTAAGAAATGGAATTAGAAATGGGCAACTGCATCTAAGACTAAGGACAAATTGAAGCAACATGTGCACTGCTGTAACTAAAGCTGTTGCTCAGGTGCACTGCGCATCCATAGAGGGAGTGTGCCTAGGAGACAGGTACAATGCACAGAGTAAGACTAACTGGGAAGCAACTGCAATTATCTGTTCCATGCAGGTTCTTGCAAACAAAAGGTTTAAAAGATAATCAACTTCAGAATGTGACAGCCTAGACAGGGGAAGCACACACACCCCCCCCACCCCGCACCGTTAACCACTGTAGAAACTCCAGGCAAGTATTCCTGCATGCCTGCTTTGCTTCTCCCTTATCCTTACTCAGTATTCCACCAGACCTTGTAGTGCAAATGTGTCAGGTGAGTCTATAGGTCACTTACCATGGTGGGCTGGCTCATGAAGTATTGCTGCTCAGCTCAAAGCAGACTTGATCTTCGTAATGAAGTCATCTCTCATTTATTAGCAAGCCAGCAGTAGAGCTTCTCAAAAGCCCAAGATTTTGGCAAGCATAATCCACAGTGCTAAATGTGTCTGTTAATCTCTAGCTGCGCAGGCTTTTGCCTTGCCTGTGCAGTAAAACTGTACACTATAGATGCCATTTGCTCAAAGCAGGCAGTTAAAAATGATAAACAGATTGCAACTTGTCATGGCTACTTGTTAAGAGAAGCATCAAGATCTTTTATTCTTAAAATAAGGAGAGCATTTTTTAAGCAGTTGGCGAATCTGAAAAAAATGCCTCTTGTTTTCAGCTGTTTTTTCTGGAAAAGCTATATTAAAAAAACGCTGAGAGGTGGCTTTTTTCATAGGAAAATTAAGTGGCTTGTTCTCAAGCTTCTTGGAAACTGGGAATTCAGCCACATTCTTACTGGTAATGCCTATCTGTTTCACTGCCACTACTGAGTTTTGAACACAAGACATCATATAAGAGAGGATGCTGCCTTTGTCTGAGCACCTGCCATCCTCCTCTGCTTGCTTGTTTGCCAGACACTTTAAAAAAAAAATCCCCAAAACCTTCAAAGGCCAAACCACTAAAACCCAGCGCTAAGCTGCTTATGTGACTGTCAGTTTAACGTGGTAGCAGGCTGGTGAATAATACTGACGCAAGATAGTTGTTTCCCTACAAGATGACACAGAGCCTTAGCCTCTTTGTCCTTCTTTAAAAAAAAAAAAATAAATACAGTGAATATTTATGGGCACATTTTAGTATAAAACATTAAGAGCAGTAAAAAAGAAAGAGTACATTATATGACCATATCCAACATTTTCTGCAAAGATAATTAACAGCTCTAGGACAGCTAATTTACATGTTAATGAAAGTGTTAGCAGGAAAGCCAATTAAAGTGGATTTATACAAGTCAAATAAAATCTGCTTTATTACTCTCCTTGAATAAGAGAAGGAAGTATCTGGCCTTTAGCATTATATCTTATGTCTATGTATGTGGCAAGCTGCCCGCTAAAGCATGAATCCCTGCAGCTAGCTGGTTTATACTATCAGTGACAGCATATACCATTCAATCGCAGCAAATCAAGGGAAAGGGACAGTTCAGCTGAAAAGGTTACAGCAAAGAATGAGGAATCTCCTGTCCCAATATACTATCTTCCACACTGGTGCCCAACACCCCAGCCAAGTGGTTTTCAGAGGCAGGTGCTTGTGACCTGGGTTCTAGTTTCAATGGTCAGGAGAAGCTAAGCAGGGCCAGACTTGCTCTGCATTTGGGAAACCACTACAGAAAACTCAGGCTGCAGGAGGTGGTGATTCTTTCCTTCTCGCTCAGGATTAAGCCGAGCCCCAACGCAATGTGAAAAAAGGCCAAGCAACCTGAACCGTCCATACCTGACATCCACAACTAGGGAACCCACAGCATGGCTCTGTCCTCAGCTCTTCTGCCCATTCTCACCAGGACATTATCAATGGAAACCAACATTCTCAGTGATGGCTATCAGGCCTGAGGGCCATATAGTGGGTGGTAGGGAGTGGCTATCCCATGACATTTTTCATGTTGTGAACCCAGCACTTGGGAAATCTTAAAATTGTTGACACTGGCTGTGAGGCCAGGTATGAATGATTTACCAGCTGCAAGTACTTAAGCGTCTGTGGGCTTATTTAATGTGAGAGACTTTGGCAAGAGACTAACACCATGTGAGCTTGCCCAGGACCCTACAGTATAGCAACTTCAAGTTGCTACAGGCAGCCTCGTTGTTCAGCTGCATTCGTGTTTGGGGTGGGGTAAGTAGTTCTCCATGGTATAGCAACTGCCTGATTTAGCTTTTTTAGGTGGGTTATCACTGAAACAAACAAAAAGAAAGAGAACCAAAATGAAAATATTGTTTAGAATTTCCACTCTGACAAAACAACATTTTTGCTTTTTCCTCTTCGTCCAGAATTGACATTTTCACCAGATGGAAATTTTCTCCTTTCTAGCTAGCTGCTCTGCCTGGCACCACAGAGCACAAATCACAGTGAAAGCCAGTTTGCACTACTGTAATCATAGCAATTAAAAACTTGATGACTAGAAATACCAATACAGTTATACAAGAATGCTGGACAACAAGTGCAAGAGGATCAACAAACTCCTATTAGCCCTCCCTTCCCATCCTAGTGTTTTAGTCTTGGATGCCACAATGCAGACGAAATACCATCTTCTCAGACAATTCACACATACCTGCTAGCCACATCTGCAGCTGGGTCCCCAGCTAGATGGGATTAAGGGCATCGTTGGAGACCTGAGAATTTACATAAAGGCACTATTCTGAATTAATGTGACACCAGGGAAGCATGAAAGCGCAAGTTTCTAATGGGAAGCAGACATAAATGCCACACAACAGACCTTCTGGCCCTCAAACCAGTGTCTGTACATGGTTTAGGAGGTACTGTTGCAAAATCCAAAAGCACAACTGTTCAGTTTGGCAAAACATCAATGACCAGCTGCACTCCCCAATACTAGGCCTCTTACCGAAGATGCAGGGTAAACATTACATTTTTCCAGCATGAGACAGTCACATAAAAGTAATGCAGGTCTTTGACAAAAGTGAACATCATCCAGAGCATTAATTTGGCAGATCATTCACCTTTAATACATTTTGTGGCATACCTAGGACATATTAAAAACCCCCACATTTCATTACTATATTCAAAACAACCCAAACCCAAAACCCAACAACACCCCCCATCAAAATATTAGTTTTAAAAGTTACACATATATACACACAGTTACAAAAAGGAGAAAGTTGCCTTAAGAGTTCCAGTTACAGTAACAAAGCATAGATGCATTTACTGAGATTAATGTGTAATGTCATTGATTTGAATCCCTGTAAGCCAAAGTCTATTAAAATCAATACAAGGTTTGTCACACTAAACACACATTCAGTTAGAAGTCTTGTCTATTCATAATGAATTCCACATAACCTCTGCTTTGTGAATACAAAGTGTTCTAATATATTTACACTCTGAAGTTTAAACTACAGTGTAAAAAGGATAAACCTCTTTAGAAGTTACGAAAGGTGTGTCAGATTTTCTATCTGAAATACTGCCATGCAGTGTTTTTACCTACCGCTCGGTTAGCGGGGAAAATGCTCTCTTTGCCAGTGTAGTGCTGTACGTTCTCTGTACTGCTCTTATAAATTTTACTATACAAATCCAGCAGGTCAAGGCTCAACTTCCAGAAGTGCATTCTCAGATGTAGTGTCCTCCTAGGCTGGAGTGCTCTGAAGTGGAAACAGCTGAGGTGACGTCAAGATCTGGCAGGACTACAATGGCCACTGGTGCCTGCACCAAGCCCACGCAGAACTGCGAGGCGCATCCCACCTCTTTGGTAGCTTTCATAGCCATAATATTAAGGCCAGTAATATTATATCCATCTCACATAAGTGATGCTAAGAAACATCTTAAGCCTGTCATCAATACGGGCCTTATTTAACAAATGGTCAGCTAGGACAGTATAGCCTAATCATAGCCTTTGTTTGTTTTCAGAGAGGGTTGGGGGTGTAAAGAAGGGAAGGAAAGAGACCACAATTAGACTAGGCTGCTTTTAACTACCTTGCAAACTATCTAAGACTTTGAAAAAGTGACTGAGCACTGCCTTTTTTTTTTTTTCTAAAAATACTTATTTCTCATCAGTACTGTTAAAATTATCCTTAACATAAACATAAACTCAAATAAGACAACACTGCTGTTTTTCTCTACATCTACACCAATAAATACACTTGGGCCTCAAGAAACCAAAACATCCGAGATCTGCATTTCCCATGCGACCTTATGATCACTTGAATTTTTTCCTGCTTTACTTTTCTCTACCTGAGCTCCAAACTCTAAGCATTAGCTTTCTTGTCAGGACCTACATCTGTCTTACTCCACTTGAGCATTTTCAATGTTCTTCTTTAAATCAGCTAAAGAAAAAGTTTCTAAATGAGTAATATGAGACAGGGATTTGAATGTACCGTCTTCTCAGTATGTCCCAAGAGTAAAGCAAAAGAGCTAAGCCTCTGTTCTATATCTTCCATATGAACAAGCACAGAACTGCCCTGAGTCTGACCAGATACACGCTGTCCTAAATAAAGCAATCTCACAATCTGCTAAGATTAAGAGAGAAATGTACAAGAAAGCGAACATTTGTTTAGTTTTCATTTATACAAACAGATTAAAACAAGTACAATTGCCTATGCAAGACAACCTACCAACCTATCTCTTTCTCACACGGAAAATAGATGCCATATTTGCTGACGGGTGGTCTATTAAATGAAAAGGCAAATTACAAAACCTCCTGTACTTGGGCCAGTAGACCAAAATGCTACCTCCATTCACTTGGATAGATTTCTTCAGGCTCCCATCAGACTACTTAACATGGACAGTAAACGAAAGCTTTGAGGCAGCCATGTTTCTTCTCCCCTTTGACACAACAAATAACCACCTCAGTTAATTGTTCCTGATCCTCTCTGTAAGACTCTAGTGCCAGATGTATATTTACCTTAATGAGAACAATTACCTTCAGAGCAAGTGGTTTGGGTTTTTTTGGGTTTTTTTTTTTTTTTTGGTTAAAAGAAGATATCCTGGGCACTCTCCATAGTTTAGCTGTGTTGCTCCACAGGGATATCTGTAGACTAAGTGAAACTTCTCTTCCACTGAATTTCCATCCCCTCCCAGCCAAAGTGCTGGAGAATTTACACATTTTTTTTGACAGATCATGGTCACTCTAAGCCAACATACATTTTCTTTTTGGCAAGTTCATAGGACTTCAGTTTGTATTTGTTGGAGAGGTGTCTAAGTTGGAGATGCACTGAAAATTATTTTAGCAGCAGACACTATTGACATAGCATCTTTGTAGTTCTGCAAGTTTCCCTAACAAATGTTAGAACTTACTGTGTTACACCAAATAGAGGAACTCAGCATCCAAGGATAGCAAAAACTCAGTCTCCAAGTTCTTGGGCTAAAACATCCTGAATGAACTTCAATGTACGTTGGTACAGGAAAGCATCCTTCTTCTTTGGCTTACAAATATTTAGATGATTAACATCCACTGGAATAAGGTCTCCAATTCCTAACTCTGGGAGAGGGGGGAAAAAAAAAAAAAGAAGAAAAAACTACCAAAGTTCCTAAGATCACCTAGACTGAAAACCACATCTTGCATTAGCACTTTCTCCCTCAAAAGCAACTTCTGTCTTCAGTTTAACTGTTTTGTCTTCATTACTTTTTAATGTGCTAAAGGCATCAATACACACTATTATAGTCAGATAGAGCTATACATTGCTACAAACCCCACACTGGTAAACCATTAGGTCAGAGTTCTACTACCTTTACTGGGCATACACAAATGTACATCTCTCCATATAGAAAACTTCGAAGAATCAAAACTTCATTTACCAGCACCTGACTGACAGCAAAGTTCTAACTGAAGTTTAAGCATTGACATGAACAGGGATAAGGTTTAATCCAGGGTATCCAGACTCTGATCACCACTAATTGCCCATATTTCTTATAAAAGTACTGTGATGTGGAGATTAAAAACAGGACTAGAATGAACTTGAAATATGCCACAAATCACTACACACATTTCTGGGGAAATGAAAAATTTACATTGCTTAATTGCAGAATACAAGTATTCCATTTTCAGCTACTGATTTTGGGGCATGCTACGGCATTCATTCCTTCCTGACAGCTATCACTACCAGTGAACTTTCCAGTTAGAATGCTGTGACTGCCACATTCCAGTCTATTGTCTATTCACTCAACGTTCTGAGAAATCCTCCATTTTGCTTGGAACTCTCTATCTTTAACAATGTAAAATTACGCTAGAGCACAATGAAGGTTTGCTTTCACGTGCCCAAGTGCGCATGTAAGAAACAGTGAGTGTACTCCTTGTCAGCCTGGGTTTTGAACAAAATGAGTGGCGTGCCACCAAACTGTCACGTAGCCTTTAAAGGCTTTTGAGAACTTACGTGCTGCATTGTGTGTCATCTCTAGAAGAGGAGAAATATGCTACAAAATTATAAGTGCACAGTGCTTATTTGTGCACTCTGTTATCCAGCCCTCTTTTTCATTTTATTTTGTTAAATCAAAAAACCTGAATGCCCAGTTTTTCAGTCCTCACCAACAAAATTGCATCAGCAATGTTTTTGCAAACAATTGCTTCTTGAGAAGACATACTGAAAAAATATTGCTAAATACTGACTCAGGAAAACAGGCATGTATGCTCCGCCTCTTTCAAAGCAACTAACCTTGCATTTAAGCTAGTGCACTTAGCTGGTGAAAATGCTGATCTAAAACTCAACAAAGCAACAGTTTCTGTTCAAGGCCTTACAAGTACTTTGGGCAGTGCAGAAGAGGGTTTTGCTGAGGCAAGACATGAAAATATCAGACTTAAACCAATTCTCTAAGTTGAACACCCACAAACAATGCAAGAGAAAGAACTGTCTCGTCTTCCTTCTTCTACAAAAGGCGAAAAGATGGAGGGAACTCTTGAGGAGGCAAACTCTATTGCTTAAGTGCCTGAGATAAAGATAAAGGATTCTTCACACTGAAAAACAGCTTTGTGACTTTTTCCTTCCATTAGCAGTTTACTGATTTTCTTTCTTATTTTTTAAAGAGGGAAATAGCTGGAATTTGTGGGAGCTTCTGAAACGTTATTCAGCCTACCTATACAAGGATAAACAACAGTTCCTCATAATTACAAAGGAAAGGACTACAACAATGTAACATTAGACCAGGGTCTACCCTGCTTTTTTCGATAAGTGTTACTCACATTTAGAAAAATTGCTATTCTAACACATAAATGTAGCTGCCTCTGATCTCAGCAGAGATACTGTAGTTTACACTCAGTCAAAAGTTTAAACAAAAAACCCCACAACATAACAGATGTATTTTTCTAGGTCTTTCCACCATAGCATTTATAATCCTTCCTCATTATCGATGTTTACGTGAATATATACAAAATTAAGTAAATTAAATGGCTATTTGACTTACTGGCTGATTCCAGAGGTACGACGTGCAGTTTTATCATGCTGCCTATGTGTGTTGGTAAGGTTTCTGCAAAACTCAGCACTGAAAATTTCTTATCTTTGGCAAAAGACAGGAAGTCATCATTCAGCTCTTTAAGGGCAGGAGAATCTGAGAAAGAGCAACATAATTTTTGCAGTGTTATCTTGAACATAAGATTACAGCATTTGTCTGGCAAGACTGCATTCCTTCCACAACAAAAGATGTTGTGGAAAAATTAATACTTTAGTAAAAGTAGCAGTATTATGTTTGTAATCCCTTTTTCTAGCTATCATGTGCAATAAATGTTTATTTCTGCATAGCATGGAATTTGTTCATAAGGTAAGAGTCAAAAGTCCAGCGCATGTTGAGTTACTACATTGCTAAATGGCCCAGACTACTCTTCTATAAACTTGTTCTGACTCCTTTTTTTTCCTCTGCAATCAAATGAAACAGTTACTTAGAATTACTTACAGTAATTCAACACACAACCCAAAACATAAAAAGGGGGTTTTGTTGTTTTTATCCAGCTTTTTCTGACAGTACAATAAAAAAAAGCGTCATGAACAGATTAGCATAGCTCCCCGTTGTTAAATGGTAGCAAAGTGAGCGTACCCTTGCTGAGTTCTTTAACCTCCACAGACGGAAAGAGAAGATATCTGGCATTTATAGAATATTCAGCCAGCTGGGAACCATGGTGAGGTACGCTATAAAATATGATTCCTCTGGTGTTGTTTACAATTTTATCCATTTCTGGATTCTTGGAAGCATCCACTAGCATCTTTTTGACTAGAAGACCTGGCAACAGAAACTGAATTAATGAGGGATTTAAACCACTGTGAAAATAATGATCATGCTATATTATCCATGAAACAACTAACCATATTCTTGCCTCAGTTGATTAGTCCTTAGTTTGTGAAATATCTATGATTAAGCTGAAAAAAAACCAAACCAAACCTGAGGAGGCATTAAAATAAAATGTCAATGAATGATGCAAATCCAATTTTCATTTGCTTTAAGTGTTCCTAATGACATTTACTATCTGCCTAATCATGGAGAAAATTTGGCCTCTGGATTCCCATTTACATGAATTCCAACCCATTGATTTTTTTGTTTTTAATTCAACACAGTAAAAACAAACAGCAATAAAAATCCTTTCAAAATGCATATGCTATTGAATATAATGCATTAAGAAAGTAGAAATCCATATTCCATTTTTAGGTCTTTGCAAATTTTTAAGATAAACTATTCTGAATAATTGCATTTCAGACTGAATTTGGTTAACAGCTTATTCTGAAATATAACAGTAAATAAATACTTTATATCAATCAGGCAATGTGCTTACCACCCATGCTATGTGATACCCACACCAGAGGTCTGTCTCCAATCCCAGCAGCTCTGAGCTTGTCAAGAAGCTCATTGCTCCTGTAAGCAATAGACTTCCTGCAGAGAAAAAACAAACACAGGCATGATGAAGCACGATAGATTAAAAGGCAATGTTAAAACAGAATGAATTTTCAGTGCTGCACGTTCAGGAAAGTGAATCAGGTACACAAAACATTAGTTGCTGCATTGAAAAATGCCAAAAACTTTTGTAAGGTTGGCTTCACAAGGACAACAGGAATTGAGCTAAATTCAGTCTCTTGACCTTGCCAGAAAGTTTTATTTTAATTTCACTCACCACTCATTTCCTTTAGCTTTAGTTCGACAAATCTCTTTATGGGGTTTTAGATAGTTTCATTTACACATTGTAACAAAATTATGTTTTCATTTTATGAAAGCACCATCAATGCATAATGAACTTTATCCCCTGAAACAAGAATATACCTAATGTCTGACAAAACGTACTTTGCAAAACAGCGCTTAAAGTGTGGAGCAATGTACAGGAATTTAATAACTAAGTGCACGATCAATCAATACATTTAAAATTACAGATAATGTCTGTTATACGTTCCAGACAATAATCTCCAAGTGCTTTGTACTAGAATAGTATAAAAGCACAATAATCTCCACTTTATAAATGAAGAGACTGAGCTCTGGAAAGGATAAACTATATGTTAGAGGCTAAAAAAAAATCTGTGGTGGAAGCAAAACAAAACCAAGCCAATGCCCAACCAAGCTTCAAAATGCAACTTTGTTACTCCTTGCAGTGTAACAAGAATCAGACACAGAAGACCCTTGGATAATGAAAATATCAGGATATTGTGGCAACCACTGTGCAAAGTAATTCACTTCATCTCTATTGGTTCTCAGCATTCTCACTAGAAATTGCTTTTATAGCACATATGAAAAGGATACTCAAACGTGTCTTTTCAGCTGAACACTAAGCTTTAGGATAGCTGAGAGACATAAAAAATTCACTGTTGAAACAATGACTGAGCCTATACACTTAGAGCAATCACATGGTTGTGATTCTACTGCTACATTTTTGCTCCTGCTAGTTAAAAATATCTCCAATATCTTTCATTCTTCATTAACTGTATCAAATTATAAAATAATCAAATGCTATGCTTGAGTGACCACAAATAGCAGGTAGTGTAATTTCCCATTTTGTAATGAAAAAGACGTAATCTTAAAATAAATAAATACATACTTATTTCTTTTTCAAATTTTCTTCCATTATACTTACTCTAGACGGACACAGGAAATTTACCTCAACTTTTTACCTCAACTAATAGCATAATTTAGTGTCTCCCCTAAATGCGAAGCGGAACAGACTGTAGGAATTTAGGAAGTTGCCACAAGTAGTTATCCATGAGGCTAAAAAGCTCAAGCATACCATGACTGTACCTAATGTTTTTCCACCCCTGATTTTCAAATGCAACAGGAAAAGTTAAATTCACTGTTTCATACTAGGTGATCCCAAGATCAGCTTTACCTGTCTCTCTCCTGCCCCTCCTCCAAACTGCAGACACTATATTTGTTACCTGTGAGCCTCAACAGGACATTTTGCTTTCCAGTCACTCAAATGGGTGTCGTATTCCACAGATATGATTCTAAGGGCAGGACAGTCTGAAGCCAGCCACGTCTAAATTAAAGAAAAGCGAAAGCAAAAGGAACTTATAATTGAAGTACTTAAACTCTTGCAAGCAGTTTATCAGCAATGGAGCAAAGCTGTTACTATGGGGACACTATTATGCAAGATTTTTGCTTTTCAGTTAATCCTCAAATACATCTTACACCTAGACTATTTTTCTTTTATTACACGCTGATGAACTAACTCCAGCCTGTTCCCCAGCCACAAAGTAGGCAAAGGGTGGAAATGGATTACTAAATTGTGCGTTCCTGGCTCCCTCTCCTGGGTGAAACCAGAATTACTAAGATTACCAACAGGACTGATCAGTTTAAGTTTTACAGAGATACTTTGGTGGTTATACCAATGTGTCGACAGCTCTCACTAATGAGAAAACAGCAGCCACATGTGGAAATGTTATTGTCTTTTTACCTTTGGCCAACACTGGCTATAGTCCTCTTCCCCTTCTGAAGTCTTTTTATCCAAACGCCGGTCAATGTCTTGCTGTCTCCAGGTTTTAAATGCTGCTCCCAAAAGACCATGAACGAAAAGGATGTCTGCTCTGATGGGCTGACTGATACAGAAAAAAGATTTTTTAAGAGATGCATGGTACATATTCTTTTAGAAAATTAAATTTACACAGAACTTTTAACCTAAGGGGTGCCACAATGATATTTTTAACACTATGTGATTTCTCATCTTATGGACAGCATTTAGTGGCATTTCATGATATTTCAAAGATCCACCCAGAAGGGCAAGATATAAAAAGAGGTATGGAAAGCACTCACCTCACAAATTTTATTTTTCTATAATGAAAAACACCATTCTCTCCAGCTACCGTTAATGCAGCTTGATAGTTTCCACTTTATCATCAAATCAGATCTTCACTGTAACCTGACTAACACCAGTGACTCAGGGAACAGTTGCTACTAAGTGACATACCACGTTGGAGACTCCTTCAGTTCCAAATACACAATCACAATTAAAAGAAGCTCAAGCTGTAAATTTACTGCATCTTAGGCCAACGTGTGCTGCTGCCAACAGAATAATTACAAGGCACTATATCCCAAGATAGACAGTGCAAAGGTTAAATGATTGCAACGCATGCAAAGCAGTAATTCACCTCACGGTTTGTGTTTGGATTTTTCCATGCAGTACAATAATACTCCTTTCATGGCTATGAACTGGTCCCAGCACTTCCGTTGTTCTCCTATTTGAGGATCTAAATTCAGTCCTCTCAACCCACCAAAGAACAGGGGGAGCAGGTGACATGAGTACAGCAGTGCTCTGATGTCAACTCTTCCAAAGTTTTGTACCTGAACAGCATAACAAGTAACTCAAAGTACAGCATGTACAATATCTCGTCCTGCTTTACCTGCTACGATATTGTGGATGTAAGACATAAACACCATCTGGATACTTTTCTTTCACTGTGTCTCTGTCTAGATTAGCCAAAGCTCTGGAGGCATGAGAAGACTGAATGACATGTGGGGATTTCATTACTTCAGCAAGTACAGAAACCCAACCTATATTGAAAAAATAAAGCGGCAGGTTAACTAATTAGAAACATCATCCATACAAAAGAATTCAGAAACATCATTCTTCAAAGTATACTTGTGAAAATAGATGTTAAAACTTAAAAATGGTAACATCAAAACAAATTATCTCAATTCACTCTCTTTACTGCAGGAAAGCCAATGCTGATAAGTGGAACCTCCAAAATGCAAAAATCCAGAGCAGTGAGGAGGCAACTTATTTTACTACTGTTCAGCTTATGATCTGAAGGGGAACCCCCTCTCAGAAGAAAAAGAAAGTGTATCAGCAGGTCAGTGCAGTTGTCAGAGAGAGAACAGATCTCAAGCCTCTTTTTGCAGGTAAGATGCAAGAAAGACAGAGAAAAGAAATGTCCCAGAGAGAAAATGAAGCTTAAAGCATAAGACAGACATAGAAAACAACCCACAGGAATAATGGCAGGTGGAAAACTTGATGCTTGCTGTAAGACTACAACCATTTCTAATTTTGAAATCCAGTGTGTGAAAAACTGTTTAAGGAATTAAAATGTCCTCGCTATTCTAAAAATAGTATACTATATACACTTAAGAAACGTACGAAAATTAATGAAGGAAACCTTTGAATGCACTCCTCAATAAAACTTTAAGTCACAGCTAACTCAAAAACACAGATGCTTTATAATACTTTACCTAAGATGTAAAATGTAGTTTCTTAGACATGGATGGGGATGTTCATAGACTACTAAGAAACGCAAAGGACTATCTTTTACACACACAGAGACACATACATTTCTTTAAAATACTGATAAATCTTGTTGCTGCTAGCAACAGTGGTCTATAAAGCACAATTACATTAAAGTCAAGTTCATAAATAAAACCTGGGAAGACTTTGAAGAGAGATTTTCAAATGCAGGCTGATTTGAAAAAGAACAAACAGTTTACTTCATGAGCACCATTTCAAAATCATGTACAACATGCGGCCACTATTATAGCCAGTAAGTTGCTAATTGAAGATGATTAGTTCACTGTGGACTGAGGAAGAGAATGAATTGACATGTGAGTTTTGTTTAAATGCAAGTACCTTTGAGAATGGTTTGGTTTTTTGTTTTTTTAAGAATTACGTACTTAAATTACATTTTTAAGTAGAATATATGTTGACCACTGTGCAAGTTCTCCTTAAGAACACCACTATCTAAAAATCTATTTTCAGTTCTCCAAATACAATGAAAGAGCCAAGCTAGTCTGATTAAAACTAGCAATGTCTCTGGTTTTGCATTTCTCTTAAAATAAGCCAAGATGAAGAGTCAAAAATAGTGCTCAGAATCCTTCTGTCCCCAGATACCCCATCACACCTACTACACCGTGCATCATGGCTTTTCTTCCTCTTCCTGTGCCAGCAGTTTTTGCAAAGGAAAAGAGCCTTAGAAGTTCTTTCTTCTTTTGCATCATCCAGCAACAAAAGAGAAGTCTTATCAACTCTTTACCAGCAGCATCCAACTGCTCATCTCTGCAGTCCGGTTCACTGTCTAATATTCCATTTGTACTGAAAGTTCTGCCCCAGGGAGCTGCTGACTCTTCTGTTACAATCTCTTCCTCTACATGTATGGGTTTAGCAGTCATCATAAGAATCTAAGAATGGTGCTAGAGCTCAGACCAAAGGTCTTTGTAGTCCAGCTGTCTTTTTCCAAAAGTGAGCAGTAATGGAAGTTGCAGAACAATAAAATAATAGAGCAATAAAAGGGCAAGTATATAGTGCTGATTCTCCACTATACCCTCTCAGTTTTCAGCAAGCAACTTGGCTTCTATGTGTAGAGCTTTATGGATTTTTTCTTTCCATGAATTTGTCTAATCACTTTTTGAAGCTTTGTAAGTCTTCAACAATCACAATGTTTTGTGGCAAGTTTTAGTTTGGTCATGCACTGTACGGAAAAAAAAATAAATTATTTGTTCCGCCTCTTCATAATTGATGTACAAGAACCTTTGGTCTTGCATTATGAGAAACAGCAGATGACCGTTCCCTCTTTGCCTTCTCTACGCCAGTGAGGATTTTATAAATCTCCATCATATCCTCCTTCAGTCACTTCTTCTGTCTTAATCTAGTTATTTGTTCTTTATACCATAGCCATTCCAAATTTTTAATCACCCTCACGATCCTTCGTGTACCTTTACTACTTCTTTTTGCAACAGGGAGATTAAAAATGCACAGTGCGTTTAAGAGGCACATCAGCTTGGACGTGTACAACAGTGTATTGATATTTTCTATTTTTCTTTCCTAATAAAACATTGGGAATTATTTATTTGGTACAGAACTTTCACTGTGGTATTTAGAGGTATTAAAAAAGGGGTACCAGAGCAAAGCTTAGCAGAAGTTACTAGCCTAACATGAAACAAGAGAGGGTGGGAAGGCATGCTTCAGTTTGTTCCAAAAGGTAAGGACTCCAAGCTGGTCTGCTTCTTTATGAGACTAAAACACAGCCAATTAAAAAAAAAAAAATAAAATTAATCTACAAGGTAGATGATCTGTAAAAGTAGAAAACTCAAAAGATTTTTGCCAGTAATGTGAACCGAACATCAACCAAGTCCAAATTTTCACCATCCATCAGAATCAGAACGCCTTTGTAGCACTGACATATATTGGCTAGACAGCATACAGGAATTTTTAGTCACGACCACCTAAACTGTCTATATTTTTTGTATTAAACTCAACGACAACACCCCCCCATCCCCCCAAATATAAAACCCACAACACTACCATGGTCCTTTCAATTTTAGAAAAGTACTAAATCTTCTAGAAGTTTTAGAATAGAAATCTGACATTCAGACTGCTTGCACTTGCTTTCCTTTTACCTGCACGTACTATGGATGAATGAAGACGTTCATCCAAAGCCATATTTCCAATAATGCGAATTATGTTCCTTTGTATTTTTGCTGAATCTTTACGTAGCTGGTATATCCTCTGTAGTAGCTGAAGGCCTCCTTTAGCTTCAATTTTATCACAGTGAGAAGAAACCTAGCATTATACAGTAAATACAATTACATTAAGTAGACATTCTGCAAAAGGTTCCTTGAGATGCTGTTAATTCACAAATTAAGGAATTTTAAGGAGCCAGTATGATGCAGAGCCTTTATTACACAGAAATTCTTATTAATCTAGAATTTATTATGCCACAGTTGAAAATGAAGTAAATATTTTAATATGCTAAATGCATGATTTCTAATGGATTGACAACCTGAAAGATGCTGAGTACCATCACTCTACTCTCCCCCACACCTGAGGGAGATGAGATTGCTCTCCACTTGGCGGGATCAAATTTCAACTAAAGCTCAAGAGTCTGAACACAACAATTGTCTACATTTGTTAAAGCACTATCTCAACCAGAGCTACTTGTCTTCCTTTTCACCACCTAAAATGCAATCATTATAATCCCTTCTCTTTGAAAAGCAAAGGTATTTCTACATTCCAAACAGTATTGCTATCATTATTGATCTTAAAGGCAACAAGAGATTCTAGTCCAAGCAGATGAACATGCACTAATTAGTTGTAGTGTCAACTACTGATATCGACCAAATGCTTATGACTTGAACATGTTGTCTACAGTGCTTAAAAATGTGTGGTAGTTATTGAACTGCTGATGTCATAAAGTCTGTGGCTTTCAACAAAGACAGACATGCATTCGCAATGAGTACAGTCACAACTTGTTTAAACTGAAAATCTGGAATATAACAAATTCCAGACTAAGTCAGAAATTCTATGTACATGGAAGACATGAAAGGAATACTGGCAAACTGCACTTTTTTCATCCCTACTACCAATAACAATTTGGCATTCTCAACACTGTTTCTCAATATTACACGCTTCTCAGCAATTAAGTGCATACAGAAGAGTGAAGCAATAGAGAACAAGTCTTCCATACTCTTCATCTGGGTCTGCAAAGAACAGACTGGTCTTGGGAAGATGCACTGTATTAGCTGTGTGCTGTGCAATATTCTGCCCAAAGGCAAGTGAGTCTTGAAGGAGAGGCCTTTGTGAATAGCGAAGGTTTGCATTCTGTTCTGGCTTCTGATTAGAGTGAATTCACAAGGCTACTTTGCTTTCTGGAAACGCTGCACTAGAGTTAGATTAAGAGCCATAAGAAGAGATCACTTGTAAGCTTTCTGAACTGAGGTACACCAACTCACACAAATCCATATATACTTTGTACTAAGAATTTCACATCATCAGTATCTTGCTTACTGAGAAGCTGCAGAGTGAAAACACTAAGTGTTCCCTCATAATATCTACCTCCAATGACTTACAGTGTCAGTGGGAGGTAGCCCTACACTGAAAAGACTTGGTAAGTCCTCCAGACTTCAAGCATTCTCTCTTGCTTTTCTGTGTTGGAGCTGCCCTTGTACTTCTTGAAAGATACATACATTTATACTACAGGGGAACTTACAAGGGCTAATTAGAAACAATAACAGAACTTACACACACTTCCCATGTGAAAAAAATGAGTTTGTTATGCTGCCTTCCAATTCACATCAGTCTCAGTTGTCTGAACATCCTTACAGAAGGGGTGAGGGGTAGGAGGCAAGGAAATGGCAACTCCTTCCCAATATACAAGAGAGCATTAGAAAGGAATGTTTATAAATGTAGCTTTTCAGGTAAAGCTTAAAGGACAAATTACCTTAGAATGCTGTACTAAAGCTTGCAAGCAAAAGAGTTCCACTGTCTCTGAAGGGATTTTACTCAATGTCTCACAATATGGAAGTCCATTTCCTCCAAAACACCATAAGCCTCCCTGAAACGAGAATCAGTAAAAATTATACCATGTTCCAAATCACTACATCACAGAATCACAGGGATTGGA
>VYXH01005747.1:33425-51561 GCA_013397275.1 Burhinus bistriatus | reverse complement strand
CACTGGCATCAAACTGGTAGGAGCGCGATGGATTGACGTTCCCCTCCCCCAGCAACTGTAGTTTAAAGCCTTCTTCACAAGCTTGGCAAGCCTATGACTGAAGATGCTCTTCCCGTTCTCTGACAGGTGGACCCCACCAGCCTGCAGTAGACCTTGTTTCTCAAAGTGAGTCCCACGGTCTAAGTAGCCAAACCCCTGGCTGTGGCACCAATTCTGTAGCCATTTGTTGACTCAACAGATTCGACTGGCCCTTTCAACTGCCTTCCATTTGACCAAGAGGACTGATGAAAAAAATGCATGTCCTCCAGAATCCTTTATCACTGCTCCTAGGGCCCTGTAATCCTTCTTGATTCTTCTCAGACTGCTCCTGGTGGTATCACTGGTGCCCACGTGAAACAACAGCAACGGATAATAGTCAGTGGACTGTACAGGGCTGGGTAGTCTCTCAGTGACATCGCTGATGTGAGCCCCCAGTAAGCAGCACCCCTCTCTAGAGTGCATCGAGTTGGCAAATGGGTGCCTCCATACCCCTCAGAAGAGCGTCACCTACTACTATCACCCATCCTTGTTTCTTAGTCAGACTGGTTTCTATACAGGGAGTAGACCTAGCTGTCTTGCTCAGCTCCAGCATCTCTCCTGATGTGACTGGTTTTTACTCTTCAGTCTGCAGAGCAGTGAAGTGGTTCTGCAAGGGCACCTCAGGCTTCGGGGGAAGTCTCTTCCTCCTGCTGGTGCTTTCCATTGCAACCTTCCATTCCTCTGCATTACTGGCCCCCCTCCCTTCTGTGTGTGCCGCTGGGGCAATTTTTGTTTGTTTGGCCGTGGGTCTACTGTGCTTGGAACCAGACATCTAACTCCTTTGCGGCCTCCCTGATGCTACATAGCCTCCTCACCACCTCCTGCAGCTCAGCAACCTGCTGCTGGAGGTCCTCCACCTGGGCTCACCTTTTGCAGGCAGGTCAGCCACCTATCCCTGCCCCAGGAGAAAGGACAAGGCACTTCCTGTAGGCTGAGGTCTGCCCTGCAGCAGCTCCCTCTGGGTGGAGACATCGGCCACTGCTGGGTAGATGGTGCAGACCTCCCAGCCAGAGCTGCAGCCTTTGCTTTCTGACGAGTGCCCCCATTCTGCCTTGAGGGTCAGCATACCTTCACTGTCCTTTTAAAATTTTTCATTTTGAAGATACCAACACTTTATTTAGTAATTAAGTACAGCCACCATATGAAGGCAGCAGGAATAAAATAAAAATAATATTTTTTTTCCTAGAAAAAATTAAATGATAAATTTATCATATCTACAGAAAACTAGAAGTACTGAAGGAAATAATAACATATATGCCATTATTCAAAGCAGAATTTTCACAGAAATTGGTGTTTGAGATGCTGGGTAGTACCAAGAGGTTTCAAACCTTGCAAACAAAACACCATCTGTCAGGTACTGCCATTATATGGAAGGTTTGCAGGTCCTGGATTGTAGAATATACTTGGATTCTTGACCAGATGAGACACAGATGTCTTTAATTTCCCTCACCAGAAACAGTCAAGAGGGAGAATAATGACATCTTCAACTGGCACCAGAAGAGAATTTGGAAAGATTCCTGTGTAGAAGACACTAGCTGTTTGTAGGAGCAATAAGCCCCGAGGGCAACTAATTTCTATTTTCAACTGTTTGGGACAGCTTCAGACACTAAACCAAAAGATGTCTGGGTGGATAGATACTTGGGCAAATAATCCCCAGCCCACCTCTTCCTGAGCTGAATCCCACCGCCTTCATGGTGCAACTTATGCAAAATTGCTATGCAAAAAGTTTTTCAGCAACAGTATGAAAATGAGTCCCATAAAAGTATAGAGGAAAGTTTCCATATTTCCAGATAGATCCCTATTCAGGGTTCTGTCTGGAAGAATTCCATGGGATATAGCCCTGATGAGAAGGGTCCAGGACAGCTGGTTAATTTTCAAGGATAGTCCATCCCTATATGCAGGAAATAAAGCAAAGTTGGAAGGACATCTGCATGCATGAAAAATGAGCTCCTGACAAAACTCAAGATGCAAAAATGAAGCCTACAAGAGGTGGAAGCAGGAAAGAATAGAAAGAAACTGTCTTAGCATGCACAGATAGGGCTAGGAAAGCCAAAACCTATTTGGAGTTAAATCTGGTGAGGAATATGAAAAGCAAAACAAAAACCTACAGATGTATCAGTAGCAAAAGGAAGACTACGGAAAATGTGGGCCCACTGCTAAATGGGGCAGAAGAAGTGGAGACAAAGGACATGGAAAAGGCTGAGGTACTCAGTGCTTCTTCACCACAGTCTTTAGTGGCAAGACTGGACTTTAGCAATCCCAGGTCCCTGAGACCACTAGAAAGTCTGGAGCAAGGAAGGAGTACCCTTGGTGGAGGAGGATCAGTTATGGAACACTTACACAAACTGGAGAAACACAAGTTCACGGTGCTTGACTGGATGCACCCACAACTGGCTAATGTCATTGCAAGACCACTCTCAATTACCTTGGAAAGGTCACAGTGAGCGGGACAGGTTTCTGAGGATTGGAAGAAAGCCAAGGTCACCCATGTCAAGAAGGAAGATCCAGAAAATAAAGGTCAACCTTATCTCCATCTCATGGAAGGTGACAGAGCAAATAATCCTGGAAACCACTTCCAGACACATAAAGGACAAGAAGCTAGCAATCAGCATAGATTTATGAAGGGAAGATGATTCCTGACCAGCCTGATGCACTTCTACAACACGGTGTCTAGCTTGGTGCATGAGTGAAGAACAGTGGAGAACACTTTAGCAAGGCTGCTGACAGTCTGCCAAAACACCCTTATAGATAAGCTGACAAAGTACAGACTACATAAGTGGACAGAGAGATCAAAAAATGGCTGAACAGCCAGGCCCAGAGGGCTGTGGCACAAAGTCCAGTTGGAAGCCAGTCACTAGTGGTGTACCCCAGGGATAAATACTGGATCCAGTTCTGTTTAACATCTTCATTAATAACCTTGATGATAGAATGGAATGTGCATTCAACAAGTTTGCAGATGATACAAGACTAGGAGTTGTGCTGCCACCATTCAGAGGGACCTCAACAGACTGAGAAATAGGCAAGTGGGGATCTCATGATGTTTAATAAGGGCAAACGCCAAATCCTGCACCCAGGGAGGAGAAAGCCTATCGTTCAGAAGAGGTCAGGGACCAACCTCTTGGAAAGTAGCTTTATGGAAAAGGAGCCAGCACGCCTGGTGGATACTTAAGTGCCTAGCAGAAAAGGATCTGGGGGTCCTGGTGGACAGCCAGCTGAACGTGAGCCAGAAGTGCACCCAAGCAGCCAAGAAGGACAATGGCATCTTGGCCTGTATCAAGAATAGTGTGGCCAGCAGGAGCAGGGAAGTGACTGTGCCCCTGTACTCAGCGCTGGTGAGGCCTCAGCTTGAATACTGCGTTCAGCNTGCACCAAAGAAGGCAACAGCATCCTGGGTTGACTACGTAATGCAACTCTTCCCAAGTGTGCTGTCAGCAGGTTAAGGGAGGTGATCCTTCCTATGAGGTGAGGCTGAAAGAGCTGGGACTGTTCTGCCTGGAGAAGAAAAGGCTCAGGGGGATCTCACCAATGCTCAGAAATATCTGATGGAGCCAGGGAAAGGGACAGTAAAGAAAAGGAAGTCCAACTTTTCTCTGGGGTTTCCAACAATGGGGCAAGATGCAATGGGTGCAAATTGAAATACAGAAAACTTCATTTAAGTCTAAGAAGAAACTTTTATTCTAAGAATGCTCAAACACTGGAACAGGTTTGTAGGTTGCAGAGATACTCAAAGCCTGACTTGACACAAGCCTGAGCAACCCGCTTTGGGTGACTGTGTTTTAAGCAGGGAGGTTGGACTGGATTATCTCCAGTGCTCCCTTCCAATCTCAATAATTGTGTACTCAAAGCACAGGAAAAGGAACTCATTTGAGAAAGGTGATTCCAAAAAACATGAGAATTAATGCAACATTCTTATTTATGGGTTCAATTTTTATGATTTCTCACCTTTTTGAATAACTATAATTTTTCTACCTCTCCAATTTTATATACCATTCCCAGTTCACCATAAAGCTGGTGGGTTTTTTGGTGGATTTTTTGTTTGTTTGTTTTAAAATCAACACCATTTATAGTCACATGACAAATCACTGAAAATGGTTGGAAAAAAATGCGTTTATTCTTTGATAACTAGCACTATGATTTACTGGGCACATTTTTAGAAATTCAAATACCAAATACATGCACTGCAGCTGGCATATACAAATGATACACACTGCTATAACATGTAAAAAAGTCATCCTCTTCAAGACAAAAAATCAAAATGTGTACTCTTTCTTCAAATTTGTTCCCTAGTTTTTCCAATTTTAGAGGGAACAGACACCACTGGTAATGAAAACTATCATTTGAAAAAAAAATAGAAAATTCTTTTCTCTATTCCTGTAAAGTTACAGTGTCAAGGCTGGTCCTTAACTTCAGCCAAAACTTCTGTAAGTCTTCCACCCTGCAGCTATCCACTTAATAGTGGGTCTCTCCTAGCAAATACACACTACATATGAAGCTTGTTTAGTTACAACATTCCCTTGATATGCCCACTCCTCACTCTGTATCATTTTACAACGCTAGACCCTGATATAGAAACTAACAGCCTATATCTTGGAGAGATATTAAAATACAGAAACACAGTGAATTAATTCTAAAATGCATGCTAATCTTAGAAATAACACACACTATACAAAGACCAAATTATTATGTTTCATTTATTTGTACAATCTTTCTTCCTTCTGTCTGAATTTGTTGTCCTAATATCTGCTCTGCTTTCAAATGTATTTTCCCGCTGTAGAGCTGCATCTACATCTGATGGGAACCTCTAACTCAGCTCTCAGCTTGGTGACTACACTACGTCTGCAGCACAGACTAGTGATTGAGATGAGACAATAACCCCACAAAGCTCCTCCCTTTCAAAACAGAGCAGGCATTAGGACCACAAATTCAGATGAAAACAGTTTTGAACGACTACATTCAATATTTCTAACTTGAAATGTGACCCATTGTCTGCCTTGTACTGTACCTCAAGCCTGTTTCTGTCCAGGAATTCTTCACGCTGGCTAGGGAAGTGTGAGAGATTCATACATAGAAGACTGATCTTAAAAACCTGCTAACAGGAACAACAAAAACTCTAAAGTAGTTTCTATTCTTAACTTTCTGGGACAGACTCAGCTACTAGTCGATGGGGTCATCATACAAATACTTGAATGGATGATTGCAGTTATAGGACGAGGGGTAATGGCTTCAAACTAGAAGAGGGGAGATTTAGATTAGACATCTGGAAGAAATTTTTCACTGTGACGGTGGTGAGGCACTGGAACAGGTTGCCCAGGGAAGCTGTGGATGCCCCATCCCTGGAAGTGTTCAAGGCCAGGCTGGATGAGGCTTTGAGCGATCTGATCTAGTAGGAGGTGTTCTTGCCCATGGCAAGGAGGTTGGAACTAGATTATCTTTAAGGTCCCTTCCAACCTAAACAATTCTATGATTCTATACCTCTTTCTGAACTGAATACTGCATTTATGGAGAAACTTATGCAAAACTGAAAAGCAAAAGGACAGGCACAAAATCCTGTTGGCTCCCACAGCACATAAGCACTTGAAAATGGTTGTAGTCTGCTTCATCTAGACATTGATAAAAATAAATTAGAAGTATCCCTGAGCTAGTCCTCCTTCAGGCGAAGTCCTCTGTAACATGCTTCTTGGAAAACGGATTATCTTCTTGTGTATTAGTGACAGCAGAAACAATGCAATATTAACTGGTCCCAAGGGCTTTTATTTTTCCTTTATCATCTGTTTAACGCTGAATAAAGTATACCAATGTGTAAGGGTAACTACAAATGTCAGTAAGTATGAAAAAGTAATCCTTTAGATTTAACTATAACAGTGAAGAAAGAACACAGAGAACAGTGGAAACTTATTTCTGAAAGACCTTGCGCTAACAGAACTGTACCAAAAATCCAGTCGTAATAAATCTCACAATATCCAATTCTGGAGATAAAGTCTGTGAATGCAGTGCCTGAATGTCAATTTTATACCAGCACATAATTGAAATTCAGCCTTCATCATCACTGCTGCTCCATGCGTCTTCATATGCTGGATTTAAATGCTGTTGAGGCAGAGACTAAAGAAAATAAAAATTCTCTCAGTGGTTTGCTTAATTAAAAATATTAAAATCAATTAAGGGTAATGCTAAAGGCATTTCTTAAATTACTATGTGCAGACAAACTATTGTGTCTTTCATGGGTACTGGATTTTTTTTTTAACCACTTCTTCGGCCATTCCGCTGATTAGAGACAGGATACATTATGAAAAGAAACAGTACTCTATTTAATTCTAGTTTCAGCAAAAAACTATCCGGAGCACTGTCTGAAAGTTTTACAAATGTCTGGTATAAAATACAACAGATAGGTATTACCGTGGGGTTTTTTGCATCATTGGTTTTAAGTCATAATTTCCTTGGCCCAGCATAACTGAACACTACTGTCTCAAGAAGTAGTCCTGGCCTCTATCCACATCTAACAACTATTTCTCATCTCAGCCCCTCTAAGGCCAAGCTAAAAGGTTTGTGCAGCTACGCAGTGCACTGAATTACAGTGACTCAGGGTAAAATTTTTTTCTTGCTTACTTCTATCCTGGGTTCAGATTCTGGTCATACAGGCACTCACATGGCTGTTCTAGCACATGAGAGAGAGAGCAAGAACTAGTGGTCTATGGATAGCAGAACTGCTCTTTTCAGAGGCGGTGCTCATCTACAACATTTGCAAACCGCAGGTGTAGCTTAAGAGATTTCAAAACAATGGCACATATTACATAATTCCACCATGTCAAATTTAAAGAGGTAGTTCTAATCAGAACTGGGTAAATAATCGTGTTGCTGTGGGTTTGTTTTTCTTTTTCAGACCGAGAAAAAACAATTCACACACGTCAAAATTCCCAGTTACAGCAACAATGTTCATTTTGGGCCAACTGAACACATTTTGGATTTAGGGTATCTAACCTTTGAAACTACTTTTTTCTTCTTTCCTTAAGTGTAGGATAATTTTGAAATAAGTTGTCTTACAAAGCTAAGCAAATGTTACAAAAAGTTGATGCTTCTTATCATTTCCCCATCCAAAATGGAACATTTCAGAAATTTTAAAAAGTAGAATTTTTGTATGCTGTGAGACAAAATGTTAATGTATCCTGATTTTTTAACATTAGTACAGTTTGCCAGACTCTTGATTCTGTGAATGGTTTCAGTTCTTTAATATGTAGAATTTTCCCTCTCTAACTGTTCACTGAAATTTTTATTGCCCAGGTCCAATACTGAGAGAAAAAGTACCCTCTTGGAAAACAGTGTTACATATGATCTTCCCTGTAACAGCCTGAAGGTCTTGCCTCAGACACTAGAATAAGCTCGTTTAGAATCTTCTTTATTATATTTCTGCATCAAAAATATTTGGGTATGAAGTGTGGCATCCTTAATCTTACTGTTTAATACACAGTATATTCTTAAACAATTTAAAATACATTCTTTGGCACTTTTCCAATTCCAAAATAACATAAACTACAAAAGTACTACTTTTACTTAAGTGAAAAGCTAGAAGTCTGCAAAAGATTTTACTAGACTATGAAAGAAAATGTTCTCTCGAAATACTACAACAATCAAAAGACTGCACAGAAACAATAGGTGATTCTCCTCTTAATTAGGAATTGTTACAAATTTTGATGGTGAAACACATACTTCATATTTAATTTCCACACCACCTCCCAAAGTATAACAGCTGTAAAAAGTATAGTTCAAACTCAAAAATTCATTACCTTTTCAGAAATGTCATCAGGAACTGGCTCTCGAAGAGCTGGTATCCATGCAAGGATATTGCAATCTTTGCTACCACTATAAAGTTCCTTTAAGAAAGCAAGCAAAAATTACTTTTACACAAATCTACTGAACAGTGACACAGAAATAATGTTGGGAAAAAAGTGTATGCAATATTTATTTAAAAATAAAAGACACATATACAATTTCTAATTTGTACTATAATCTTGATAAACAGTATTTTAAATAATATGTCAAAACAAAATGAGTACGTTTTTCTGTTTTTCCCAGATTGCTCACCAAAACAGCACTAGCCACATTTAAAAGAATTTTATTGCTTAAATGCACTTTTGTTCTTCCCTCTCTCATGTCTCATGAAAAGACACCTATTTTAACAGTTAGGAAGCTTAAGAGGTGATTACGTTCAATGGAACAGTAAGGGAAAAAAAAGGGAAAGATTTTTTTTATTATAATTGAAAAATGTGAATCAACTCAAAAGCATCTAGTAATACGTGTTAGAAGAGTGCATATGTATGGAACAAAGAAGTATTAAGTAAACATAGTTTCAGTATGCCTAGGGAAGGAAAAGAATAAATAAAGAACAATTTGAAGTCTGTATCCTGTTGGGAAGGCAGAGATCAGAAAGATCAATTTATTATTTTTAATATAAATAACTCTATTTATTATAGTAATGACTAAGGACTGAGATCCTATTGTGCAAGGCACCCTGCAAACACATGGAAGCAAACAGTCTCTGCACCAAACAGCTAACAGTCAAATATAGCTTAGTTTTCTTAGTTCTTTATCAAAGGAAATACAGATTCCTCTGTCACTTTAAACTGAGGAAATTTTGCTAGTGAGAAATACTGCACCATCTTTGTAGTATATTTTGCACTAACAATGCTTTTATTTTCTAAAGTGCTACTTAAATGAACACGTGTGAAGATATTCTTATATGCCTTCAATCTTGAATCATACTCCTGCATATCATACGCGATGTCTGACAACACTTGAGTATTGCTGTGTGTTTAAACTGCCTGAATGAAACATATAAAGTACTTTTTCTGTATTCAGGCTGACAGTATGAAAGCCTTGCTTCAAGCATGTTGGCTTTTACACTTAAACTAGCAATTTTGTGAACATTATTAATGCCTTGATTCAACGTAAGTTCTGTTGTTGCAGAAAGTCTCCGATATTATGTATATTTAATTCTAGAACTGCATGAATTACACTGATGGTGCAGGAACTCAATGCCTAATTCCTTAATGCCTAATACTCATTTATGTGGGTAATTTTACTCAAAAGAGCTGACATACTCACTTTTGGAAAACTGGTTCCATGCATGAAGCTGTTCATGCACAAAACACATCCTACTTATCTTCCTTAAAAGAAGACACGTCAAAGTTACACCAGGGTACAGGTCAAATCCCACTTTATCCTGTCAGCAGTACTCTACTCAGGCCTCCTGTCTTTGACAGGATACAGAGTACCACGAGAACTTTAAAACCTCTTCCCATGCCAAAATCTCTCCTTGTGAGCAATGTCATAGTGACATCCACATACTTCCATGTAATCTTTATTACCACTTGTCTCACTTTCTGATCCTGACATTGCAAGATCTTCAGTTAATATCCACTGCATTGAGTAATACTTACAATTAATTATGACAACCTGAAATGGTGACTCATACCTTAAGTCAGTGAAAAGAAGAGCCAGCTCCATGCATGTTTATGGTATAGTATAGCACATACACATATATTGTACTACAAACATGCTCTAGGCATGTTTATGGTACAACATATGGAAATACTATGCTTTAAGTCTCTGAGGAAAGACTATAAATAAAACCTAATGTAACTTTCAGTTATCTGTACTTATTAGCCTCGCACTGGATTTGCCAAATACCTGTGCAGATGTCACTGGCATTTCTTGAATAACAGAAGTAGCTATAATTTACAGCAAAACTGTTTTCTGATGCACACTCAATATTTTATGATGTTATTCATGCATAGTGCTTTACTCCATTTCTTTTTCTGAAAGCGAAACGTAGGTCTTGTTTAATTATTTTATGCAGCTAATATGGTACAATGGTACCTAGTTTATTAGATCCAACAGTAAACATCATCTAAGAGATTGCACAATGAAGACTTCCCTCTTCCACACCACCCTTGAAATTAGCGACCTCCTATTAAATTAATGGCTCTTATTAAAGGGCCAAATTCTGCAGTTCTTATTACTCAAGCAGACTAACATCTTATTAACTTTACAGAGATATTTATGTAAGAACAATTTAGGCCAACAATAATACAGTGAATTTTATGGCTCCGTTCCCAGGATCTCAAAAGGCATATCTACACACATTAACTAAATCTCCAACCACTCTGTGGAGACAGCTCCACACAATATCTCAAACACAAAAGATACTTCACACAAACCTGCTAGTTAATTTGGACCTCAAAAGAGCAGATAAAGACTAATATCATTGGATTGCATCTAGTTAGTTGCTTGGGTATCACTGATCATATTTGATTATATGGTACTGAGCAAACAGAAGTGTCGTGGTTTGGCCTCAGCCGGCAACAAAGAACCAGGCGGTCGCTCGCTCAACCCCCACAGCAGTGGGGGAAAATCAGAAGAAAAGGGCAAAACTCGTGGGTTGAGATAAAGGCAGTTTAACACAACAGCAAAGGAAAAAGGAGAACACCACCACCAATAACACTGGTGGAGGAATGTACACACACGGTTACTGTACCGGCGCTCACCGACCGGACCCCGGGCAGCCCCAGCCGCTCCCCAGCCCAGACTGACTCCCCCTCCCCCGGCCAGCTCCCCCCTGTGGACTGGGCATGGCCTCCCATGGGATAGAATACCTGTGTCTCGGGGAGGAAATTAACCCTATCCCTGCCGGAACCAGGACAAGAAGACACTTCTCACCTCAAATACATAATTGGTGCAGTCAAAGTTCCTTTTAGAACATACTCCAGTTATGAGGTGAAACAAAGATAGTGATTAAAACACAGTTAATGAACAGAAAGAACATGAGGGACTGGTAGCAACCAATATCAATCAGAAGTTTTGAACATAGAAAAAAATAGTATGAAAACCTAAGGACCAGATTTGAGCATGGGTAGGACAAAAATCACTCATCAGCATTAAAGACAGCAGAAAAAGTTTAGAAGACTATTAATATGAAGAAAACTCTTAACGATGACAGAGACTTAAAACTAAAAGGAAATAGTACAAACCATGCAGAAAGGACGTAGACCTTGTTTCATTTGAAGATTGTGCACTAATTTTAAATGTGCTAATAAGAAAGAAAAATCTTAGAAAGCCATCTGCTACACATTTCACCAGCAGATGCATACCATATCAGAAAGATTTACAAGAGTTGTCTAAGTAAAATTCTGGCTTGCTTAAGTTAATTATGTTTTAATATGTATTGAAATACTACAAAGCTGAAAGTGAGCTAATATGCCATTCAGAAAAAAAAACCAAAAACACACCACCCCCACCCCCCCAAAAAAAAAAACCCAACTGGAATGATACAGATACAAATGAACTAACTGACATTTCTTTTATCCTACACAAGACAATGGAAACAGTGATTAAATGATTCAGTTACTATAGAGTTAAGATATAGGAATATAAACAGCATCAGTCAAAATGGTTTGCAACAAAGCAGGCTTTGTCAAGCAAAACTGATTTTATTTACAACTAGTAACTGAAAATAGAAATGCATAGCTGTGAATAACTTTATAACATACTGATTTAATCTTGCTTGCAAGATTAAAATAAAAGTTAACTATACATTTTACAAATGACTGCATTCTCAGAAAAGGAGTTTTAACTTGGAAATCATAATTTCTATTGGAATTATATGAAGACTGATAAAGGTACTTAATTTTCTCAAGACAGAATGAGCTATTTGGAAGTATAAGTGTGAACACAAACAGTCGAAATAACAGTACCATTACCTTTGGTGTTGACACACTGACTATAGTAATGTTATTCCATTAGAATAACAATTTAATACAACTAAAAGCAGAGCATTAAAAAACAACAAATTCCAGATACGCTTCTAGAATATAGAATTGAACTGTGGAAAAAGGTAAGTCTGAAAGAGAAATAGGAATCACAACAGATAAGAAAATGAAGTTGCTGCCAAAATAACCTTATAGCTATAGTAACTGATGTAGTTCCTGTGTTCATGCTTACACAAGTAATCCTTTTCTAAGTTTCTCTGTCTTGGCTTTTAAGATCCTATAAACAGATTTGCATTTCCAGGGATGGAAAACACGATGTACAGTGAGATTTAATGAGCCTTACCTCTTCAGCTCATCAAAAAGAAGACCAAAAGATGACTTAATATAAACACACTACCACTTCTGTTGGGAAACTATTCTTAAAAATACAAAAATCTTACTAAGATAGTCAAGAACAGTCCAGAAAAGATGTGCCTTAACTATAATGTGAATATACCACGTTTCAGTGGATCTAGTATCTCACTGCCTATTCATGCCAGAACTGCTTTCCAGGTCTAGCAATACTTAGCCTCTATTGCCCCATCTGTAACGTGTCCAGAGTTTTCAGTGAAGTCCATCTCGGTGATAGGAAAACACTGTTTCAGCCAAAGTTACTGGACTCAAAGCAAGGGCTACCAGATTCACTTCTCTGATGTACTGTATGAGACATCATGAAAAGACACCCACATGCCCTTTCTGCCTCAAATATTTCTGCCTGATATTTCAGAAACAAAACATGAGAAAGGAGAAGCTGGAACATGAAGTACAATCCTCAGCACCTGAGGGCAATTATGTAATGGCCTTAAAATCCATACTAACATCCACTCTGCTCTTGCCACACCACAAGCTGTAAGAACAATCTGTTGTAAAACACCTTGTAATAAATTAAGGTCTGTTATGCTTAAGTCTTTTATTACAAGAGAAAAATATACCACAGGGGGAGAGGAAAAGAAATAAAAGGCAGAGGAAAAGAAAAAAAGGCTGTCAGCACCCTAAGTCCCTGTAATGGTACGGTATTTCTTAGGTGAACTGTTCTCAGATTAATTTAAGAAGCTCATCATGTTCCCAACACTTCGTCTAAATTGTTCATAGATCCAGTACTGATAGCAATATCAGTGCACTTCACATTCTTTCTTACTGTGATTAGTCTTAGGTATCTCAGAGAAAGACAAATGCCTCCTCTTCAGCCTTACAGAAAACAGGCAAAAGCCTTAATGCATATGATTTATTAGTGACAATATAAGCCAAAAAATTACTATAGTTATGTTGAAAAGTTACCTATGTGAGATGAAATTAATAGTGGAAGAAACCCAATATAGAAAGGGCTGTCCCAAGAACTTGACCAAAATTTTGTTGCTTGACATATAGGCCACAGAACTCCCTCTCACTTCAAGATCTTGGATAACGCACATCCCTGAAGAGTTAACGCTTTTTGTGCAAATGGTTTGGGAATCTGCATACATATTCCAGGTTGTCTGGATTATTGTTTGTACTTTACTTACCTGAAAATTAGGTTGAAATACACAGCAGTTGACAGTACTATAATGCCCTCTAAGCACAGTTATCAGTTCTCCTGTGAAAACTGTATAAACAGCAATGGTACTACCATACGGTACAAAGGCAAATTCTGGATTACAGCCACAAGAGACGGTGAATTTGAGTCCTTTTCTACTTTCATTACAGACTTTCCCATAATTCACCTGTAAAATGAAGGATTATGCAGTTAGCTATTAACTAAAACTACAGGAAATCACTTTACATGAAAAGGTCAGTTTCATTTCTTCTTCGATACCCAATACAATTAACTTTAAGCTTTCCAATGTTAATACAACTCTTGAGATTTCCAATTACAGATGTCTACCAAGAGAATAATTTTTCTATTCATTAAAGTTCACTCTCCTTGATATCAACTGTAAGAAAGGGAAAGAAAAATATGCCTAAAAATCAGCAGTTCCAGACTTAGAAATAGAATTTGCAGAGGCTGTTGCATGTCAGATCTACACCACGCACCTAAACTACCACTGAAATTAGAACTGGTTCAGGAGTTACCACCTTAAACATCTTCTTAGATAATCCAACATAATAATTTTCTCTCAGATACCAAAACTATTACAAGAACTCTTTATGCACAATAGTATACAATTATAAATCATATAATCATAAAACAGTATGGGTTGGAAGAGACCTTTCAAGGTCATCTAGTCTAACCCCCCAGCAATCAGCAGGGACATCTTCAACTAGATCAGGTAGTTCAGACCCCTGTCCAACCTGACCTTGAATGTCTCCAGGGATGGCGCATCTACCACCTCTCTGGGCAACAGTACTGGTCCCAATACTGCAACACTTTAGTCCACAGACTGAAGAAAAATTTATCTACACTACCTTCTACCCTGTAAGTGCCCTTTGTTTATGAGAGTTGGCCAATGTTGCAGAAAACCACATTTCTGAAGTGTATATGCTAGTAGGATGACAAACAACAGAAACATCAGTCTAGGCAACTAGCCTATTTCTCAGCAAGTCATCCCTTGCCTGGGGAAGAAGGAACAGAGAAAAAACATCTGCAATGTAGGGAAAGATTCTGCATCTCTCCCTCATGGGTTACCAAGAAACAGTAGAAGATGAATAGGCAGTATGAAAACAACCGAAGGGCAAGCAGAAGGATGGCATAAGTAAAGGGCGAAGTAAAGGGATTAGAAGAAAGAGACTCATGAAGGAGAAACAAATAAAGAATAACTTGCTGAATTATTATGGACTAGTTAAGAGTGATAAAAAGTCTGTCTTCTAATCAAAGCTAAATCACCACTGAGAAATTCAATACTGTTCCCTATATGGGCAACTGGGATAGCAGCAAATGGTACATTCCTAAAACCTGGCTTGTCAGTTGTGTGCGAAGCTCTGCAATAGAAGTAGTATAAGAATTATAGCTTTTTAGTATCTGTACATTTCAAGCTCTTGACAAGCCTATACAGATAAAAATCTCAGTAAAGGTTGAAAGTGGAAAGTTTCCAAATATGCTAGGAAATATTCCAATTGGATATATCAGTCTAATTAGGTCCTATCAGACACCAAAAGTGTATTCATGAGAAAATACAGAAATATATTAATGAGAACAGTATAGCTTATGTCTAAACAAACAATTAAAACAAAGCATTAGAATTTTGACAAATAAAACATACTTTTTTTTTTTTTATGAAGAGGGAGAATTCTGTTACGAACATGTGACATTCACACATTATTTCATGATCTAAAAGAAGTATTTTCTCTAATAAAAATAACAGTATTTAAAATCTTTTAACTATAAGGTAACAGAATTGTAAAGTTTATGAAGTAAATATTCTAATACAAATGTCTTGCTTTATCAGGTTTTTGATCCATATTACATCAATTGCCCAAGTCCAAACTTTGAGGCAAATATAAGCATCAGTCAGCATGAACCAGGCAAGGACGAAGGCTACTTGTTGCTCTATTTTTAAAGTACGCTCTTTCATAGTAAAGAGCAGTTATGTAAGAAAAGTAGAATAAAAAGGAGTCCTGAGAAAACCTCTTTCAATCATCATAAAAATGTATATAAAGAGAGTTTGATTAGCATACAAGTAGGTTGATATTTTTTCATATTGAGAGGATGTTTTCATCAGGTGTGAAGCTTATGTCATGTCCTTTGTGGATAACACTGCTCATTTTGTAAAGACAGTGTTTGCAAATATTGTGTGAAGTCTTGTTAATGCTAGTTGTTTTAAGAGGCATACTACTCTGCTGGTAAAGAGCAATTAAACTTCTTTACACAGCAAGTGAGCTTTAACAGCAACAATTCCCAAACCACAACACTGCTCATAACAATGGCATGTACAATGAAAAGGAAGAGTGGAGGCTGGGAAAAGTAAATTATACAGATATACTCAGTGTAAATGTTCCAGCTTGGTAGAGGAGCAATGGAAAAGAAAGGATGCTGCCAAAACAAGAACTGAAGAAAGATCTTAAAAAACTAGCTTTGTCCTTTGAGCACACAGACAAACAGAAAACCTGCTTCCTTCTGTTTGATTCTTTCTATACTCAGTGAATCAGGGCTTTCTATTCCTTTTTGTGATAAAGGATGTACACAAGATGTGTACAATTCCAACATTCATTTCTCTTACTAACTGAAACAATCCACTACACCCCAAATTTGGCTCATTGTTCAAAAAAATTCATATGCATGGCTTAATTTCTATACCTTTCAAAAGATATAGAAAAAAATTACAGAGATCAAAAGGACTGGCTAGTAGGGGAAATAAAGGGACTATGGTGTGAACTTGTATTACTTATACATGTATTTATTTGTCTGCTGGTGCCTTAAAATAATTTTAAGCAATACTTCCAGGCAGTGTGTGAAAATACAGTACTCTGGACAATACAATTCTGGACTTGAAAAAGCAAGGCAGGATCAAGCTATTCCACATCAAATAAGAAAATTGTAAAATAACCTATGAAACAAGTCAATGAAGTAACAGGCACAGAAAAACAAAAAACAGTGAACCAGCTGGTGACAGAAGAGTGAACAAACTGTATTATCTACTTTGGTGATGGTGATTTGAAGACAGAAAGATGTCTGTATATGAAGTGCTGAGAAGAAGGTGGCAAATATGGGTAGCATGGAGATAGAAAAGTCCTGTCATTTGAATGTCTACAAGGAATTCTTTTTGCTGTGTTCTGAAACTAAGCAGCAGAAGTAAAAGATTTATAAGGTAGAGTAAAATTTCTTCCTTTCCTGACAGCGATGACAGACCATAATCATGATTGGCTAAAATCCCATGGAAACTGACTTACCTAGTATGTTCTTCTTTCAAAATAAACATCAGAAACAAATTTCTTTTTCTGAACAGAAAATTAAAACAGGAACCTTCAGCAAAAAACAAGCCATAGGAAGGACTGGAGCAGCATCAGAGATTTAATTCCCCCACCCCTGCCCCGCTGTCCAGTTGCAATGTAAATGTAGAGGGATAGATATTTTTAATGCTGCTATACAATTCCACAAGAGAGATTCCAGAATAACACAAAGAAAGTTGCAAGAAAGCAAGGCAGTCAATCAGTGAAACTCTCAGCTATGGACAACTTCCCTATGGATAGCATGCTGACAACTAATAGTTAAAAAAAAAAATTTCTACCAACAGTCACCACTGCATATTAAGGTTTTCACTACTGTCTGAAGTGTTTTCAGCTATGCTCACAAATTAATGAATTTAATTTTTAAGTAGATCCAGGCTTCTTCATACTCTGGTTTTTTTTATAGTAAGTAGAAATAAGAAGAGAAATCTGGGAAAAAAATGCTCACAACATCTTCTAATGACAAGATTAAAAAATGAATAAATATCCAAAGTTGTAATGATAACTGCACAAATTACAAATCTTCTAAAATTAAGTGCAAGTAAAAACATAATCAAAGATCCTTGAAAACTTACTAACGTGTTTTCACCAGTGGAGCTGTTCCAGAGTCGCATCCGATCATCTGTACCAATGGTCAACAGATGAAGTCCATCATTCATATAGCATAAACCATTAACTCTCCCATTGTGAGCCGTATTTGCTGTCAGAAAAAGATTTTGACAGAATTACTATTTTGTATAGACATTTTTATTTCAATGTATAATACTGTGTAAATGGTAACAAGTCAGTAAATTAATAATTTAATTCTTGGTTTATAAAAGCATCTGGCTGGTGACCAGTCACCAGCGGTGTTCCTCAGGGTTGAATTCTGGGGCCAATGCTGTTCAATATAGTTATCAATTATCTGGATGTAGGCATTGAATGCAGCATTAGCAAGGTTGCTAATGATACCAAACTGGGAGGTGCTGTTGACTCTCTTGAGGGACAAGAGACCTTGCAGAGGAATCCAGATAGTTTGGAGCATTGGGCAATGATTCATGGGATGAAATTTAACAAGTCCAAACACTGGATCCTGTATGTGGGATCGAGTAATGCCAGGCACAAGTATAGACTGGGAGAGGAGTGGCTGGATAGCAGCCCTGAAGAAAGTGTTCTGAGGGTGCTGGTCGACAGCAGGCTCAGTATGAGTCAGCAGTGTGACCAGGCAACCAGGAGGGCAATCCGCATCCTGGAGTGCATCAAACACAGCATAACCAGCCTCACCTGGATGTCTGTGTGCAGTTCTGGGCCCCACAATCTAAAAAGGATGTGAAGGTCCTTGAATGTGTCCAGAGGAGGGCAACAAAGCCGGCAAAAGGGCTGGAAGACATGTCCTATGAGGACTGGCTAAGGACTTTGGG
>VYXH01005744.1:31533-77028 GCA_013397275.1 Burhinus bistriatus | reverse complement strand
CTGTGTTGTCCCTCCAGCACATATTGCTGGTGGTTGAAGTCCTCCATGAGGACCAGGGCTCGTGAATGTGAGGCGGCTCCTGTCTGTCTATAGAGGACCTCATCTGCTCAGTCTTCCTGGGTGGGTGGCCTGTAGCAGACCCCCACTATGTCATGTGTCCCGGCTCTCCCTTTAATCCTGACCCATAAGCTCTTGGTTGGCTCCTCATCCATCTCCACGTGGAGCTGCATGCACTCCAGGTGGTCATGGACATAGAGAGCAACACCCCCTCCCCATCTCCCCTGCCTGTCCTTCCTAAACAGCCTGTATACATCTATTCCAACACTCCAGTCATAGGAGCCATCCCACCGTGTCTCTGTGATGCCAATGAGATCATAGCCTTGCAGGCACACTTCTCTTAACTCCTCTTGTTTGTTCCCCATGCTATGTGCGTTTGCATAGAGGCATTAAAGTTGGGCCCCTGATGAAGCTGATTTGCTGGCGGGAGTGGCTGGAATTCCTTTGGCTGCACTCCAGGTGCTCTCCTATTGACCTGTGATCCTTATCCAGGCTCTGGGGATCTGTTGCTGGCACTGGTATCAAACTGGTAGGAGTAGAATGGATTCAGATTCCCCTCCCTCCATAACTCTAGTTTAAAGCCCTCTTCACAAGCTTGGCGAGCTTCTGACTGAAGATACTCTTCCTGCTCTCTGACAGATGGACCCCATCAGCCCCCAGTAGACACTGTTTCTCAAAACGAATCCCATGGTCTAAGTAGCTGAACCCCTGGCTGTGGCACCAGTCCTGTAATCCTTTGTTGATTTCCCGNGCTGCACTCCAGGTGCTCTCCTATTGACCTGTGATCCTTATCCAGGCTCTGGGGATCTGTTGCTGGCACTGGTATCAAACTGGTAGGAGTAGAATGGATTCAGATTCCCCTCCCTCCATAACTCTAGTTTAAAGCCCTCTTCACAAGCTTGGCGAGCTTCTGACTGAAGATACTCTTCCTGCTCTCTGACAGATGGACCCCATCAGCCCCCAGTAGACACTGTTTCTCAAAACGAATCCCATGGTCTAAGTAGCTGAACCCCTGGCTGTGGCACCAGTCCTGTAATCCTTTGTTGATTTCCCGGATTCGACTGGCCCTTTCAAACCCCTTCCCTTTGACCAGTAGGGTTGATGAAAAAAAACAACTTGCGCTTCAGAGTCCTTTACCGCTGTTCCCAGAGCTCTGTTGTTCATCTGGGAGTGGCGGTAAAGAACTCTGGAGTGCAGGTAGTGGTTTTTTTTTGCCTATCTACCCACAGAAACTCTTAAAGAAATTATTTATAATGACTGTGTGTTATACTTAAGGGAACAAGAAAAGTGTGGCTGAAGTTGGTCTGTTGAGTCACTGTCCATGTACGTGTCTGTCAGGATCACTGCTAAACACAATCAGAAAATCCTCATGTCTGTGTCTGTGATGTTCAGGTACATATCTTTACTTTTAAACTGTATGTACTCTCTATTTTAAAGAAATGCTGTGGTGATGTCACACCAAACAGCTGTTAGAGCATCTGTGCTTGTAGCTTTCAGTAAATAGAAGATCATAGATGCATGAAAGTTGTTTTCATTAGGACACCTATTCTTTGTAGTATTTATGACTAAAAGAACTTACAGTGCAGTTTAAAAGGGGCAATATTACATTAATTTACCTCCTTTCCTTTGAAAACTGAGTACAAAATGTCATTATTTCTATCTGGAAAATAACTTTTTCTATGTGAAATAACTTAGTTATGAAACAAAATAATACCAAATTTTCTACCGGGATTGTTAGCTTACGTTGTGAACAAGAAGCTCTTAAACTTTAGGTGAGTTATTCAGGAGACAGATAATTTGATTCAGAAATACTGTGGTTTTTTTGTTTCCCCCCCTAAAGTTGGCTTCCTTGCATCAGACTGTCACTGTTGTGGGACTCTCAGAACAAAGCATTGTGAGAGGTGAAGTCTGAGTGAAGATTCCCTGTTACAAACCACAAACTGTTAACCACAAAGGAACCAGGACCCCAGTGAGGCACCCCAGCAGTCTGCCTGGACCAAACGTTACTTTGTTTTCTTAAACAGTCAAGCCCCATGTGTAACCACGTACAGCCCCTTCATCAGGATGCTGTACTGAATCTGAATTCAGGCTGCGCTGATGAGGCAGTCTGCCTGCAGGCAGAAATTTCTGTTGCATGAAATGAAGGCGTGTGCTGCTCTGGTCTGTGTTCCTGTACCTATGACCAGGATGATCTGCTTTAGTATTCCCAGCCTCTGTCTGGTATTTGATTTGGGATTTTCATAGTATAAATGACTGAATGATGAATTAAGCTTTCTGTTAATATATTATGATACGGAATAGAATGACTGGAAGGAGCCAAGACACTAGGAAGCTTTTTCATTTTGCAGCATGTATTTTAATAGTAAATTGTGCCATTAAATGACTGGCATAGCACAAAATAACAAACTATTTCTGCAGTTTACTTAAACTTGAAAATAATTATTGTTAGAGAAGAAAAATTATTTCTCAATGTTAGTCTCATTCCACATGATCTTCAATAGAATTTGTGGTAATGGAAAGAAATTTAGATCATGCATTTGCTCCAGTTTTAAAAATTTATAATCTGTGGACAGGACATAAACAAGAAAATGATAGTTAATTTTTATTTTCTGGATAGTTCAGTGAGGTGAATATATCCCTGCTTGCATATTTTTCATTTTTATTTTGTCAGTTTGCCTGAAAGAAAGCACATACTGCCCATTAGAATCAGTATACCAGAGGATTTAAAACTCCAGAAGGCCTTGTTGAATTCAACTTTGTTGGCACAAGTATCTCAATGGTTTCGGTAACTTACATTCAAGAAGCATTCAAGTCCTTGTCCTCTTTTCCCCTTCTGTCCTTGAATTGGCAAATCAGCTTAGTCAGTGTAGAAAATTCAGCAAAGCTAATGCTTTTTGAGTTCATGTCATCATTTGCTGTTTTGATCTGATCAGTAGAAAAGAGCAGGCTCAGTCATAAACTACTTAATATACAGGAACAGTTGTAGTATTTTACTGAGGGGGGCAAAGTTACTTAGTTTGTGGCAGTAGATAGAGTGTATAAATATTGAAGCAGCTGTGGACAGGAAATTAATTATGCAAGTCTTTGAATTTGGATTTGCCTATGGAGGAATAAAAGTTAAAAGTTGAGTAGAAAATTACTTGACTGTATTTTTCTGGAGACAATATGTAACTAGTAAATTGAGGAACAGAATATGCTAAAATGAAAATTTGAGTTATTTATGTGACATTTTCATGTCATTAGTAGATACAAAAATTACAGCACTATGGAGTTATTTTTAATGTCATATTTTAAAATAGCTGATTGAAGACACTTCTAGAGGAGGGGAAAACATTGTTTTTTGGAAATAAACCTTCTCCCATGGTTTTGAATTTCCTGCGTGACATGTTACATCTTACATTTTGTCAAATTACACCTGTCAAATCACACTGGATAATGTGACAGTACATGAAACAAGCGAAGCAACATGACATGATGTATCAAATATAATGCTTCATGTAGAAAGTTATGAATGAATGATTGGATTTTACCAAGAATGCTGATGAACTTTTCTTTACTTATAGCAAGGCAGGTTGAGTAGTGCATTTTTTGAAGTTAGGTATATGGGTACGTATATTGATGCTGTGGGAAAACTCTTGTGTCGTTACTTGGTGAATTTAATGAGGATATTGAGAAGCTTTGTGGTAGTTCACAGTGAATATCTCTGCTGATGTTGTCTTTGTGTTTTCTTCTTTCTTCTGGAGTTCTGACCTGTCCGTATTCTATGTAACGTGTTACATGACAGGTTTTTCAGCCATGGACCTTTGAAACCAAATGGCCAATATTTTTCAGATAAGCAAATATATCAAGTCTATAAGCCTATCAGTAGGCTCTGAATCTCAAGTGAAATGCCATAAAAAGGGGTACAATGGTTTCTTACTGATTTCTGTTATTGTTGCTGTGCATGGTACAGAATAGAGCATCCAGTCAGTATGTCCAGTACATACCTAGTTCTGGTTTGATGGAAGTAGGCACATAGTACTGTGTTTGCCCTCAGAAATACCTAGATTTGTATAACTGGTCACATTGTTAATCTTGACCAAGTTTCTTATGTATTCACTGAAACTCTGCTTTAGGTTTTTTCAGTGTTTTCCTGTAAACTGAAAATGTTGAGTTTTTAAATGTTAGCCTTCATTTAATTTACTTGTTCTAATGCTGTCCAACATATAGTCAGATATATTTCTATATTACAAAGGAAAAATACTGAATGCTGGACTTCTGTTGCAAAATCAATTGTTTTAATTGAGTCATGATGTAAATTTGTAGAGAAGTCAGTATTAAAGTCAGTTATTTTCCTTTTCAGCAAGTGTGTAAAATTGATACTAGGTCTGTAATTAAAATGCCAGATGGAACAATAAAACCTCATAGAAGGAGAAGTATTCAATAATGAAATGCTGCAGACCTCTGAAAAAAAGGCTAGTAATCATAAAATGTGGGTACTGCTGTAGAAATAAACAAGATTGTTATATGAAGCCAAAAAAATGATAACTGGATGAAATTCCTTCAAAAAATCAGATTATAAATCTGTATGAGTTACTGGTAGAAAATATTTCTTTTATACTTGAAATATTTACTAGAATATTTTATTTTAAATATACTATTTAAAATACAGGATATGAATTTTTATATTTAGGTAGATGTGAATCATCTTTGTAAATCCATGATTTTTTTTTTCCCATTACAGGATTGTTATAATATTTCTAAGGCATCTTAAAGTGGGGGTTTTGGAAATAAACCTTCTCCCATGGTTTTAAATTTCCTGCATGGTATGTTACATCTTAAGTCTTGTCAAATTACACCTTCCATAAGACCAAATGGCAATATGGAAACTGAAATGCATTCAGATACCAGGACACTTTAATCACGGATTTTACAAATTACATGACTTCCCTGGTCTGTAGGAGGCACAATGCAGTCCAGTCTGTTCTTTCAGGGCACCTGCATTTCTCAATGATCAATAGGTTGTTTGTGTCATTTGGATTTATTTCTTTGAGCACAGAAAAAACATTCAACATTCATTCTGTTGTTTGGGATAAGAAATAGATCATATTTCATCTTCTAAAACGAGTTTGTTAGTTAACTTTATCAGTCTTAAGGTAGCAGCTATGCTATCTAGGCCTAACTTTGTTAACTGCCGTAGTGGCAGATTCTGGGCTAATGTTAAAACATCTACCTCAATGAATTAAAGAAAGTGAACCTCTTCACAGTGTTTAGCTTTTTGTTCCTCCTCAGTGTAGTGAGTTTGTCTTCATATATCTTTTCCTTCCTTGTTTGGTGTGTGGAAAGGATGTTCCCATGCATCTTGGATGATTTTTAATGATTGTTACCTTGTTAATGTATGTAACAATGTATGTAAGTATAAAAATTTTCTTCTGCTAATTTTTAATTTCTTTAATTTTCTCCTGTTGTAGGTTTAAAAACTAACTCAATTTTTCTACAAAGAGTAGCTGGCTGTCTTTCAAGTTCTTCTACCATTTCTGAATGTTCAGGTCGTGTATTTTAGCTTACCACTGGATTCCTTTGGCTATACAATCTGCTCTTTAAATTATCTGAGCTTAGATCAAGTAGTTCTTTTCCTTACATGTGTGCCACAGAGGCATTTCTAGACTGTAACCACATGATGTGGGTAGAAGGATAAAAGAAAATGTGACCTGGTTGTTCATAATATACCCTATATAAGTGACAACCCAATGGATTAGATATGAGGAGTTATGCTACAGCATTGCTGTATTTACAGTTCCTCATCGTTTTTGGCAGCAGTGGCAAGTGATGACTTTGCCTCTCTAGAAGTATATAATGCAAGTTGAAACATAATTGTCTGTACATCAGTGGCTATGCCAATGAAAAACGTCCTTCATGTTGTGCCTAATAGTGGTCCCTCGCTTTTTGGTGTGCTCAACAGTGTTTACAAAGTTGCATTTACAGATTTGGAATTGTGGGTATATGTAGGTGGGAACCATGGGCTGGTAAGACGGGGAAGACAATAAGGAGTAAGTTCTGATTTGGAGAGGTAGGAGTAATAAGTGAAAAAATAGTTTTGGGTGTTAGGGTTGTGAGATTGAAGAAGAGGGAGGAGGAGCTAGAGATAAGTTTACAGCTGAGCATAAGCAAAGCTATTAATAAATTCCTCCAACTTTGTTTCGTACAATCTTAGCTGGGAAAGTATTTGATCTATGTAGTGTTGGATGTCAAGTCTGAGTACTAAATACTTTTGTAGTTCTATGTAAAAGTCTTGGTATCAAACTAGGGCTAAAAATCAGGATAAAGGAGCATTTGTAATCTGCTTTGTGAAGAAAAGATAAGTACTAAACTAGGGCCAAGCTTTGGGCATTAATATAGTAGAAACAAAATTGCAAGTGAATGGATTAATTGTTTTTTTTCCTTACTTACAAGTGACCGCTCAGCAGATAAAATGTAGGTAGTTTGCTCTTTTTGTGTAGCTTTTCACTTGCCTGTTGTTAAAGAAAATGGACATGGAAGAGAAGTTAAACATATCTTAGTGTGTTCTGTCTTTGAATCCATTGAAATATTAGTGCATTGAAGAAGATTACAACGTGAACTCAATTACCACATTTTACTTCCACTGTAATTTTTCTCAATTTGGAGGCTGCTTATTCTATTAAAAGAGAAGACTTGAACTAATGATGATTGGTGGTCTGCCCTACTGACTTTTTTTACTGATTTAAATCAAATTTAATTGTGCCATTGAGGATATTATTTAATATCTATCAGTTCATTTATCCAATTTAGCCATGGAAAAGGATTTAGAACACATGTTTTCAATAACACAGAAACAACTAAGGACAAAATGGGTAAATTGCAAATAAGGGCTGATATATGCTCACTTCAAATGTGCCTAGGAGATGTCCTGTGTGCTGGGACCCAACTCTTTGTGCCGGCAAACTGTTAGGAAGGTCCCTGATATGATTTTGATGTGTTCTAACCAGTGAACTATGAAAACAAATCCCAGCTGTGTTTGGCACTCAGATGTTCCAGAGAGGGCCTGTAAATGAGGCTATGGGTGTTCTCTGCTAGTGTCCCAGTACATTTTTGCAACATCAGCTGTATGCTAAGCCACTGGAAATCATTTAATCTCTTTTTTTGTCCCTGGTGTATTTCGGGTTTTAAGCATTAGAGCATCTTTAATTACCATTATTGAAGGTCTTTCAACTTTGAAAACTGGAAATATATTTCACCAGAGACTACATCATGATAATTGACATGTTGTTGCAATGTCTGTACAATGTTGCTCCTATTTCAGTCTGTTATATAAGATTGTTTGCTGATTTTTCCCAGAAGTATAAAATTAATTCAATCCATGCTCTATCAAGTAATTTTTGTTCATGGAAATGAAATTGTAATTTTTTAAACTGTGAATTATTAAAGTCTGCTTTGCTCAGAAAGATAGATTTTGAGATACAGAGCAGCGCTATTTCCTTTTATTTACATTAATCAGAACAATGTAGTTGTCACAGCTTAGTTTTCTGTTGTGATAGGAAGTATATAATAACGAGTGTCAGAGTACTAAAAAGTTTTTATAAAATACATGTGACATTTTTTCAGTAAATCCTTACTTGGTGCTTTCACCCAACCCAACTATATTCAACTATAACCAGTGTTTTTGCATAAGATTATGAACAGAAATTACTGGCAAGACAGTCCTGAAGAAATTACCTCAGAGCTCCTTTGTGCTTCTTGGTTACATTTCATTAGATATGAGGTCATGATTATTCCATGTGAGCAATTAAAAGCACATGTGGAGACTGATAATTAGTTTTCTGCATTGAAAATTATTCATTCTGAGGATGGTTAACCATTGGCACAGGTTGCGTCAAAAGGTTGTGGACTTAATGTCTTTGGAGGATTTTGGTAAACAGCAGGACAAACTCCTGAGCAAACCAGTCTGAATTCAGAGCCTCTTTTGGGCAGGAGGTTGGACTACAGACCTCCCGAGGTCCCTTCCAGTCCGAGTTAACTTTTAATTTAATTTATTTTTTATAGGAAATCTTTTTCTAGTGTGTGATTCCAACACAAAACTTACAACATCAAGTGCTTGCAAAGGTTAATAACAAATCAAGTATTGTTACAAGGAAGATTTTTCCTAATTTAACGTACTTGAGAAACTGCTGTTTGCAGATTGAGATTACTTAAAAAATAGATCAATTCAGTCTTCTTTTGTTTCAACAAAGAGTCTTTCAAACAGAATCACAAAAATCTGCTGGAGTCCATTGTAGTATACTATTATAGACTAAAATATATCTAGGAAAAATAAGGCATTATTATAGTAATAATTATCTGTAATTTATTCCACTCCACATAGATCTCTGAGGTGAGACATACACATCTTGTTGTAATGTGAGCAATGTCACTTGACGTGAAGTTTAGAAAAATAACTGAAATTAAAAACTGGGCTGCATTGATGTGTTGGAGAAGACAACTTCAATAAATGCCCCTGTTTCCATAACTGAGTATCAGATAACCACGCACAACCTATGAACCATCAGTCATAACTTCAACACACACCAAATTGCTCTGAGTACCCTGAAGTCCTGATGCTGTCTCTGGGGCATTCTGATAGATGTCATTTCCAGGACCTTGGATACTCTGATAAATTCTGTTACCTCCAAATTTGGAGCGGATCTCTGGTTTGCAGTGCACGGGTGCTAGTATTGGATGTTTCTTGCCTTTATGTTGCACAGTAAAGAACTCATGTTATGTGGCAGAACTGGGAAGTATCATACACTGGGTACAGTAGGTCTTTCTCTCTGAATCTTTTTGAGTTTCTTATTCCACTCTGCTAGTACGTTTTTTTTTTTTTAAAGGAAAAAAAATTAATACTCTGGAATATTTATAATATTAATGTCTCTTATTAAAATACTAGTAAGTTCCTCAGGGTTAACTTGACATGGTAGTAACACCTCGGATGCCCTGGGACCAATTTTATGAATGCCATGAGATGTCATCTTGTGTGTAGTTTAAAAGAAACAAAGTACCATGACAACACAAAACAGTAGGTACGAAAATGTTTGTCTTATTTTTAGCACTTCATATTTTTCATCTTTGAGTCAATAAATTCTTTCCAGATGACATTGGACGGGGGCGGGGGGGTGACCCAACCATGGAACAGTGCTTACTTTCTAGTCTCCTTTATGGAGATGTAGTTTGCAGATAATGACAGCTAAGTCTAAGGAACTTAACTCTTTTTCCTTGTGTGCTGGTATTCTTCCCTCAGAGGATTGCTAAACTGCTACCAATTGTGTCATTTATTGTTAGTTTTTGGAGTTCCCAAGGCCAGCTTTATACATTTGAAGCAAGCAGGAGGTTTTATAGACAGTGTAATTGAAAGTACTGTGCAGTGTTTTTCTGAAGCATGGTAGGAAACAGAACCATTGTACATGAACAAAATATAGAAGTTTTTTCCTGTCAGTGCTGTGTTGGAAAACAAACAAAAATAAAAGAAGAGTAAAAAGTGAAATAGGAACACAGAATGTTATTTACAAATTTTAAATATGAACTAGTTATTTACAAGGTAGTGTTTATTTAATGATTTAAGGCAAAAGTAGTAAACTCTCAGAGTTGAAGATAATGCCTGGAAACATTTAAGGACATTGAAAATACATTTTAATGTATGCTTCCCCATTATTGCAGTATCTGCGTGGATGGTATTTCCTTGCCTGTTTACCAGTCAAGATTATATAATGGGAAGTGGTTCGTATTGTTCTACCGCATTTGCTCCTGTGGTATGGGATCTAGAACAAGCCTGGGGCCGTGTCTGTTGCACAAAATTCAGACCTTTGTGAATGACTTAGTCTACGTTGCAATTAGTAAATTTGTATTCTTGGAAATGTTTCTTTAAAACAAAAGGTTTGCTGTAAACAGAGGCTCTTTTTTGCCTTTCACTATTAATGTTCACTTTCGTCTTTGGAGATGTCTTGGGCTTCATCAGTACAATTAGTTTTAGGTTCTGCTCTGATGCTACTTGAAAGCAGATACTTAGCCTAAAAATGCATAGAATTTCTCCCAGCAAGACATGACAGCTCTTGTTAGAAATTGCAGAATGGTTCTTCCTTTTTCTCATTTCCACATATGCTGTTGAAGATGGCAGTGCAGTATGCAGTGGTTCCAAGAACCACAAACTGACCAACTGACCTGTGCAATTTCTAGAGAGTGGGACTGTCTAGGAGCAGAGCAACCCTCACCCCAAAAGGAGGGGGGACGACAATTTTTCATTTATACACACAAAATGCAGTTATTCAACTATTGACGCAAGTGCTTTACTGTGTTTCTTCAGCAATTTATTTTCATTTTTTATGAGCTAGGATTTTTTAATGTGTTTGAAAACACAAATATGAAGAAGACATGAATATGAAGGAGTCCCATATTAGCAATCAAACTAAAAGCCTTGTTATATGGAATTGTCTCCTTTGAAGTAACAAGTATTCATATGTATTCATATGGATCTCCCTGGACTGGGCCAGTATTTTGAGAAACTTTCATGTACCGAAGGAAGTGTTTGGTATTTAATTTGTAATACAAACCTAGTTTAATTTTTTTAAATTTTATTTAGATAGTGAAAATCTAGAACAACAAAACAGAAAAAAAATAAAACATTTGCTTGAAAAAGCTACTGTTTTAGACATACCCTTCAGAGGAAAGAGTTTACTGAAAAACATAAGCTAGTACGCTATTCCCACAGGGTTTCTTAAGAAAAAAAACCAACCACAACCCAACAACTAGTAGTATGTCATGGACTTAACAATGTAAATAAGAAATGGGCTATTGTTGCATTCTTTCAAAACAGGTAATACTATCTCTGTTTTAGTGAATGTGTAACACTGAACTTCTGTTCTAGGAGCTCTGTGTTTTAACAATGAAAACAGTCTCAGTGCTTTTCTTCCAGGCTGATGCAGGTAGCATCATTCTACAAATGGTAAATTCATGGCAAGTGAGTTCCCATGAGTTTTCAGAACATCACAATTATCTACTGGTAGATGCAGAGAACTGATTTTGTTATAAGTTGCTGTTTCTGCATTCTTTCCTGTATCTTTTCATCCCCTTTTCACAGATTTTTATTAAAATTTATTTTCCTTTCTGTTCAACAGGTTAATAGAGAACATACTTTTCACGTTCCTCTCTGCTGCTAATACATTCTCTTAAACAAAATGCTGGTTTCTTTTTCTCCTTAAGGAAGAGTGTACGCATATCTACCTACCAAATATATATGAGAGCACTACAAATTGAGTTTACTCTTTATAACTTAAGACTGTAGTAGTTACTTTTTTTTTTAAGGTTATAGTTGATGAATCAACTGTTTTATTACTTGGAAATCATCCAACGTGTCAGGATCAGCAATAAATTACCAGTGATAGTTGATGAATGTGTTATTCAGGCTAGTCAAACATGCAAGATTTGTTATTGATAGTAGCTATGGACCACTACTACCTTAAATAGAATTCCAGTTTTTCTCAAGAGAATTTGCCTTTCTGCTAAAATGCTGTTCGTACATAGGTAATCATGATCTCCGACTTGATATCAGTTGTTAACCTAGCACACTTTATCATTGAGGTATAAACATGAGATTTTTATTTAGTTAAAGTTTATGAACAATTACACAGTTCTAAAATCTCAAATGGTGGGAATTACTGAGATTCTTGAAGTCTAGTTCTTCGTAATGAAGCGCCTGAGTAAAACAGAGGGGAAACAAAACCCTGTCAAAATTCTGGACCTATAAAATAAAATCAGTGATACGAGTTGTATGTGATAGTGGCAGAACATTTTTCATCTCGATGTACCACATTTAACAATACAGTTAGCTTGTACGCGTGCCTTTGGGATCAGAGGGATTTTTGTACTGACTCAGATTAATAATGAAGTGACACAAAACTGGTTTCTTATGGTGAGGCACAAGAACCTTTCTATGCCTATGTAAAACACTTGTGTGTCTCTAATAGTAAATTTCCTTAAATTCGGATGCACGAAGGCTGGTGTCCCTTCTAAATTTGTAATTGACACTGTGATGATTCTAGATGTTCTTTGTAGCTATAAATATATAATCAGTTTTTAAGTTCTGTTATTAGTAATGCTTGTAGCAGTGGCTTTTAATGTAACAAAATTGCTAGTTGTTTTTGAGTTTTCCACACATTAATTTCATCAGATGTCATGCTAGTTCTAGTGTGCGTCTGTTAGCTTTAATACATGCATGAATCCTATACAGTAATTCTTTATATTTATTTTCAGTCATACCGAACTTTTTGAAATTTGAGATCTCTGATGTCCTGAGCGCTGATTTTATGACAATGAGTACTCCAAACCAAAAAGTGAAACCCCAAGTCAGAGAAAATCCTTCCTCCAAAACAGCTTCTAATTATTGTCTTGGCTTAATTATATTGACATTCGTTTGTACATTCAGGTTTTTGGAATCCTTTATACTATTCCTGAGAAGTAATAATAGTCCCTATAATAAAATACGATCTCTTAAACCTTAAAACATCTTCCTGAACACTTCTTGAAGATGCTAGGAATGCTAGTTCAGACTTATATATGCGTATAAAGGACATAGTTTCATAGGTCTAAGCTTTTAGCATGTGCTGTAACAGGCTTTTGTCTTCATCTTGCTGAATGCCTTGCATTTTGTTGTCTTGTTGATGGTCACATTGCTGCTAATCATTCTCCTACGTTCAGGTTTCTCAGATCCATCCTAAGGTTTTGGGACACTTGGGCCAAGAACCTTTTTTAAAAACTCAAAAATTTAGATCACACTTGTGAATGTATGTTCTTGTAGATCTTCTGGAATTAACTGCTTAGGAAAACTCTGTAACTAGGAGTTGAGTGGACAGTCAGGACCACCTGTACTAGGATTTATTGCGTTAGGACGAAGAGTTTACATGGGAGCAAGAAAGACGCGAGTCTGTGCACAGACTTACTGTATTCATTGGTTCCTAGTGATTGATGCTGTTTAACTACTGAAGTACCAAGGTATGAGTTATCATTATGAATGATCATATCATTAGATATAGGATAGTACAGCTTGTAATTTGTTAATGATTCTTACTGCAGATAGTGTTGATATTTTAAATAAGTCCCTAAATATTCTTGGCGCTACTGTGCCACCAGCTTTGTGCCATTCTGGACACATTGCTTAATTGCTTGCTTCTGTCCTATTTATTTGCCTGGTTCCGGGTTAGTTTATGATGTTAATTCCATCTTGAGACACTTGGATGGCCCTGTTCTCTTGAATGATGTACAGGGTCTTTGCTTTCTTTCCAAATAAAGTGAATAATACACCGGCTTAATCAATTATCTTCTCAAAGTTTGTCATTGATGCATTTTAATATCTCATAATGTGCCTAATACATTAAGGAACAAGATAAATATGTTGACGAGAACTATAAATGACTTTGGTATTGACCATCAGTCATTTTAATTAGCAATTCTCTGAATACGCTGGAATAAATCTGTTCACTTAGAAATTAATACAGGTACCTAGCCAGGGTATACTGTTAGTTTTGGAATTCTTAAAATGGCAGTATTAGCAGATGTTAAAGACAAAAATAATGGAGCAGCTGGACTAGAAATGGGATATTGTTAAATATGCTCCTGGTTTATAATTTTCTCTTTTACAAACTTTTGCTTTGAAGTGAGATGGCAATGAAATTGGTCAGTTACTGGATTTTTCTTGATCTTTCATATCTGCTGAATAATTACACAGTTAACTTTTATGACTAAAAGCTGGTAATCCAGGACATAATTCATGAAACTTTAATTCCCTAATTTTAAATTGTTTGTTCACTGATGTAATTAATAATTGAATTTACTTCCTAGGGGCTGCTGTAATACAACATTGAAGACTCTGATTCTTTGAAGCCAGAACTGACAAACAAAAGTGGTGTCAAAGGCTGCCCGCTGTCTCATACCTCTGATGGAGCAGAATCTCTCCCCGTAGGATTATTTGATGTCCAGCGTTTTTAGTCTCTGTCTTTTCTGAGACAACGAATAGCAGTAATTGTAACAATGGCTGTTATGAGGAAAAAATATTTGACTGGGCAAAATCAACCACGGTTATAAGCCAAAGATGAAGACCTTTTCAACTTTTTTTTTTTTTTTTTTTCCCTCCCAGTGTTTTGCAATTGAGAATCAAAGGAATCCCAGCTGTATTTCCTGAACTATTTGCTATTGTGGAAATTAGGGGCACAGGAGAGAACTGTTTTATGCCACCCAAGGACTGCTGAAGCTGTTCCTTTTGTGCAGTTTTCTGTCTGCCTTGTCTGAGCAATTGAAACTGTTGATCCTCAGTTCCTGCATGGGGAGTTTTTAAGATAAATGCTTTAGAAATTATGACTGCAAAAGCAGAATTTTCTAGGTATTAGATTAAAGTGTGTTTTATGAAAGCATCTCTGCTAAAAATACAGTCTGTTTACATCTGGTTAGGTTTTTTTGGTGGCGAGTCATATAACCCAGTGTTCATTGCTGTCATTTTTTTCTGCATACTAACTATTGAGCTAGCCGTGCAGTGTTATTAGTGCAGCTTCTATGACATTTTTGTCAGCACTTTCAGCAAGGTCTGCTCTTCTCTAGCAAAGAAGGACCTTTTTAACTTTTAACTCTGTTTATGAATCTTTCTTATATGCTTTCTAATTTGTTACTAGTAACACTAGCTTGAAGGGCTTCACCTCATTCTGGAAAGGTATGACAGCTGTTAATTTTTGCAGGATTGTATCTTTTAACTAACTCAGATTTCTTAATTTAGAGTGTTCAAGGTTTTCTTTACTGATAGAATGACAAATTCTGAGTGTGATGGGTAAATAAAGGAGATTGTGAGATAATGCCATGTTAATTCTGTAATTTCAATTAGACTAAGTTCAGGCAGTCGAACGGTTTCTATAACATTCTGGTTTTACTCAAGAAAGAGAAAGGAGTATCATTCCATTTCCAGTCTCAGTCTCTCTTCAAAATATATACCTATATGATTGGCAACTGAGTATGTGAACGTTGGGCAGTTGCTGTGTTGCAGAAGCCAGTAAGAAAGAGCTAGATAGTGCAAGTATCTCCCTTTCTTGAATTGTTAAAAATAGCATAGAAATCAAATTGCAGAGTTATCCTTTCATATCTCTCTCATCCTTGCTTCAGGTCACTCACTGATGAGCTTCCTTCTTTTTGTTTGTGAGTGAATTTATCTTGACGGGGTTTTTTACCAAGTGACTTCTTCCCTCCCGAAACTCTCACTTCGTGCCCTATGTAGTTCTTCTAATGGAAATAAATTTAGGAGACTTGTAGACTGACTCAGTAGAAGGCAGGCCTACAGGTTTATAATGAGGAGGGAGTTCATATAATGACACAGACCTATATACAGTGATCCCCTGAATGATGACTGGAAGGAAGAGTTCCCTTTTAAATGGAATAGCACATCAATTAAATTAGTTTATTTTCCTAAAATGCTCTGATTCTGCATATTTTAATGTCTAAATTTTGTGATTTTTCTGCCTTTTTCTAGGTTGGTATATTGGATGATACCGGTCATCAAATTTCTGAGGAAATGTACCTTTTCTCCTTTGAAAAATAGACCACTCAGGAGATTGTTATAAAGAATCTTGATCTGAGAATAATTGTGTCCCCAGGCTATGCCAGCCATTGCTACAGTTGAGTTTGTTAATGCCTACATTATATAACCATATCTAAATAAACTCTGTCCATCATTCCATAGCGTTACAGCAAAAGCAGAGTTTTTTGTTGCTATTGTGTTAGGCTAGAACAGAATTGCATTACTTGTATTAAAACCTGTTTTAATAGAATGACTAGTTAAAGTCACGGTGGGTTGCCATACTGTTCTCGGGTACTGTTACCAGTTTTTCCTATAAGGCTGCTTGGTTTCATGGACGTCTTTATTGCTACCACCTCTTGACGCTTCCCCCTTTGGTCCCTGCTCCAAGTATAAACAGGACTAGTGTGCCAGCTTCTTGGTTGTAGCCCCATGCCTGTCTAAGTGAGCTTGGAGATACACAGGGAAGTCCCCACCATGGTCTGCTGTGCAGGTGCAGTATATTCCCTCTTTTGGTGTGTTGTGCTGTCAGGCCTGCTGCTAGCATGTGCATCACCTGCGCTTAGAATAAGAGGGAAATAAGACTTGGAAGGATTTTACTGAGTGTTGGAAAGTTCAGGGAGGGATGGATCCCCACCATAATCCTTAGCGTAAGAATAGTCTGTGTGCTGGCAGATCAGAGACTACTGGAGAGTGCATCAACAGCTGTGGGAAAAGCGGGCAGAAGCAGAATGCAAGAGTTTTGAGATTAATATCTGAAATTTTGAAGGTTAGAAACCTTTCCAGGATTTGCAGTCTCAGCAGAGAAACCATGCAGTTAACTTCACAGAATGGAATAGAATAGGGAACTTACATGTTTAGCTTGCTTTCAGGATTCAGATGCACTGGAAGAAGGCAGAGGATATTGCACTGTCACTGTCCTACAACTGTTAGGAGTGTCACTCTGAAATTTTCCATCAGCTTTATGCTGCTTTAAAACATTTGCATTACTGAATCAACTCACATTGCGTAAACACCTTAGAATTCTGGTCATACTTGAGTAAAATCAAGGAAGGATTTTCATATATTGCATTAAAGTTTGATTTTAATATCTAGTAAATAAGGTAGCGGCAACTTTAAAAATAGCAAGTGTTCTCATTCCCAGAGGAGTTCAGTATTGAGAAACTTACTGAAGTGGGTGGTGTTGGTGTCAGAGAATGAGATGGAAGATAGGGGAAGAAGGTAAAGTGCTTCATTTCAGCAATCAAATGTTTAATATATAATGGTAAAACCTGCTGGCAGGCAGAACTACTACCTTTTTTTAATAAATCATTTGTTTTAAGGGAGGCATCAAATTGTAAGTCTACAGAGAATAACAAGTGATATTACTACCCTCAGAGGGGCAGTATGCAATACACAGTCTCGAGATATTTGCCTGTTATAATCATACCACATCATCTTGAAGCAACGGATTTAAATCAAAGTACTGCTGAGTTTTACAGGCAGCAGCAGCACACAGTAAAGGAGATTTCCTTAAGATTGGCACATTCTCTCTACTTTGGCAGTGCCAAAATTGAGTATTTTTAACTTGACTTAATCACAAACAGTGTTGAGAAATAATCCATGAGATTTACCTGCTTAGGCAGTCTATTTGCTCATATTTCACCTAATGGTAATGAAAAATGAGTGTTATTTTCCTTGCTTGTCAAAAACAAGTTATTTAACCCTGATGAATGGAGAGTATGATAATGTAGTTGATATTTTTACAGCTGGTGATACAGACTTGTAGAAACTATAATTTACTGTGCAACTCCAGGACACAAATATGGTAAGGGACACCTTTTATTTAATAGAAAACTTTTCTTTTACTTTGCAAGAGCTACTTGCACAGAGTTTGACACCTACAAGTAAATCCTGAAGCTATTAAAGTTAGCATGAGTTTTGAAACTCAGTTTGAGGTGTGGATTGACCCTGATTGTAAGCAGTACTATGAGTCCTCTCTCATTATAGAACTGAACTCTTACTTCATAGGAATCTAGCTGAAAATGAGCAGTGCCTGCCGTGCTGTGAGTAGTCTATATGAGCTTTATGACTGTTTTCAGGTGGTTAACTTTAAAATATATTCACGACTACTTGGATGAACTTGCTTTGAACTAAAAACGTGTTTATGTGTTGGTTTCCTAAATGGTACTGTCAGGTAATGTGAAGATGCAAACTATGTAAGTGAGCTAGTGTAGGTGTAATCCACAACTTCTGTAGTCTTTCATTAGTAAATCTAGCTTCAACCTTTTTTTTTTTTTTTTCCAGCAAGAAAAATTTGCTCACTGAACAGCTACTGAAAAAGTCCCCATGATTTTGCACAGTTTACAAGTAAATTCAATGAAATCTGGCACGATTGGCATTCCTACTAAGGATGGAGGGTGATGAAATTTTTTGATGTTTGGGAATTAGGTATATTAGTAGTCTTGGATGAAAAGTTTACTTTATGGCTGTTTCAAGCATGTTTTATTTTACTATCAGACAGAGCTAAACAAATGCAAACTAATAACTTGTTCATCTAGAATTAGGACCTTCTCAGCCAATTTTAATGAAGATCATTTTAAGTGAGAATATAATAATAATGCTTAGAGAGCAGTAAAACTCGTCTATTTGCAAGTTTCCTACTTAATGAATTCCTGAGAAACTCGAAGGATAAAGACATGAGAAGCCTACCTGTAGTGCAGATCTTTGAAAGATTGACAGATACAGAGATAAAAGGGATTAAATATAAGAAATATAAAAACTGCAAAGGATTTAAAAAAAAAAAAAGTCTGAAGTAATAATAAGGATTTAGGAATATAAATGGTACAAAATGACAAGAGAAGAGGATGAAGGGTTTTTGGGGAAAAAGATCAATTTAACAGTAAAAGCAATGGAAGTTGACAGGGAAAGGAGGAGAAGGCTGCAAGGAAACATAAAAACTGGACATAAAGATGTACTAAACTGAGGAGGAAAAGGAAGTCCAAGATCTGTTCACAAATAAAAGCACCAATACTTCAAAAGATGATATGTTATTGTGGATGTGACGTTTTCACAGGCTAATAGTTTTGTGTCTTGCATAGTATTTAAGTTTTTTCTGTCTATTAAATAAAAGAAGCCTTAAGGAAAATACCTATACTTCCATTCTTGCGTGAATCAAAATGTTGACAGCCTAGTAGGCACCAAAGTGATAATTAAACCTTGGTGTGTTTCCTTCATATGGGATGAATCAAACTTAACCTGTTACGTTTGTCTGTTACTTCTGTATGGCTTCACTGGGCAAAAAAGTTTCAGGAAAAGTGAGATGAGGCAGTCAACTTCTGCTGTTTTTCATGAATGTTGTTAATACGCAGTTCTTCCTAGATAAATATTTCTCAATTGACAATCATATTGATAAATGGATGTAAATATTGTCTTTGTAGTCTGTCCTTTCCTTCTCCTGTTGGTAGTGGTAGTATGAATATTGTTCTGAACAGGTTAGCCCTGAAGTGGACAGGCAATTGGGCTAGATGGTGGTTGTAGATCTTTTCCAGCTGAACTATTCTGTTCTGTTGAACATGTGTGCCCAGAGTAGATGAGTTGCTGTCAGTGCCTGTAAAGTCTCCTGCCTTTTTGTTTGTTTGTTTCTGAACCTTTCCTGTATTTTATTGCCTTTTCATTCTGTCTTAAATCCAATTTGTGAATCTTGCTGTACCTGTTTAAATTGAGATGATTATTTTTATAATGGCAGAAGATAAATTATTCTTTTCTTGGTTTTCCTGCAAAAAAGTTGCATAAGGGATCTTATACTTCTCTAATTCATGTTGGAGGGTTTAATGAGGATTAGTTACCTGTATCTACATCCCTTGTAGTTCTTAATTAAAACTGTGTTTATTTATGGTGTAGTAATCAAATATCAACAGGTAGCAAGGTGGATAACATGTTTCTGCATTTTACCAATGCAGTATAAAGGCATTGTTCTTTTGAGCTGCTGTATAAGTAACTATGAATGTTGGGTTTCAGCCATTCAGTAGCAGTGGTATTGCATTTATTTTTAATGTAAGGCATGTATCTGCCAAATGGAAGAACACCCACCGTGCACTGCAGGTGGGTTTTGACTGAACAAATTGATGTTCTTTCAGCCATTGGTACTGCATTTTTTAGAAAGAAAAAATGTATATAATTGCTAAAGAATAAAAAAGAAAACAAAAAAGGAAATCTGAGTAGCTTCGTGTTCCAGGCAATCAAATATTTTCTCAGATGCTTTAGTCATGGCTGTGGCATAAATTTGTTTACACTTGTGCTGAGCTTTTATCAGAGATGCTTACCAGGCTGATGAGTTTCTTAGCACGGAGTAATGTCACAGTTGTGGCTTATAATGGTAAAACATTTTTAATATGCCATTAAGTTGATAGGTTTTTTTAATCTGTGTATCTTTAGAACTAACTCTGTTAGAATTGTCTCTTATTGTCAAAGAACAGTGACTTTTGAGATTATAAAGATGGTGGGAATCTTTTGTACTGGCTGTTGTTACACTGCACAAGCACAGAATTCTGGCCTTCAAGTGTTTCTAGAGTATATTTGCATGATACTGGTCATAACTTCAGAAGAGTAAAAGCTATATAAAGCTATGTAAAGCTTCATGTATGTAGTTGCTCAGGGAATTCACATGACAGGCTGTGGTTTCATTAATGTGGCTTTTTAAAAGAAAACGACAGCCTTACAAAGGGCACTAGGAATCTAGTGTCACTAAAAAGAGTGTTAATAACTTGGTATTTTGCACACCCGTTAAAAATATTGTCAAAATTGGAATTTACTTTAGAAATAAATGTTGAGAGAAGAAACAAGAAAGATTGAGATTTTTTTGTTCAAAGGGTAGCGCTAAAATGAACTATTACTAAAAGAAGATGAAAAAAATATATTGGTAACAGCAGTTCGGCTTGCACATGAAAATGGCAACAATAAGAGTAGTGTGGGTTTTTGCTTGGTGTTCATAAAGATGCTAACTTAAATAAATGGCTCAACTGGTATGCATGAAGAAGCAGTTATTGGATGGAAGTGGTGCTTGGTTACAATAGATCCAAGTGCACGAACCAAACAATTGGTCGCTTATAGTAGTGGATAGTATTGGCATGCAATACAGCCATCATCAAATGAGGGGCAAAGTTTCTGGTGATGTGCAAGCTTTTAAGAGACGCTTGAACAGTTAAGAAAACCTTCCATTTGAAGTTTCCAGTTCAATTTGCAGCTAATACAAAACTTGTATCGTTACCTATAGGTCACAACAGCTGGTGAAGGATATATTATCCCCTTTCATAATAGGTAGAGTGAGCCCAGAGTCCTAACTTTTAGTGAGTATTTTCTCTAAACAAGCATTTCAGACACTTTAAAATGCTTTTTCATCATGCTGCACTTGCTTTACCCATTTGCTGCATTTTTTTCTATATTGTGTCTGTTAATGTATGCGTTTTTCCTCATTTACTTTTTGTTCTGCTTGTGGTGTTTACCTTTTGCCTTAACTGTCTTTTGCCCCATCTCTCCTTTATTGAAATCATGATTACAATGGCTCAAATCTTGGGAGGGGCGACACACACTTATCAAAAGGCACTCATAATTTCCCCCCCTCCCCCCACCCTTCAGATGGTTTAATTTTTAACTTGTCCTTCCTACTCATTATTTACACTTACTCTCTTCTCCATGTCTAACTTTAAAAGCTCTCAATAAGTACCTTAACCTCTACTGATGCTCCTTTGTCTGGAGACAGTTGCTTCTCCAGAGTGTGCAGGTAATTTGTATATCCCAAGTCACAGAATCACGGAACGCTAGGGGTTGGAAGGGAACTCTGGAGATCATCCAGTCCAACACCCCTGCCAAAGCAGGTTCACCTAGAGCAGGTTGCACAGGATCATGTCCAGGTGGGTTTTGAATATCTTTCAGATCCCCTCTCAGTCTTGTCTTTTCTCCAGGCTAAACAGACCCAGGTCTCTCAGCCTTTGCTCGTAAGAGAGATGCTCCAGTCCCCTGATCATCTGCTGGACTCTTTCCACTAGTTCCCTGTCTTTCTTGAACTGGGGAGCCCAGAACTGGACACAGTACTCCAGACGTGGCCTCACATAGAGAGGAGAGGATGACCTCCCTCAGTCTGCTGGCCACACTCTTCTTAATGCACCCCAGGATACCATTGGCCGCCTTGGCCACAAGGGCACATTGCTGGCCCGTGGTCATCCTGTTGTCCACCAGGACTCCCAAGTCCCTCTCTGCAGAGCTGCTTTCCAGCAGGTCAGCCCCTAACCTCTACTGCTGCATGGGGTTATTCCTCCCCAGGTGCAGGACCCTACACTTGCCCTTGTTGAACTTCACAAGGTTTCTCTCTGCCCAACTTTCCAGCCTGTCCAGGTCTCACTGTACGGCAGCACAACCTTCTGGTGTGTCAGCCACTCCTCCCAATTTTGTGTCACCAGCAAACTTGCTGATGGTACACTCTGTCCCCTCATCCAGGGCGTTGATGAATATGTTGAACAAGACTGGACCCAGTACTAACCCGTGGGGAACACCGCTAGCTACAGGCCTCTAGCTAGACTCTGCACCACTGATCACAACCCTCTGATCTCCACCATTCAACCACTTCTCAATCCACCTCACTGTCCATCTCTTTCTAGCAGATTGTTTGAATCTTTTCTAAAGTTTTTTTTGGCCTATACAGACTCCCTCTATGCGGATAAGTTATTTTTTCGGTCCTTCTCCATTTTACACACACATGTGAGTGTATGCACAAGATCACCATTTCATTAGCTTGTGTGTCATACTAGAAATAGCGGGGAACTTGGTTGTTGAACATGACTTAGAGAAGCGGACACAGAATAATCTTTCAGGCTTGGTGCAGAAAAGCTGAGTGCAGCAGTTGCTCTGAAAAATTAAAACAGCCAGTTGCCTAAGCATAGGAAAGGGGGGTGCTTACAAGCTGTTAGCTCATTGCGTAGGATATGGTCGAAGTGATGTAGTAGACCCAAAGAAATAGAAGCACGTAACTTAAATACCTGGTTTCTGTGACTGAATTGTTAAGAGAGGAAAGCTTAAAATCATTATTATTTTGTACCTTTTGTGAAAGAAAAAGAACATGAAATCTATTTTCAGCAATCAAAATATCTTGGAGGAAGAAACTAAGAACTTAAGAAAGCAAGAGAGAAATGGTTAGAATCATGGGAGATAATTTCTTGGGTGTTCTCTAAGAGCTGTGTCACCGATGTCATGGTGGACTGGCGCTGCAATATTTTTCTGCTGTCTCTTCACACAATCACTTAGAAAGTTCTCAGTTCGGAGAAAATTATTTCTAATTACACAGAGATATAAAATTTTAGAGTGGGGCCCTGGGATTTAGCCATGTGACACCTATTAATGTTAATGGAACTCATGCAGCTGAATCACTCTTCACTTTTATGAAAAAGGTATCCTAGGGAGTTTACATAAAGACATAGTTGTCTGTCACACAGCTGGACTATAAATCATTGCTACTATGTGTACAAGTAACATAGCAGGAGAGATGAACAATTTAGTAGTGATTTTTTTTTTTTTCTGAGCTTAGTGAAAAGCCACTTTTTATGTACTTGAAGGCTGTAATTTTTCTAATGCTTTTTGGTAATTAGCAATTTGAGCATATTAATAATTTGGAGTGGTCATGCTGTTGTTCCTCGTGACAGTAAGTGATGTACTCATTCAGCATCTCTGTAGTAGTTGTGATTCTAAGGTAAGCCCTAAGGTTAAACAATATTCTGCTTGATACAGAGTCTTTCAGCTCCTTGCCTAACATGATTCCTGTATTCACATTACCTGCCTTTAATGGCTTTTTTCCCCTCTAGTGTTACAGAAAATAGGAGAATTTAAAGCCCAGCAACTGTTACAGGATAGAGTAGGATAGATCTCAGTCTCAGATACCCTATATCACAGTAGTTACAAATGTCTTAAATTGTGATTGCATAGTGCAAATATTATCTAAAAAACTGCAAGTTTCTGAAAATGAGTTGCTGGTTTTTTGTCAGCTTGGTGTGTTTCCAGGTGGTTAAATCATTGGGCTTTAGAAAGCTTTGCTAAGTAAATTGCTGTTACATTAAGGCATGGCTGGAGAGCGAAGTGCCTAATTCCAAGGCAAAATATGATCAGAAAATCAGTTATCTGCCTCTAAGGTACTTCTGTTATGCATAGTTGTACAATAAAATGCTTGGAATACAAGTCTGTATTATATGAGTATAGTCATGTTCTATGCCAAAGAATACATATTGTGTGTTGTAAATGTACTTCTTTGTCCTCCAACCTACTGGTCAATTTATTTCAAAAATTCCAAGATACCTATTTTTGGATGTCCAAAGCTTCCTTAGAGCTAAGGTACGGGTATGTATGCTGTCTAGGGTGAAGCACAGATCCATGTAGCTTTAGCCAGGAATTGGATCAGACTTTGTAGAACTGTTATTTGAAGACCTTTGATCACAGTATCAACTGCTGCACTTCCTTGAAGAAAAATTTCCAAATCAAACTTTTGTTGAAAAAATATTTTTTTACTCCTATTTCTATTTTTATTTGGGAAAAAAAAAAAACAAAACCAAAACAAACAAAAAACAACCAGCCCAAAAACCAAAAACCAAACAACCAAAAAGTAACTAAAAAAACTAGCAGAAACACATCCAGGTCTGGATGAAGAATTCTGCCATATTAATTCCTGGTTAACTGATAAGGTCTTTACATTTAGTTTTTGTAGCAGAGTATCTTGGGGAGTGGCATTACAGAGAAAACGCTACTTTCAAAAAAACCCTAACCAAACATAAAAACCCCAACACCCAAAAAACCCAAATCACCAGAAGAACCTAATGACAACCCTAACCCAGTTTATCTTTTGTAGCTTTTAGGATTCAGTTGTTGCCATAAGCTTAAAACTGTTAGCTAAGTAGGAAGACTTCTGGCTGGTTTTCTGTTGTGCCGTTCTGTTACCATGAGTTGAAAAGACAGTCCTGTTAATCACATCCTCTGGTGTGTGTAAATACAGTGATTTACATCATCTGATTTAATCTCCATGAAAACAAGACTTACAGGGCTTCATAAGAGTTCATTTAATAGTAGTAACGTTTACAGCACATTAAGTCTGCTGAGCTCAGGTGATTTAAACTCAACAAGGATTTGTCATCTGGTGATTCTGTAACCTCTAGGCCTTTTCCAATTTATATGGTATGCTGTAATCCCTAGTTATGCTCTGGGCTGTGGTAAGGCACTGAATGGCAATAGAGCAATGCTTGCGTTCAACTTGAAATCTTTAGCTCTTGCGTATTTCCTTTACTTGGTGTACTGCAACATATCTGCTTGGGAATATGACCCCCTGACATACAGGATTATTCTAGGCAGTGCTTTGTTGAGAAGTGTTTTCCATATCCAAAATATGGATATTTATTTAAATATTTATTTAAATTTATTACAAATACAATCTTATAAACTTAAACTTACTTTCAAAACCAGTGTCAAAGTAGATTTTATGTTGAAAGTACTACTGTTGCCTCTCCTATTTAGCAAGTCAAAAAGAATAAGTCACTGATAAGTGTTTTTTATTATTCCAGTTCCAATTTTTCATTGTGTTTTTTTTTAATTGCTATTATTGCTTAAATAAATAGTATCTTGTTTTTGCACTAAAACCATTGTGGAAGTGAATTATGTAGCTTCTGGAAGCAGATGCAGGAAGGGGAATTAAACAGGAGTGTTGAATTTTTGACTGCACAACCAGCATCCATCACTTAACTCTTACTGCAGAAGATCACAAAACCAGTAAGAAAGTTCATTTCATGTATGACATCCAGGGAACTTAAACTATTGAGTACTTCTTTGGTATAAAAATGGAGATATTAAAAATACAAATTTTAGTATAATAAAACCTCTTTCCTTGGGAGATAATTCATTGTAAAAAGCAGATGAATGTAGTGCTTTAACATCTCATTAGAATTCTCCCTATTCATGTCAAGTCTGAGTATCTAAAATCATTACTTTAAATGCTTTTTGCTTTTTTTCTTTTTATTTTATTGTTACTTTATTACTGTCACTTTATTACTATTATTCATTTTTACTGCTTTTTATTATTTAAAATTACATTTACAAAAGAGCAGTTTTCTGATTTTAAGGAACTAAGATTTTCTTTTGCTCTGTGAATATAGGAAGCTGGAGATAGAAAATTAGAGAGGACGATTAAATAGATGATTAAAACAATAAATAAATTCTATAGGTTTTGTAACTTGGATCGAAGCCAAGGTTCCAGTGGTTGTATTCATCCTTGACTGAGCAAGCTGCAAGAGGAGTGTACATGCTGAGAACAGTGGAACATACAGCACAAGCAGTAATGCAGTAGCACAGCTAATTAGAATTCCTGTAGTCTTTATCAACAGGTCTGCAAAACACAATAATTAAGATTTGACGGTGAAAACATGTCACTTTGATGTTTTTGAGATGAGACAACCTGGCTTAAAATTACCCAGTTGAAAATTATCACTTCAAATCTTTTTTTATAGTCATATCTATATAATGCATCTGCTACTACAGTGATTTTTGCAATTACTGCAATCAAAGCTAACAGTAATTTAATTTCTCAGTAAACTTTACAATACATACATTTCTGAAGGCTGATACTAAAATGAAGCTAGGTTGATAGAAAAATACTTTTATCTTGGTATAGCAAAAATGCATGTATTTACCTGAGAGGTATGTTTTGAGGTAGGAAAATGGCTATACGCAGTAGATTTGTATAAAGACTGCTTCATATGTATGTCTGGTAAACGTTCTGGGATGATGTAGTTAATTGAGTCAGCTATTTTAAAATAGTGTTGAGTAAAGTCTAATAATGCCTGAAGGTTTGGTTTGGAAGGAGGAAATTAGTGGTTAAGCTTGACATTCTACCTGTAAATTATCCTGTTGAAAAGGAAGAGGGCAAAAATACACTAGTTGACAGGCTGATGTGTCAGTGCCTGTATTAAAATCTTCCTTATAAGTAAGGATGGAGTTCTGTTTTAAACCTGCAAGGCATTTTTAAAAAGTTCTGCCATGCTATCCTTTTAAATCTTTACAGTAGAATAATGTAGCTAGACTGTTTCTTGTTAGATGATTATGTAGCTGGCTAAACTAAGTCGATAGAATGTGCAGGTGTTGTTACAGTAGAGTTGTCACCGTAACTGTCTAGTAGTAATGAGTCTACTACTCACAGACTTTAGTCTGAGGACGAAAGAGGGAGAAGGTGGTGGCTCTTAACAGGTTGATTTTATTTATTTATTTGATTTTATTTTTGTGGGAGAAGAAAGGTAAAGGGAGAAAATAAGCAAATGCTTAGGACTTGTATGAGAGAACCTGTATCGTTTTGCTGGTTTTGGTTTTGTTGAGCTCTCTCCTGCTTTCCTGTCTTTATGAGCAGCTTTAGTGAGAAAATGGCTTCTGTAGGCTCCCTGACTGTTTCCAGCCACATTTAGAACATCAGATTTAATTGCAGCAGTAACTGATTAGGCTGCCGCTGTTGCTGAGTTTCCCATATGTGAAATACCAGACAATGCTGACCTCAAATAATGTATTACTTGTTTTGGGTTTTGTTTTAACAGAATTGATATATGAACTCTGTGAGAAACTCTTTTTTTGTTTTCACGTTTTTTGGTAGCTGAGGATAAAAGGGAAGGGCAAGTGTCACTTGGCAGCGCTTTCCAAAATAGCGATACAGTGGTGGTAATACTTATGTAATATTACATATTTTTGAGTGTTCATATTACTTCTCCTGATTAAAAAAAAAAAAAAAGCTTAATTTCTTTTTTTAAAAAATAGGGTTTTAAAAGATTGCCTTATCTACAGGCTGTTACAGAAATATATGCATGTGATTAGGTTTATGGATGTGAATGTAGGCATGTAGAAAAGGAAGTAACTTTGAAGGAATATTACTTGCAACACAGCATGTTTTCATCTGATATGTGTAAGAACCCTCTGGATTTTTTTATTACTTCTGGTAGTTCTTGCTGTACTTCAGATGAAGCAGGCCTAATTAGAAAAGATATTAAGAAAAGCCTTCTCTCAGGGAATCTTTTTTTCCTCAACTATTATATCAGTCTTTCAGGAGGCATTATTATGCTATCAACCTGATAACTAATGTCTAATGAAGTAGCTGTACAGTTCCTCCCCCTGCTCCGGCTGCGGCAGAAGGGCCCGGGAGTGCTGGAGCTGCAGTGCCATCTCCTGGGGAGAGGCCAGAACCTGGAAGAAGCAGTGATAAACCTTATGGCATCCAGTAGTGGATTCCTTTTTTATTATAAAGTTATTAAAATTGTAAATTATTTTTACGGTGGGGTGTTTCACAGTGCATGTGTAGACTGTCTCTCCAATCCAGCTTAACTACAGAACGAATATAAACGCTACTGTCAGGAGATAAGTTAATGAATGCATGATCTCTAGACCTTCTTAAGTACTTGAATTTTTTTCCCTGGAGTAAAATGTAACTGTATGTTAGGGTGATTTTATGTGTAGTCATAAACTACAGCAGAATTAATTTTATGTTGCACTTCTCCCTGTTGTTATTTTCCCTAACAATGTAAAATTTGTCCAAAATTTTAGGAAAACTGTACCTTGAAATAGAGATAATTACATCCCAACATGACTTCCCATTAAGCTGAGTTTGAGGTGTAACTAGCAACCTGTCTTTAAATGACTTCTCTTCTTCCACGTGCACTGGAAGCGGCATGTGTTCAGAACAGCTTCTGTATGGACTTCTGTGAAAGCTAGGCCTGAAAATATTACAGAAAATTACCTCCAGTGTTGTGGTTTTATCACTGAAGAAAAAAAAATCATGGAAACAAAGGATGGTTTTTGTGTCAGTGTATCTTTTCTGTTATTCCACTCATAAACGAGTGCAGGGGGGTGGAGGAGCTTCTACCTCATAGTCCTCCCCCCCTTACTAATTTCCTAATCCTGCTATATTTTCTTTTTTTTAATCATTCATCTTTGTTCTCCTAATTTTATAAAGGTGTAGTTTACAAAGAAAGTTTAACTTAATAGCTGCATGTCATGTTCCAGGAAATATATGACTGATTGTTTTTACTTGCAAGTAAACTGCAAAATCTCGTTTAAGTTCCTTTGCACAAGTACATATTGAGAAAGATGAAGTAGACTTCTTGGAATTGGTGCTCCTGTGTTATTTCCTGCTGCATTCTTTTCCCTAGGTAATTACATAAAGTCAAGAAGTACACCATGGAATAAATGTGTGTGTGGTGTGTATGTGTGTGACATCTATCACATAGCAACCGTCAGATACTGAAACAGAAGTCACCACATTCTTCTTGGATTGTTTTATGATACCTCTACAAAAGGATGAATGAAAATCATAGTATTTCACAGGATCACAGACTCTTGAGGTTGGAAGGAACCTTGAGAGGTGTTTAGTCTAATCTCCACCTTAAAGCCGTGTCAGTGCTAAATTCAAACTAGGTGGGTGGCTTCGGGCTAAGTCCGGTTGGGTCTTGAAAGAATCCAAGGGTGGAGATCCCACCAACCTCTCTGGCCAACATATTCCAATGCTTAACTACCCTCAGAGTGAACTGAGGAACTCTTTTTTTTCTCATATCCTTATATCATTCTGTTTTCATTTTAGGAAGAAGGAAAGTTTGAAGCTGGAGTGTGGGTTTTTTGAGTAATCTATGTAGTGACTATAATTGGGTTTCTACACATAGTCACTTAAGTTCTTTGGCACCTTAAAGAAACAGATGTGACACTTGAAAATAAGTATTTGTCTTTCATGAGGGCACAAATAATGTATTAACTGGTGCTTGGGAATCAGTGTAGATAAGCTGTAGGTTGTAACTAATTCTAAGAATGAAATTGGCTTATTTTTTGAAATTATTTGGATATTCTTGTTTGATATGGTGAAAAAGCTGTTTTAGTAATTGCATTTCTTGCTTTCTGTAAATGGGGACATAATATGGACATCTTTAATTGCTCGTGTTATACATTTAATGAGGATTTTGTATACTGTGATGTCAGTGGTAATGTATTTCAATTATTTAGGGGTATAGTTAACTGTAATTTTACCTCTGAGCAGGTAGAAAATGAGACAGTTCATCTGGTAATTAATGAATACCTATATAGTTTCAGAAATCATTACCCTTTATCATTCATTTGTGCATGCGTGTAATACATTCTCTGAGATGATGCATTGGTCTAGTTGACCTGACTTCTCTTTTTCAGTAGGAATGACTATACTTGCACTTCAATCCATTGGTTATCATTGCTTCAAATTTATGAACTTTTGAAATTGTTGAAAATGTTCATGTTACAAATGAATGTCAAACATTTAATATTGCTGAGAAACAGTTGTGTCTACTTGAGTTTCTGATTTACAAGAGAGAGAAAAGGGAGATCGCTTTTCCTTGTAAGAGAAGTCTAATTTTATTGAGTTCTTGAAATACCATACAGTTGCTTTTAGAGAAAATACAGCTTTTGGACTGTCAGTAAAATTTGAAAATTTATTCCTCTGCTTACTTTTTACTAACTTCTCTAAAGCAAAATGATTTTATCCTTCCATGATTTGATCTCAAGCTTCCGTTTTTGCTGTGCACAAACCTAAGGTGCCTTAATTGTGACACTTGGAAAGAAAACTAGATTTTAAGGAACTGATGGCAGGATTGGCTGTGATCAAATATGAGAAGGAGAAATAAACTGAAAACAACTACCTCAGGCTGCGGTGCGGCTATGCACAGAGCTACCTTTGTTAGACAGTTGTGAAGAATCTGGAAAAATACATTGGGATTAACTGTTTTGAAATTTACCAGCTAAATCATCATGGTTATTAAAGCTTTGGAGCAATAGGAGCTTCTAAATACATGATTTTCTAGAAGTCTTGATGTTATCAGAAATATTTCCATGATTTGGTAAGAAAGGCAGTAATGCTGAAAGATTTTGTATTGTCTGTTCTGTCTTAAAAGTCTGTTATACTGAAATGCCAGAAACATTAATGTAACTGACCTCTACTCCCAAAAATGTTTAAGGCAACTCGAATCGCGCTGCTGCCCTGTTTTTCCCCAAAGTGTGTATTTGTGGCTGGTGGTGGTATGGGAGTTTTTTTGATTTGTTTTGTAGTAAATCTCCGGTAGGATGCAAGGTGCAAGCAAGAGCAATATATTCATACTGTTCTTTATTGTAAGGATACTGTGGCTTACGTATGGGACAAAAAAGGAGCAGGTTGGGAATGCTGAGGTATGAGCTATGACTTGCTCGTACTCTACAGTATGACATGCTCATACACCTAGTCCTTTCTGCTTCAACAAAGAAATACGTAATGTTTTTTTTGTGGAAGCTGAAGCTAGACAGATCGTGAGATAGAGGAACACGCTTTCAATAGTAGGGGTTACTTAACTGCTGGATCAACTTATTCAAGGTTGTGAGCAACCTTGTTAACAGCAATCTTAAAATCAAGAATGGGTGAGTGTCTAAGAGGTGTAATTTTACTCAGATTAATTAAGGGATTGATTTTTACCCTGTCTTTTAAACAAATTCCTTCTGGGTGATCATATTTCCAGGTTTTGTTACTCAACAGACCTAAAACATTAACTAACACCAAATTTTACTTGAATGAGAGCTTTAGTACTATCAGAATAGTCGTATTCTAAGGATGTATATTTGTCTAGCTTGGCATAGAAACCCAAGGTTTTTCCTCTTGAACAAGTGTCTGTATTTCATGGACTTTTCTATCTTACGTACCTTTTGAAGAAAGGCTTTTCTTGAGGTACTTTTACAGGATGAAACTGTTATTCATATTGTTTGACTGACAATCAGGAGTGACTCTAGTTATTAGCTGACTATTCTAATAAAAATTGTTAGTGTTTTTTTTTTTTTTAAATGTGAAAAGGAGGTTTAATGCATCTGTTGTTACAGTGTTACAGCTTCAAGTGCAGGGTGTGTTGTAAGAGAGCTTAGAAGTAAGCCTGATAGTACTGCATTTGCAGGTAGAGTATGTTTTCCTTTGAGGTCTAAGAAGTAATTTATTGTAATTATTTTTGATGTATTTTGTATTCCAGACAAGTTTTACTTTTTCAGAGAATAGTTTCTTTTCAATGTGGATATAAATTTTAAAGGAGGATTACTCTGTCATTTTCACTGTCATAAGAAGTTTCTTATGGAATGTCACTGGAAGAAATGGTTTATGTATAGACTAAAACCTTGCAAGAAATAGATTTTATCTACAGAACTTGTATCAGAAACTAAGTAAATTTTGCTGCTAGTTTTCCAAGTCAGAACTGGCAGTAACACTCAGTTTCATTGTGCTGTGAGCAAGTACAGTATATTTTCTGTCTGGATACCATAGGAAAGCAAAATTTTTGAAACAGTGTATTTGTAGAATATTAAACCTACTGTCATGTCAAAACACCACCTGGAAAATTGTATATAGTTATACATGCACAATGAAATCAGGCCTGTGTGGATGATGTGGACTTAGGTCAGACAAGTTAATTTTGAGGCATTATGTTCTTGTGACACTTCACTGAGATTAATTGAATTTGGGCCGGTTTTGTCCAGCTTTGTTAACATAACTCATATTTTGTGTATTCAGAGAACTATGGCAGAATTAACTCCTGCATCCTCAAGTCACAGATGGCGAAACACAAGGGAGCTGCATTAACCGTGTTTAACAAGTGTGGCTTGGCAAAAGACCTACTACTCTTGGTAGGCGTCCTCTGCATAACAAGTAATGTTCTGCTGGATTATTTTTATGTATAGTTCCCTCTACAAGAGTGCATCTGTCATCAGCGCTGCTAGAAATAAAATACATGTATTCTTAAAGTTTGATGGTTATCCTAGTACTTTTCCTGTCTTTTCAGTTGTGTTAAGTTCTGAGGTAATGTTTTTTTAAAAACAATAGCTTCATAGTGTTCCTTTCCATGATGCTGATTCTGGCTTATAACAAAAACTTAAACTTGTTTGTGATAAATTCTGCAAGCAAAAAAAACAAAAATAAAGAGGACCAATGCATATAGAGGAAGAGATCTATATCTCTTATAGCTTTTATATATGTAACAGGGCTTTTTTGATCATGTAGTTCTTTGAACTGTATCTTTTTGAAGACCATAAGTAAAAAAATGTATGAAAGTAGATACTTGAGGTATATTTGGCAGATAAAAATAGCATTTAGAAAAGGTGTGTTTTACTTGAAGTTGTAAGAAATCCTGTTTTGCAATGAGGAAAGAGAATCAACTGTTACACGCTACTGCACGACTTTGATGTCAGTCTTCTCAGTACCCCACTACTTTTCAGCGCTTTCTCTTCCTTCTAGCAGGCTTCAGTCTTTACTGGAAAGAAAGAAGCTCTGAGAATGTTTCTTTACTTTTGAAATCCTTTCTGTTTGCTTAACATAGCAAACATCAGACCCTGCATGTGTTCTTAAGTAGTAATAGATAAGTGAGTTGGTTTTTTTAAAGTAAGTTTACAACAAAATTTCAAGCACAAAAAGGTTTATAAATCAGTTCTGAGTTCTCACTGGCAGACATGCAGACTTCTTGGCTCCTTCTGCTCCTGAATACTGGAATAAGAATAATTTAAGGAATTTCCGATAGAAAGTGCACTTTCCTTTAGGCATCATTCTCATCCATTCCAAAATTCAAAGAATACTGCACCGTTTTATGTTTGTTACAAAAATAGCTTTAATCAAGCCACTGAGGGTTTTTCTGTTCTTTAAGCTGCTGGTAAAGTCCTGTTTCACTGAGGTCTTTGTTAAGTACAACAGAGCTTTCTGTCAGTGTTTTTCCATAACTCTGCATTGGGTCCTTAATATACTGTTTTTGATCTAGGTGGGACGTTACCAATCTTGCAATACTGTGATGTAAAAGATAAAGCTACTATACCAATTACATATGTATAGAATTCCCTTGATGGCTGAGTAGTTTAAAAAAAAAATAAAAATCTGAAAACTCTCCCAAACTGAAAACTGGTTATATTTAGAGAAGTACAGATGAAGTCCTGTCATTATTGGCTCCATTTGAAAATCAAATTGTGCAAAGGAAGTATTGAGAGCCATCAGCTGGCATTATAAGCACCACAGTGTTTCCAACCTCAGTTACTTAGAGCAATAAGTAATTAGTAATGTCTGGCAAATGTAGTAAACTTACACCAGTAGCTTTTGGACAGTATGCCAGGGGTTAAGATCTAAATATGCTAGCACAGTGCTCAGTAAGAATAGTTCCCCCAAATGAATGTTTCCTTAAACAACACAAAAAAAAAAATTGCAAAAATCAGGGAGGGTGGTTATTATTTTTTAAGACTGTAAATTCCTGTAGTATGATGCATACTCAATGCCTAGATGATACTGTTAGGGAAGACTAACAAAACTAATAAAAAGCAAAATAACTTCTTTAAATAGTCTACTTCATTATTTATGCTTGACATTCAGTGTAAGAAAAGTCAAGTTCTTATTAAATATTTTGATTTATTGGTAAGTAAGTAGCATACTTTTAACTAATTTGCAGCATGAAGAAATATCAGAGGCAAAAAATATTCTGTATAATGACAGTTCTTACACAGTATATATTATACATATGTCCCACGAAGACAGCTTTTCAATTGCAGTCAAAACAGTTCTACAACAGAAAAAAAAAACAGACAAAAAACCCTACCCAAATTAATCTCATTCATCTTCTGGCGCTCTGATGGAAAGAGGTTATCAAGGGCTACTTAAAATACAATAATCTCTGGTAAGTTTTTTTTCCTTAGAAATTTCAACGAGACTAGGAAATGTTGGTTACCCTGCGGTTTCAGAATGAAGTAGTGATTTCAAATACTTACAGCCTTAAATACTTGGACATACTGGTTTTATCAGAATTTTTCTGAATTCAGATCTATTCCAGTAGTTATTCAGAAGGTAAGTCCAACCTCTCCGAAGTATGCGTGAATTTTTCCAGAGGTTCCTGTTACAATGTTATGATAAGGATACCAAAATCTAGAAGTTTCCAAAAAAACAAAGCGAAATGTCTTGATCCCTTGTACGTAGGTAAAGATATCCCTGTTTTCTTACAGTAATATTTCTAACTCAGAAATTTTTAATGCATTTGTAAGATTAAATCCCCTCTAATGTGTTAGGTTGCTGCTATATCAAAGTACTAGACAGATTTGACAGTATCTGTTTTTCATGTTTGGTTTCTCTGTTTTCAGTCTTATAAGGCTTTGGTAGACACTTGTGATACATTTGTATATAATCTGTACCTAAATGAAGCTGCAGCTACTGCAAACTTAATTTCTTTCAGCACTGATAACATAAAAATGATATAAAACCATATACTGTGTTTTGAATTGAGTTCTAGAAGGCTCACTTTTTCCTACCCCAACGCGAAGCTGAAATTTTAACTAGTATACAGGTATTTTCCTCCAGAGACTTAAAGTATGGAGCTAATGCTATGTGCTTAAGAGGCCAAGGATGCTATGAATTGCACTTCTGAGTCCTTTTTTCTAGTTAACTACCACTTTGCAAGGAAATTTACACATGCCTTGGTTGGTTGTGATACTCCTTAATTTGATGATGTGTTTAAAATTTTTTTCAATGAATTCTTCAGAGACTGATTTGCTTCAGTGCCAAAAATCTGTTCATCTCCTGCTTTCCACTATGAATGTGAATAAAGCTGTCTAGTAGCATGAACTTATGATGCTGGTTATTAGTCTCTTTCCTTTTGAAGGACAAGAAAGGTTAAATTAGCTTTCGAAGATCTTGAATTGTCAATAATTTGTATCTGATTCTATGATAAAAGTTAAAAATACTCTGCACAGTTTTGGGGGGAAATAATGTTAACTTTCCTGTTGGATGCACATTCTTTCTGTTGGTATTACAAAAATGTGTGTAAAATCACTGAGCAGAATTGAGGTACAGTTACTGTAGATGTTTTGGTCTATGACTAAAGTTATGTCCGATTCCCTGGTGAAGACTAGATACATCAAAAAACAGGTTTTCCTTAGTTTTCTTGAGATGAAGTATATGACAGTGGACGAGATACTGTAAAACTATAGATCTTTGTTGTTCTTTGTCATTTTGAAACTTAATTCCTGTGTGATCTTGAGGTATTGTTACAAGAGTTAAGTAGAGAGTTCTGAGAGCACACTGTCTCTGCATCTGCAACCAAATGAAACAGGTTTTGTACTTTGCAGTGGGACATAATGACAATCAAAGACAGAAAAGTAAGACTTCCAACATTCCTGAAGCAATGCAGCCTGTCATAAAATAAAAGTCTATATCGAATAATTCAAAATGAAAATATTGAGCACAGCAATGTCAAATTAAATACTCCAATTTGAGAGTATCAGCATTGTTACTATGAACACTTCCCTGTCATCAAATTGAGTTTTATCCTGCTTTAATGTACTTAATGGAACAGAAGGGAAGTGTTTGAGTAAGAGGAAAATAGAACTTAAATATGAAATTTCTGACCACATAGGAATGGTGATTTTTATTCTTACTTATCTTTATCATGGATGCAATTTACAAATGTCACCAGTTGAGGTTTTTAGGACTGTTAGAGTCCTTTCTGCAACCTCAGCATCAAACGTGACTGACTTGCAGTGTCCTGTGATCTACTGTTCTTCCTGTACATGTGTGTGGCTCATCAGGACAGTGACTTGTGTTTAATAAAGTTAAGTTAGAATTTAAAAAGGAAGTCGCTAGCTTACTTGTGAAAGAAACAAACCATGCACAAAAATTGTGCTAGTTTGATCTGAAGTGCTTTAGACCTTCTATTTGTAATAGGAAATTTGATGACCTGTGCTATATAAGGTATTGAAAGCTGTATCAAGAATAATAAACTTAAGTGTGCAGATTGAGATGTGGATGCTTTGTCCGTGGAAGTTTGACTATCAAATTGGGGTTTTTGATGAATTTTTTTCACAAACTATTTAAAAACTGCAGTTTTAAAATTAGTCTTAGGAAGACAGAAATTATATGACAGTTTATTTAGCTGACAAATGATTGTCTACAACATACAGCAATTGTTTATGGAGACTTGGTATTAGCAGTGAGACAGATCTGTCAGGGAGAACCCTCTCACGAGACGAAATACCGCAGATTTCCAAAGCTGTCAGTGATACTTAAAGACTTGAGGTGGTTAATTTCTGTTTGGTGGAGGAGAGGGGAGGAGGGAGAGACAAAGGGATATAAGGTCAAAAGGACAATAGTTGCTACATCTCTTCACTGTTCTTGTGGTAGTTAAACTTTTATAAAGCACCTCATCAGCAAATCTGGATGAGTCTCATGGAAAGCCAGGTCATAGGGAAAGTTTATTGTGACACAAGATACCAGGTAGTCTGTTTGTAAGACAATCAAATGTGCCAGCCGAGGACAAAGATGGTAAAGACAAGGTGAATTACCGTTTAATGTGTATCTTGTGGCAGACTATTAAAAAATTGATTCAGTAGGGAAACAATTCTTGGCAAGTTTTCCTTGCTTCAGAGGTACAAAAGACTAACTTAATACACATAAAGACAGTTTCTGCAGATGTGTGCCATCATGACATTCGTGAGGAGGGAAGAAATAACTGCAGAAAAACTTTTTGGCTGTTAATTTTGCTTGAAATAATTCTCACATAAAACCTGAAGAAAGACCAAAAATGACCAATTTTTTACTTTTCCTTAGTTATTTGCTGTTTCATGGGTGGAAAAACCATCTTTGTAGGATTTCATAGCCTCAGAAAAAGTGAAGAAGAATGCGTGACTCATTAGCAGTGATAGGCCACCACTAATCCTCTGATGGATGATATGACATCTAGTAGTAGCTGCTGACTTGACAATGATTTTAAATTAATGACATTTGTGAAAAGTATTCATGTTACCCATTTCCAGCCCCTCATGTTCTGACTTTTGGGACCCTTAGAACTGATTAAATGGAAATAGGATTCATATTTTACAGTCTGGCACTAAGTCCATCATATTTTTAGAAGAGGATATAGTTTCAAAGAGGCATTCACTGACTCAGGATTATAGTGATTTTCCTAGCTGGCAATTACAGATACTGTATAAGGGAGAGGGGAGCAAGACACCATCATTCCCAAACCATATTGTTGGAGAGGAAATGAAAAGGAATTATACTGGCTTTAAATAGATTGAATTTTTGTATGAAGTAAGTTGAATGATTTTTCTGCAGTAAATCATCCAGTTGCTCCTGTTCTGTTCTGGAGCCAGAGCATTAGTATAAGTGACTGGACACAGTACTGGGAAAGTGGGTTGTCTTTTGTCTTTTTCAAGATAGGTACCACTTCTATGGACCTATCTTACTGGATAATTTGATTCCAAATCACAGTATTTCTAAAAATAATAGTTATGTTGCTGTAGTGAAAGATGGAAGGTCTTGATTTTAGGCTCATTGGTAACGAGCAAAGAAAATAGTAATGACAAAATGGTTAATGTACTTACGTTCATACTCAGAACAAACTACATTTAAAAAAGAGAAACCCTGTCAGAATTCAAAAACTGAAAGCAGAAGAGTTGATTGTAGCCCTGTAGTTATAATAATAGCAGTCACTTTATTTTGGCATTTATAAATGCCATTAGGTTAATCTCAAGTAAGATTGTCATCTCAGCTACAGAGGAGAAATTAAATTAGGTTGATCAACTAGCCGACCTTGCGACTCAGCCACCAAACTTGAGTCTGTGGGGAGGCATTTTCATTTCATTTTAGAAGTAAGCTGTGAGTTTTTTCTACATTGTTCTGAATGATGACATTCAATAAATACAAGTTTGGACTTGGTGTATCCAACCTAAAATCTCCACAATGAGTTGAAGTAAAGTTGGTAACCAATTAAAAGTGAAACGACAGTTTGCTGCATAGAGCAGAATGGTTGTCTGTATTATAAAATAAGAATCAAGCTTAAATGAACAACATCTAGTATCATTAGAAATGTTAGGCTTTTGATCCTGTACATCTGAAGAGTTCTCTTTGGTATTTAATTAAACCTTTTACTGTGTTTTATTATTTGATTAATGCTGATGTCATTGATGAATGTGAAGATTATTATTTTCCTTTTATCCCTTAGCAATTGAGTTTTATGTGTAATTTACTGCTCCACCTTTTACTGTAAAATAGATGAAGGGAAGTTCCCATTAATCTTGTTCTTTTGGCTGTAGTCGACTTTTTACAGAGTGAATAGCCGTCAGTGGAGACAGTGCATTAAAAAGAACGAGGACAAAGAAAATTTAATTTGCTCAATAGCTTGGTTGCAAAATGTGTTTGGAATGGTGAAGAGATCAGTTCTGTATTACAACTTCAATGTTGAAAAATTTGTCAGACATGTAATTGCAGTGTAACTGGTACTATATATTATTTTGATTCTGCTACTTTATTTGCTATTTTCTGTCTCTTCACAGTTACTCTTTAATAAGCAGGAGTGGCTTGGTTTTGTTTATTAAGCAAATGCTGTCCTGTTCGGATGCCATCATAATTGAAGAGTAATTTTATCCATTTTTTGCATAAACAGAGGTCTTTTAATGACTTAGAGCTAAATAACAAAACCGGATGTGACTGCCCAGTGCAGTAATGATTTTTAAAGCCTTCTTCAGCAGCTACCTAGTGCAGAAAAATCTTAAGTCTAGGGGCTTAATTTTAATTACCAACTTTGAAGCTTTCTACAGTCCATAAATGTCTGCTTTCCCATTTCCCAGCACATTTAATAAATTAAACTATTTAAACAGTATTTCTAGGTTGATTTGTTTGCTTGCTTTGTTTAAAGAGTGTTTGCTGCACATTTGAAACCCAAAATACAGTATTATGGTTTCACAGTAAGCGGTATCTAGTTAAGTAAGTTTGAACATAACACGTGTTTTTGCATTCTATTAAGAAAATGTATATTTAGCTGATATTAATGCTGAATCTCCAACTTCTGGTACTTGAAGTAGTCTCAGCTGCAGCTGGGGGCTCCACCCGCCCCCCAGACATAAGTAAGATTTGGGCAGAAATAAAATTTTATATATATATTATATTATATTGCAAAAACTCAGAAAATAGAGGTTAGTGGATTGAAAGCAAATGTTATTCAAAGACAGAACTTTTAAGCTCAAGGCCTGAACTTACTGGAGTGATCACCATGTTTCTCTGAGATCCTTAAGCCAGCTTGCTTTCCTTTGTCCATAAAATGAAAATTGATTGTGTATATTTCTATGAAATTTCAATGGAGGATTGAGTTTAGCATAGTTGATCTAGTAGGTACACACAGACTTAAGGTTGAATTGGTTAGTTTATACTTTACAAAGTTGTTATTCTTAGTGTCATGTCATTGGAAGTCAGTGCTGTGGGAAAAGAGAAAGCAGCAGTCTTCACTATTTCTTTTTGTAATGCAGCCACAGTCTTTATCCCAGAAGGTAGATTAAGCAATAATATGTTGTATTATATATTCATATTTTTCCCCTTGACTGATTCCTAAGCAAAAACTAGTAAAACAGGGAATAATTCAAACCAGGCTTCTCTGTGTTGCTTTCTCAGGTTTTGTGATTAAATACATAAACTTTAGGTGAATGAAGCATATTAATCCCAGCTGTTGTTTTCAACATTACTTTGTAGGGAACTAATGCCTTTTGAATTTGGCTTTCCTTTATCAAGTGAACTGTAATGGGTCAGGTAGAATTTCATATTAAGTAATCCTCAGTAACAATTTTTTTTTTTTTAACCCAAATAATACATTGGAAAAAATCATGGGCTTTTTTCTGGTGATTGGACTAGTATTTTTTGTTGTTGTGGAAAAATGTATGTAATTAATGTCAAGGTGCAATGCGGGGATAATTTTGCCAGGAATCAAAACACTTACTTAAGCAATCTTTAAAGTCATCTCCAAAATACTGTTTGAGGTGTGATCAGGCCTAACTTGGCATAGTTGAGTATACTTTGAAAATAATGTTTGAGTAGGTTCCAGAAAGCTGGAAGTACTGGAGTGGCACATAATAAGATACAGTGTGTAAGAGATGGGGTTTTTTTCTTGATAGGGGAAGGAAATGATACCTAATGATTACATCCTAGCTACCTTTTCAAGTATTTTGATACTGTAATGATGATTGGCCCTTCACTGTTCCCTTCACAGGGACTTCACAGGGAACAGTGATGATTAACAGATCGCTTTAAGGATTCTGTTTTAAGTGGAGGTGGTACTTACATTTGACATGTAGCCAGGGATTGATCAAGTGCCTAGACAGCAGTTGAAAAGTAAGATGCTACATCTAGGAGGTGTTTAATTCCTCTATCTTGATGTATTGTTTCACCAGGAGGTGTTTAATTCCTCTATCTTGATGTACTGTTTCTCAAGTGATGATACCTTTTGTTAAGGTTCTACTTTCCTATAGTACCACTTTTGTTCTGCTCCTCTAATGTGCATATTCAAGGTAATGAAGAGTTATTCTCTATTTTTTTTGTGAATGCAGAAGCTACTGACTTTTACTTGAAGCTCTGAAGCAGGGGGGAGGGGAATCTACAGACTTATGGTGCAAAGTGTAGGGCAATAGGAAATCATCAGAAATACAAGTAAGAGTCCATATATTACCTTGATTATGAATCAGTGTGCAGGTTGAACCGATTGCATGTAGGATTTTTTGAGATACTCCAAAGGAAATATTTAATGTTTGTGAAATCTCTGAGGAGAAGAGACATTCTGAACTCAAAAGATTTAGTAGAAGATTTTAATTCTGATGTATGAATGTTTTATGCAGGCTGTGTGCACAGTATGCTAGCTGTTCACTGGAGTTGAATAGCCTATAAAAATCAAGGTTCCCTAACTCAGTGTGGGACCAGCAGGAGACCTAAAGAAAGAATAAAAAATTGAAGCATGAATCCACTGGCAAAGCCCAAATTAATCAATTTTTCTGTAGAAGCAAATCTGTTCCTGTTTTCAAAAGAGAAGGCAGCTGTTTAAAGATCTTAAAATAATGTGATCTCTGGAATGGATAGTAAATTCACAGGAGAATAATTTATTAAATAAAAATCTGATACAAATCTAACATCAGGTGAAAATTACTCAGTTGACTGTCTACTTTTGAACTAAAAAAGACTAAATCAGTATTTATACACTTCTCTGACAGTTCTACTACTGATTACAATTCTGTTGACCAATTGTAGTGCTCATTATGTGCAGAGTATACATCTTTCCTGGCTGATGCTCAGCACCTTCATTTACCAATTCATTATTTTTCTAGCTGATGGGCACTATCCTAAGCGCATACTACAAATCTCCCATTTCAGGCTTGTTTGCAGGAGGGAAGGAATTCCAGATGATTTTTCTTTGGCAGCTAACTTTAACGTTTAACTCTCCATCAACCTGATGCTTAATCAAGTAGAAAATTACTTTCTCAAAGCAGTTGAAGCAGTTGAATTGCATTTTTGTTAGAATATTAGAATCTTGCAATTTGTTACTGATCTAACTCACAGATTATTTTAATAGTTTTGTGGCTTTTTTAAAGAATAGGCAATGTAGCCACAAGTGTTGTACATGAATTTTTAGGTGGCTGTTTAAAGAGAAATTATTTTCTTTAAAAGCAAGTATAAAAAATAACACACAATATTTTTATTCAAAGCAACATGCAAACCCTTCAAACAAATAAGCTTAGGTTTAACAGGAGCAGACCTAATAAAATGTTTTATGAGATACAGTAAAACTTTTTTATATTGTCTAGGCACTAGTAATAGGATATATTATAATACCATAGGAGTTGATGTGATTTAAGAATGTGGCTCAACAGGGAAGAAATGCATGCAGTCAGTACGTAGCTGTATGTGGGATCAGAATGTGAACTTGTATTAAACAAATGAGTTGTTTAATCTTACTGTTTATTAATCAGCTACTCAATTTTTATTCTTATAATTTTACAGTGCTTCACTTTGTAATTATGTGCATTGTCTTACATGATATAAATCTTTCAGTCACAATCTTTTCCTTGTAAAATGAAAAAATACATATTTTGAAAAAAGATTTTTTTTTTTTATTTCCACAAAACATTTTAAGTGCGTTAGAACATGTTACTAGGTTTTGATTTCCAAAGCTCTAAAATACTTATGACCTTTTATTCATAAAGCTTTAAATGGCTTAGGACTTAACTTTTAAGACTACTGGATTACATGGCACCCTATTGAGATATTTGGGAAATTAAACTGTAGACTTGCATGAGTCAGGGCAGGGGGGAAATCTGGAAAAAAGTTATTTATAATGCTACGGTTTGGCTTGACCCAGATGAGGGATGATGAAGGAGTAGGAAAGCGGTGCTCCCTCCTGGAGGACTGCAGGCACCATCTGTTGCACCCTTTGACACATCTCAGCAGTCACAGCGAAAAGACCTTTGCCAACCTAAAATACATTCCTGTAAGATGTAAAATACATTGTGTTGGGAAAAAGGGATGTGACACAGGAACTTTTTCTGCATGGGCCAGTCTGGAAGTTTCTTCCTCCTGGTTGACCTACAAGGCTGGAATGGGCCTCCAGCTGTGGTCTGTGCGGAATGCCATCCTCCGGGGAGGCTGTCCAAGCCTGCCAGCAGAGAAGAGGCATTAAGTGTGAGGATTCACACTCCCGTGTGCTTGCTGGGGGACCTGGCTAGGGCTTAATCCAATTAGGTTCTAGCAGAAACAAGTGGGACATAGAGCCACAACTCCCAGTTCAGTGATGGCTCAGACAAATTGTGACATCTAAAGAAAACTGAAGGTGTGGAGGGAGAGTGGAAACTTTATTTAAGGTACCAGGATTCCTGTTATTGCTAGTATGGCATCGAGATTATTTCCCACCCTTGCCAGAAGAAAAACTGCAGGTCATCCTTTAAACTGTGACCATAGCTACTAATATTTTTACAGAATTGATGAACAATAACAGAAGCAAGCACAGCAGTCTCTGGAAAAACTCTCTAGGGTATATTGTCTCAGGTTTTTTAAGGATTGTTTTGAACACGGAAATCCAACAGATACAGAAGAATGCTTTAAAGTATTTTATTTTAAGTTAGAATTGTATTTATTGGAAAAATCTTCATGAAACATCTTGATCAATCCAAATCCCCCTCCCCGCATGCCAACTCTTGGTATTCAGGCTGGACTTTCTGCCAATAAAAATAAATAAAAATAAATTTAGAGATAAAGTACTTCTTAATATTTAACAGCTAACACAAAAGAGAATTAGCATTTATTGACCACCTATACTGATTGCTGCAGAACAGCTGTTGGTGGAATGGTGGGGTAGAGAGAGGGGCACAAAGCATACGTACAGTCTTGTTACTGATGTGGTAGGATTACAGCTTGGCTTTGTCATATATTTGGAAAATAAGTGGAAGCAAAGCAAAAACCCACTCTTCATGGTACTTGCTTTTGCCATATTCATACTACCACCAACCAGCAGCAAGGTTGCAGTGAAAAGCGTTATCATAGATAAAACAGTTCCAGAACTGTTCTTGGACATTGTGTGGTAGATATATATAAAAGAGATTGAATCAGATCAACAAATTGTTCTACTTTCGTTGTCCATGTCTCTCTTGTATACCATTACGCTGGGTTACAGATTCTGTAAATGCAAAGGTTAGGCTGGCCACATTAGTTCCTTTCAGGGGATTATTCAGTCACAAGCATTGTGTAGAACTGCTGCTGAAGGCATTGAGTCCTGTGCAAAAAAGATGTGAACCAAGTATTATTTTTCTAAGGGACAAGAGCCAGTGATGGCTGGTGCAAAAGTCCATTGGATTTACCTAGATAAATTCTGAAATCTGAAAGGAAAGTTGCTGATACTGTTTATCAAGAAATCAATAGTCTGTTATGTTTTGTTTGTTGATGTTTTTGAAGAGGGTATTTTGGTAATCTGTAAAAGCATTGGATGAGAACTTAGGTGCCAGGTGTCCTATTCCCAACCCTTATTTCTCTGCTGTGCTGCTGTTAGTTGAAGGTGGAGCACTAGATTAAGTGATTGGTCTGACCCAGCGAGGCAGCTCTGGTCTTAGATAATGTGACCAGGATGAAGTCTAGTCCATGTGGGGAGCCCTGTAAAGACAGTCCCTGTGCTGCTTGCCTTCAGTCATAGAAGAGAAACTGAAGAAAAATCTGAAAAAAACCCTAACCCCCTAAATTTTATGTGTTTGCTAAAAATAAAAAAAAATAAATTCTGTGGATTGTTATTTTGGTTAACTTCTTTTTTCGTTGTATAAATTTTTACAGTTACATATCTTGAAATCCTGTCACCTAAAAACTACAACTACTACTAGCAAGAAATTTACATCTTTTGGTCAGAAGAGAGATTAACTTCCCTTAGGATGATACAGTGTCATTCCTGGTTTTCTTCCTGGAAATATGATGCACATCAGTAAGTCTGTAACTAAAATTCCATTTAAAACCATTGCAGTGCTGCAGGTGGATGTGGTAAAAACAGGGAGTAGCTGTACTAAACTATGTCTCTCTTTGCTTCTGTGGAATAGTCCAAAATGTTGTACGGGAAGTGTCTTCTGAATGCTATATGAATAAACTTGCAAAACGGGTAAGTAAGCTAGTTACGAGAATCCTAGGATGATCTTACGAGGATTACTGTCTTGTTCACTGTCTGGTTTGGTATCAGTCCCGCTGGACTCTTCTAGATGCCTCTGGGTGCTGCTATTATCCTTATTATGGTTAATCAATATGAAATTTATACTGTAAGTAAACTTCATTAGATATAAAATTTCAGTCTCTGTGTTACAAAGAAAGCCAGCTGTCTCCCCAAGGAGAAGAGATGAAGAAGAATTACTGTGAAGTTTGTTGCATACGATCAGATTGTAAGGATCTGATGCTGTGATATAAGATAAATAGCAGGAATGCTAGAGATTTAGGACTAGAGAAGGTGGCACTGTGGGGACCAGGGATACTGACCAAAAAAAAAAAAAAAAAAAAAAAAACAAAAAAAAAA
>VYXH01005744.1:18774-31510 GCA_013397275.1 Burhinus bistriatus | reverse complement strand
GGAAACTGACCAAAAAAAAAAAAAAGAAAAAAAGACCAAAAAAGACTATGTTAACTTGACAGCTTAGGTACTCGCTAAATGATGGGGTTTGTAGTCTTTTTCACCCTGTGCACTCAAGGAAATGTGCAGCAGAACTTTCAGTATTGGCTGTGTTATTAATATACTATTTTCTAAACAATCTTGAATAAATTACAGAAACTATTTTATCAACATTATTATAGAAATTATGGAATAAAATGGTACTGGAGTAAGTCAGAAGTAGATCCAAGGCAGTCCTTATCTTGAATATAGCTGAAGTATGGCTAAATCCCAGATAGGCACCAAAACTTGTAACGCTGAATTTGTTTTGAGTGCAACTGTATCCACTGAGAATATTTTGCTACCTGGAATATAATCGTGTTTCTCCTCTCCGGTTCCTAATGCTCTATCTAGATTAAGAATAGCACTTCAAGAAACACTGCATAGTCATAATGAACACTTCTTTATTTCAGCTCTGAAAAGCTTGGTTTTTGTCATCATTGTTAACTTAATGCCAATTATGATTGTAATTATGCCTGCAGTCCCAAAGTACTTCATCCTTGCTGAATGCCTGCCTTTATTAAAACATTGCTATTGCTTTGACAGTGTGCACAAATTGTGCACAGGATTGCACAGACATTAAAGCCTAAAAAGAATTTAGAAACCTTTAATCAGAATATTCTTAAAGTTATATAAAATAACTTCCTATTTTGTTCTTAGGTAGACCTAACTCACTGTACTGTGAAATGACGAGTAAAAAGTAACTTTCCAGGTTTAATGTTGGGAAATGTAATTACACTGTCTTGAGAATCAACTTCATGGTACCATTATAAGGATGAGTAAAAAGATGTTGGTTGATGAAGGTAGCATACTCTTAAAGTGCAATTTTTCGAAGATAAGCATCGCTACAGGTAGGAATGTGTTTCTGAATGTTTTCCAATGCAAATTATCAGATATTTGCAGGTAAAAGGTCTCTTTCTGAGATGTACTTCCATTCAGGTCAATAAAGTTTAGGAAGCATAAGAGGCTTCTGGATGGCTTTAAAAGACAGGGCACTTAAAAGTGTTTTTTGAGTTCTTGTTTTCATGATAGAATTGATTCAAAATTGAAAACTGTTTGTATGTGATACTGGATTGTAAACTGCAAACCAAAGGTCATTTAATACAGCAGGGACCACGAAAACATAAGTAAACTGAGAAGATGAGCATGTATGAGGTTATTCAAAGGAAGAACTAAATGTTTATGGGTCTTCTGATGTCAAGTTTCTGTTCGGGTAAGGAATTCATCTCCCCCTGCCCCCAGCTTTAGGACATGGCCATCCAATGTATATCCTTCACTTTCTAACTTTTATAAACATGCTACTGCTGTTTATTGGGCTTGTGACATAGCCAATGTGAACAGGAAAACACAAGGCAGGAGAATATGCAGCCAATTAACCTTTAGATGGAGCTGTTTCTCCTTGGATGATATGAAGGTTGCAAATACTTAGTGTACCTAATAAGTAAAGTAAGAATGGACAGATTTGTGCTGTAGTAATGCTTTTTTTTTTTTTTTTTAAAAAAAAGTGTGTTTGTCACTGCCAAAGGAAGGAAAGTGTATCCTGTTCATACTTCTTCAAATATCTCTTAGAAGAACTAAATATTGATAAGGAAAAGAAAATGTATAATTATATTTTGGAAAATATGCAGGTATATTTTGTATAACTCAAGTTGGGGGGATAGTTTTGTGGTATGAGAAAAAAGTGAACACTGCATATAAGAATATTACACAGTGAAGTGAGCTGAGCTTCTGAGTATTTAAATATTTCCCTTGGAGATAATAAAAAGTTGATTTTATTTTTTTTTTATGTCCCCTCCTCATGAGCAGCAGTGGGAGTGATCCTCAAAAGGCTAAGAGCTGTTTGTTTCCTGTCATGATTAACACAGACCTCTCTCATTAACAAGGCCTTCACAGTTTATCCACATTAACTCCAGCATACCCAAGGCAATTATGTCAGTTGGTCCTTGGGAAGTTGTCTAATCAACCTTTTAATTAAGCGTCACTTCAGAATGATGTGTTCTCCGACATGCGTAGTTCCAGGTCTCTGCCCTTATGCAGGATAAACCCGTTCAAGTGGTCTACAGTTTCAGTAGTGCCCACCAACAGCTCATCAGCTACTCCAAAGCACGCAATTAATCTACCCTGCAGTTTTTTTGCTGTCAAGAAATTTGGGGTTGGCTATGGGCTATATTAATTGTTCTGGCAGCAGCAGCAGCCTGCTTGTGCCTTTCCTGTACCATTCTGTTATGAGACAGGGCACATCCATGATTTGATGAGAGAGCAGAATCATCCCACAGGGAGGAAGTGTCTGGAGTTGACCTGGTGGCAAACAAACAATATATTTAGCCCAAGGACATCCCCCTTTTTTCTCATACAGCTTGAACTGTTAAGAACAGAAGTGATCTGCTGGGTACATTGGCCCATGTAGGCCAATATTTGATCTCCAACAGTGGCATTTTAGACTAAACCTGTTCAGGGTGATTGTGTGAGCCTAGTCACTTTTGGTTATCCATTCTTCTCATAGTTCTTCTATATCCACACTTGGTATATTAGGAATGTTAGATACAACTGTACCTATTCCTCTTACTGTGTATTTTGGTAGTGCAAGATTATACAAATAACATTCTGTGTTCAGATGGTTATGTTGTCTTCCTGATTTTGAAAATGGTCATTGTATATCCCCTTCAGCCTTTTCCTTTCCAGATGGCAGAGATCTTGCTTTTCAAACCCTCCCTTGTAAAAGCAACTGTGCTCCATCCTCTTGGATCAGTTTAGCTGCCCATGTCTCCCACCACTGTATCCTATTGAGATGGAGGCCAAAACTGTACCTAGTACTCGCGATACGGTGTACCCTGGTAAATAGGTTTTTGCCATTACTAGTGGGCAGCAATATGCCTTATAGCGACCTGCCAGTGCAGGTTCTTGGGACGTTTCTGGGCTTGGTCTGGGCCTGAGCCGCTTTTGGCTTGTCAACAGTTGACTAGTGGGCAAGTGACTATCACTTGACTTAGTGTAGCTTTGAGATGAGCATTTCTGGTAAAGGCTTGAGTCTGGATACTCACTGCCTAGCAACCAATAGTCCTCTATGGCAGATGGGCCAGCAGGGAAGCTATTGTGCCCCTGCCAAAAAACAAAACAAAACCCAAAGAAACAAAAACAACGACAAAAAAACCAAACCAAAACAAAACAAAAAACCAACCACAAACAAACAAATAAAAAAAACCCAAAAAAGTCAACCAACCAAACAAAAAACCCAAACCAAATAAAAAATCCCAACCCCAATCATCTATGGGACATGCACTAATATGTGATGCAGTTGTTTTCATTTTTCATCTTCTCTGAGGTACCTTAAATGAAGATAGCATAACCTCAAAGCAGTAAGAAACTAGCAGTCTTTGGGGCTAGGGACAGACACTATGGAATGCAGTACACACATTTTTAATGATTTTTTTTTAATTATTTGCTTAATAAGTATTTAATCATTAAACAATTTTAAAATATAAATTGTATTACTTAAACTTTAAAGGTGTCTTTATTTGTTTTCAGGTCACTTTGTTTTTTCAGCCTTGCTAAAGACTGTTTCTGGGAACAGCACACAATGCATTAATAAGTGACTGTGACACATTCTTACAGAGAACTTTCCTGCTTACTGCTGGCTGCTGCACCAACTCTCTGTCTGGCCAGTGTAGGTGAAATAGAGCCCGTTCTGTTGCCCTTAGGATACAGCAGAAAATAGGCTACACAAGTGAAATATTTATCAAGGTACCCAATGCTCTCACTTCACGACTTTGATAATTAGGCTCAGAGGTAACATTTATTTAAGCCATATTGAAATAAAATGCGAAAATCCCGGCCCAACCAACCAAACCACAAAACATAGTAACAAAACACCCCAGACTTGCAGTTAAAAGATTTATGAAAGATACAGATGATGAAATGAAGGGAACCATGCTTGAATGAATTACACTGAAGTTACATCAGAAGTGGACTTACTGACAAAGCAGCAGCTAGGCCTTCAGTCTTTGTGCGCCTCAATTCCATCTGTTGGACAGATGCAATTCAGTAGCCTTTCTAAAGAATTCACGTGTAAGGTAGCGTTTCCCTTGAGCTGCTGTCATCAGAGGATGGCTTTTAGAGACTGCACTTCAAAATTCTCACATCACCTTTCTGGATTTCCTTTCTTTACAGAGGATACTAATTTTTACAGGTGTTGTTTCACTTTAAAATGTTTTTTGGTGTCTAGATGGATTCAGTGTTTTATCCTGTAATATGATCTTCCCTGTCCAGAAGAGCATCTGGCTGTTCTTACTTAAACTAAGGATTGCTTCGTTTCTTTAGATACATAGATACCACTTTGATGTTAACTTCAGAAAATGCCTTGTTCAACGTGAGTTAAAATGCTTCACCTGCTTTCTGTTGATTCAGATGAGAATGAGTAACTAAATTTTAGATTTCTATCAATCTACTTTTTATTGAAAATTATTATTAATAATCTAAATAGGCTAAATGCGTGTAGCTCATTACTGGCTTTTCATTGAGACGAGTCACAAGGAACAGTTAACAAATTTAAGATGATTGATTCCCAACTGCATTCTACTAAGCATGTCATAATACCTGTATCTGTAAACAGCAAGACTCAGCAGCAGGCAGAATGGTGAAATACAGATATTATTATAAATAACTTTTTGTTTACGACTTTGTAGAGTGACTCTTCTGGATAGCTTTCACGTGGTTCTTCTGTGCAACAAGCACTAATAGTATTTAATTAATCATTGTAAGCTTATTTGGGAACTTCAGTTGTGGGCAAACAGCCTGATTGGGTATGTTGTCTTTTTCTGCTGGTAATATCAACTGGAATTTGAAGTGGGAAGTGTTTATAAGTAGATCAGAGACAAAAACTGAGTAAGCAGGTGCTGTAGCAGCTTGAAGAGTAGAATGTGTGTTGTAAGGGCTGTGTTCTAGTGAAGCAACTAGCTTGTTGCACAAGTACTGCAGCTCCTCTGGCCCTGCAAAGAGGGAGCAGAACAGATGACAGCAGTACCAGGTTGCAGAGTTTGAAGCGAGCTACGGGACCATCATCTGCTTTTCCAGGCTTTCAAGAGAGAGTCTTGATGGACTTCCTTAGAAACCAGCATGAATGCTTTAAGGGAGGAATCCAGGAATTGTATTTGTACTAATTTTGTATGGGTTCATAAACACCAATCTTCTCTTCACCAATATGTGGTGAAGAACAGAAATTACAGGCAAATTAGAGACATCAGATTCATTAATACCCATGTATAAATGTGATTCTTTAATGGAATTAAAAATCTTAATCTGTCTTGCCAGTTAATATCAAACTCTTGAGAGGAAAGAATGTTGTCCAATGCCAACAACACAGAGGAGTTGTGTCAAATTAACCTGAAACTTCTCGATGCCCTCTGGAACCTCACATATGGGAGATATTTCTAGCAACCCAAGATAGCCTAAACCAAAAGACACTGACATAAACACTGTTTTCTGCTTAACTGCCGGTGTGGCCTATCATTATATATCCTTGCTTGTATGTTACCAAGTTTTCCTTCATTTAACACCTGCTCCTCTCTTGACTTTCTGAAGACATCCCACAACCTAATTCAAATATTCTATCTGGCTTCTGGTAAGATCCCTGCAGGTTGTGATAAAGCTTTAGTAGTTTCATTAGACTTTCATTACAGAATAATCAGAATCACGCTAACAAATCCTCTTGTTATTGCTGTATAAATCTTGCATCATAGCTGCTTCTTTCTTAGTAGTGAGTAGCTGAATGTTCTGCAAGCACAAGAGATAAATAAATCTTTGCTGGGCAAAGGCCCGTCAGGCTTCTATTTATTTCCAGACAATCCTGAAACTCTTCCTCAAGCCTTTACTCATACTTATCTTCCATGAATGCAGTAATTGAGTAGCTGTTTCCCCTGTTGTCTAGCAGCATCCTAGAAGGTACCCAGTAGCTGTTTAGAATAGGATGTAATGGGAAACAGTGCTGCCCTATAAAGCCCAACCTGTGAGTAATAGGTAGAACTTCACTTTGCTTTTAAATTTGTCTTTGTATGTACTATGAAGAGAAAATATCCAAGAACTCTAACAAAGGTATCTTACATAGATATTTCAGATATTTTCCTACACAGTGTTGTAATGAAAGAAATTACAGGGTGACAGGATGACTTCTAACCTTCGAAAATAATTTGTCTTTTGATATGATAGCAATTTGAAACCACTTTAAAGGTGTGATCATTTGGAGAAAACGCAGAGAATCAGGCTCAAACTTGTGATACAAAGGCAATCTAATTTTCAGTTAAAAGTACTCAATACTTCTTTCGTGATTTTTTTTTAAATACATACATGATTGCAGCAACAACATTTTTTTTATACACTGGTGATCTCTGTGATGCATAAACTTGCGTACTGTGTTAACTACTGTGAAATTAATCGCATTTTGTACTGTGCTTACACATCCTTGTCCTCTAATCATCATCCCTGCAGATTTCTTATAATGTTGGATCATTTTTAGCAGGTTTTTTTATATTTTTTATTCTAAAGATGCTTCGCTGCTAATTTATTACTTTGGATTGATTGTTAAATGTGAATATGGATTTAGCTCTATGCTTGAGCTCAAATTCTGATTGCTTAGTGCTGAAACATCGATCTGGACAACAAATTATGTTTTCCTTACTATGGTGCATTACTACATCTCTACATGAATAAAATATAAAGGCTCTCCAGATTAAAGATTCTATGTCAGTAGTAATTTTTGCCTATTCTGAGCTGCTCAGGAGTGCTGGAATACAGACTCCTGTTCTGCTCGGTGGTGCTGCCAGGTCACACTGCTTTTATCGAATCTTACAAGCAGTAGTGCTGGGTTTTTAAAAACAAACAAACAAACAAACAAAAACAAACAAAAAACTAAACCAAGAACAAAAAAACAAAGACATACATTTTGAGAGTGTATCTGTATCTCTAATTAGTTAATACAAATTTATTTATGGTACTTAAGGAGCTGTGAGTGGAGTCCTGCTCTTTATGCTCAAGGTCATATTTTGGAAGGAAATTCCTGTCTTGGGGGGAGGCGGGGGGAAGGGTTTTTTTAATTTAAATTTATGGACTGTCACCACAGTTGTTCCTAGCTATTTTCTGTATTCCGTCTTACTGATTATGTTGCAGAAATAATTTAATGTGCATATGTTGCTCTGTGTTCCTGATATTGCCTTCCTGGTATTCTATTACGAAGCAGCTCATACTCTACTCTCTGCCACTTCTATTTGCCTTTTTGCTTTTTGCAGTCAAAGAGCAGTATTTACTGTATTCTAATACTGCTGTGGTGGAACCTATCTCAAAAAGGATGTGCATTTCTGTTTGTTAAAAAGGATTGACTGGCTGTTGCCTTAAGAGATTTCATTATTAAGATTTCTAGAATGTAGCATTTTAGTTGAATGTCATTCAAACCTGCTGTATATACAGTCCAGGGGTCAACTGGCTTTATTTCAGAAGACAACCCGATGCATTCAAACATACGTTCTGTCACTTGTTCTGCATCTTCTGTGCATGGATAAAATGCTTGGGATCTTTCTGTTACTACTAAATAGGACACTGGACAATTTCTGGGCCTCCTGTTGAGATGATACAGTTGGAAGAAGTTTTGTTATAGTAATCTTACAGGACTTACATCTTATTTCTCTTAAATGTCTTTCCTAGAGTGGTGTACTTCTATGTTTATAAATCCTCCTTTTATGTATGTATTCATAGTTTAATCCTTCCATGATTCAGACACTGACCTACTCAAGTATTTCTTCTATGGAAAATAAAGGCTTTAACTGACTGACTCTCTTCTGTTCAGTTTTTAATAAACTTTTGAAGTTTTGCACTGCTTTGAAAGGCACATATGCTATTTCGTGATGACATCTATATCTTCAAATAGGGTGGGGATGCAGAGTAATTTCATATTATAAACAGACTTTTGCTCAGAATCTTCAGAAAGAAGCTAATTTATATCAAAAATTAAATAAGAAAAGCAAATTTATAGAACAGTTTAAGGTGATTACTTTTTTAATGATGTGAATGGCTAATTACTTGTCTTCATTTCTAGCTTTAATGTTTGGTTTTATTTGTATTTATGTATCTTCTATCCACATTCCTTTTCCAGTCTAATTAAAATTTTTTTAGTAGCATAAATATTTAGGAGGTTTGAAAGCTAGGCAAATAAATCTAATGTGCTATATTGCTTTGGAATTTGATGATATCATTTTCTGCTTTCTTGAGGAAAAGAGATGAAATAATGGGGGGGAAGGGGAAGCCCTTTAGTTTGCACAGAGGCCTCTGAAGGGCTCACAGGCGTACTTCTGTGGTACCCCTCAGTGTTTTGAGTGTTTTAGTCATGTAAAACTGACTGTTAAGGTAAGAGTATGAAATATATCCTGGAAGTGAGATACTAGGTGTTTGGTAGTAAATAGATTAATCCTACTGACTCTTCTGACACCAGAAAATTATGGAACTGTCTCTCTCCTGGCATGAGAGCGAGCCTGCTACTCCTGCCATTGGGCTGTGATGGCTTCGGTCTAGAAACTTTGTGTTGCTCATAGAAACACATTTGCAATTCCACATACTGTTCTACTTATGTCCAATAAATTCAGGATTTATGGCTTAATTTTCTGCAACAAGAGAAGGTAAAATACTTTTGAGAAAAGGAATGAAGATAAAATAGGGAGGTTTAAGCCTAAGGAGAATCCTCTCTTCCTTTCAGGCCTGCAGTTTAGTTTCTTAGAAAGTAAAGGTGTGTCCAAAAATGTGTTACTTGTCAGTGATTCCGTCATTCCTTATTGCTCAATACCGCTGAAAACCAGGATAAAAAGGATCTGAAAAATAAATTAAATGCCCAAGCATTAAAACTAGCATATCATTGACCAGTTATATTAACCAGCCATTTTCTCTAATGAATACATGCACTGGCTGTGAAACAGAAATTACATTAATTGATGGGAGGTGAGGAAATTGGTCTATGTACCAAAACCACCTTGTTGATGGGCATTGATCATCAGCAAAAATAAGCATTTGTGTCAACTCATTTTGAGAAGAAACACTGTAGTAAGTGCTCTTAAAGCCTGAGATAATCTTGAGGTCAATTACTAACTTCTCTGCTATTATAGTAAAAGAAACAGTTATTTGGTTTGGTTTTGGTTTGTTTTCTGCTCTGTGTTTGGGTTTATTTTTGGGGGTTTTTCTTTTTTTAAAGCTTCAGAACCTATAGCTGGCTTTTAGATTCATAAGAGCATTTCAGCATCTCATGAAATCCACTTTTAAAATCTGCAATATTTATAATGTCTGCCCTTACACTTTTCCTTTTTCTGACGTTATATAAGAAAGTTTGGATTTTCTAAACTTTTAAAAGGTTGTCTATTTTCTTATTTAATGAAGAAAAAATTGCTGTGTAACAGTTTAAAAGAATATTGGTAAGAAAATAATCAAATTAAAACGTGGAAAAGGAGCATGTTATTTTGGATGGACATAAAGTAAATGTTGTAAATAGCCTTATTAAATTTTCCTAGGGTTTATGTATGTAGATGATGAGTGCTTATCCTTTTTGAGCCACGCTAATGAAGGACTTAAAATTTTCTTAGTAATCCCTTCTAGATAAGTGGCTTGTTTTTCTATTACACGCTGTTCTCCATATATGTTAAAACTTTTAAACTATTAGGGATCCAATGTTCTGTATTTGGTATATTGAAATATATTGAAATTACCATTATCTAAGTCTAAAAGACTGAGATAAATAGATATCTATAAGTCCAAAGACTTAGACTGAAATATCTTGAAATATCATTACATAAGGGATTTCTTCATATTCTCACTATGATGGTATATCTTCTAAGGCTCTTTCACAGCACCTGGTTTTGTTTGTATTTGTAAATCTTGTTGTTCACTTCACCTTTGTCTGTGCTTCTGGATATTCCTGTCTTTAATATTTTTTTTTTCAGACTGTATGTTAAAGTTCTCTCCCTACTGCTTTAGAAGACAAGAATGTTTAAAACGTTAGCATCTGCTTTTCTAACAGAGAAAGAACGTTCATACAGAGAGAAGGGCATGGAATAACTCAGCAATTGGTGCATTTCCCTTTAGCATGGCAAAGCGTTTTGAGAACGTTCTGCCACTGGCTAACATCACATAGTGACAATTTCACGGGTTTGGAGGCTTTATATGAGAACTGGAATTGCCATACACTTGCTTCCCGAAAGAGCAGTTGAGCACTTTCCCACTTTGCTCCATGCAGGCTCTGCATCACCATGCCTGAAGCTGCTAGGCTCCCTTGTCCTCCCGGACAGCCTCACATCTGCTTGCCAACCCTTGGCCTGAACACTCCTGGGTGGCTGGGATACCGCTAGGTTGCCAATGTGTGAAACTCTGCCAACCGCTGTGAAAGGATAGGCGTAAAATTACAAATGTTTTCAAAAGAACTTAAAAAGCAGTCTGGCACAATAATAAAATTATTGTGGCAATGGAGGCTTCAACATTATATAATATGCCAGAACTTCGTTGTTCTCGGATTCACAGCAGATACCTCAGCTTCCATGTACATGCATATATATGTATACATATTTAAACACATATTTATATATGATCTGTATAATTTCCCCCCATATATATTCTCGCAACTTGAAGCTTATTCTTGGCTATATACCCCTTACCTGAATCACACAAACTAATCGTACTGCTTTCTGAGTATGTAAACAACCTTTTCCACAACTATAAAGAGAAAAAATGTGCTTTGAACCTATACCTTGAGCGTTAAGAAAATTTTCAACTAATGTAAAAATGTTTTTCTATTGACAGTACAAGACACCCAGTATTGCTGACTACTAGAAATGGTATAAAAGTGCTGTCTGTGTGTGTTAATTTCCAAAGATATTTTGATGGCCTGTGGCAGGAGGAAAAAGGAAACTGAAGTACAATGGCAGAAAATAATTGTGTTTTCAAACAGATGTTGAGAAGCCTTCTTAGTCATTTTTCCCCACCTTTCTCATGGAAGAAGCAGAACTACAGTAAATAGATCATAAGTGTCTTCATGAGTATCTGTGTAGCATCTGCGGTGAAGGTAAGTAGCTGAGGGACCTGGATCTGCCAATGCAGATGTGTCACTGTGGCAGTCCAAGCTGGATGGAAAAGTGCTGTTAAGGTGGTTGTGAGGAAGATCTTTTGTCCTTTCCTGTCTCCAGGAAAAAGTCATCTTCGTTCCGGTTTGGGGTATATACCCCTGTCCTTCTGACACAGCTTTGTTATGATACTTAGTACATTCTGATTTCTAGGCATGGGCTATTGAATGTATAGTTCAAAATATGTCCCACTGAGGAGTATTGGTCACAAATGTATTGCAGTGCCCTGGTACTGCAGTTCCATCTGCAAAGACTCCAGACGAGCTGCCTTCCTGTGCGATAGTGTTCATGTCCCTTCATAGTTACTAAGAACAGAAAAGAAAGCTCTATAACCACAAAAACTTGTCATCTCGATTTAGTTATCAAATTTGTTACGGTTTGAGTACCTTTAAAGGAAAGCTCAAGATCACTTAAGAGAGGCTACTGCATCAGCTGAGGCAGGTTTTTAGATGATGAGATTAGTATATGTTTTATATTAGGTGCTAACATCAGTTAACCTTTCTTGAGAGTATATTGTTTCCTGTAAAATTATTTTTTAGTGTGTCACTTTGCTTCACACAGAACAGCTATTCTTTCACGTTTTACCATTTGTAGCTGCAGTGACCCATCCTACTGTAAAAGTATACACTGGTAGAAAGCTAAAGAATTTTTGCAGGCTGTCAGTGTCAATAATTTGTTCCCTTTTGTCATAACAATAAATTTTATTTCAATGAGTTTCATAAAAAGCTAAGTATAGCACAGGAGACAGATAATTTGGAAACAGGTAATGATACAGTGCTTTTCTCTGAAAAAGATTATTTCTGTGGAAGATAATGTGCCTATTTTTTGAGAACTTGCGTAATTTATTTTTTTTAACTATTTGGTATTCTTGAAGTTTCTGAAATTTTCTTGCTTTTATGAAGGTATACATGCATAGTGTGAGAAATCTAATTTTCCAGAGAAAACAAGATCATAATGGAAGTATAGAGTGTTCCTTCTTGTAAACAGGTAGGTTTTTTTATTTTGGGGTGTGTGTTTCTTTGACCAGCAGTGTTTATTTCAAATTCCATTGAAAAGTTTTGAGGAAAAAATGATTAATTCTCCTTCATGTCTAATTAGTCTTTACTAAAATTCAGAAGTGAACAATGACTCAGTGCTGTAGAAACTAATACTTTAATAAAGTTTTTATTGTTTTGAAATTCTTGTTTAAATCAAGATTCAGGTAGGAAAAACATTTTCTAACAATAGAAAGAAATAGTTATAATCTTTTAACATGTTGCCTCACAATTCTTGCTGCATTTCCTGCATAATCTTTCATGACTCCCTTCTCATAGGAGACCCATACATAAGGCTTAGGGTAGTTTGTCAAGGGCTTGAAAAGTTTACTCATTACATTTTATTAATCATTTTCTTTTTAAGAGAAGGAAACAATCAGTGATGCTGTTAGAAGAAAATCTGGATTTAGGAGAAGGAAGTCTGGATTTAGAAGAAGAGAGGGATCTTTGTCTTCCCGTCCTTATTTGTTATTTGCCTTGTCTTAA
>VYXH01005742.1:100717-118461 GCA_013397275.1 Burhinus bistriatus | reverse complement strand
TCTGTTGAGTACCTCAGCCTTCTCCATGTTAATTGTAGCCAGGCCTCCTGTTTTACTCATCAAGGAGGGTACAGTTTTTTTCATCTTCCTTTCTTGTCCTGTATACCTAAAGAACACTTCTTGGTATTTTTCACATCCCCAGCCAAGTTCAGCTCCAGCTGTGCCTTGGCTTTCCTGATCCTCTCCCTGCACTCTCAGGCCATATCCCTATAAACTCCCCAGGATGATCCCTGCCTCCACTGCCTATGCATTTTGTTTTGTGTTTTAGTTTGGCTAAGAGGTCTTTACTTAGCCAAGCTGGCCTCCTGCCTGCCCTGCCCCTGCACATCAGGACTGAGAGCTCTTGTGCCCTAAGAAAAATGTTTTTAAATATCTCTCAGGCCTCATCTGCGCCTTTGCCTCTGAGGGCAGTTTTCCAACAGATGCCACACACTGGCACCCTAAATAGCTGAAATTTTGCCTTTCTGAGGTTTGGGGTCCTGAGTCTACTTTTTACCCGTCCTGTGCCCCTCAAGATTGAGAATTCCACCAGGGCATGATCGCTGCAGCCTAGGCTACCTCCAATCTTGACCTCTCCAATAAGTTCTTCCACATTAGGGAGCAACAGGTCCAGCAGTGCCTCTCCTCTGGTTGGGCTCTCCATCACCTGTACTAGTAAGTTGTCCTCAATGCACTCCAGTAGTTTCCTGGAATGCTTACAGTTTGCTGTTCCACTTTTCCAGCAGATGTCCGGGTGGCTGAAGTCCCCTCTCAGGATCAGGGCCTGTGAGCATGATGCTTCCCGCAGTTGAAGAAAGAACTCCTCATCAAGCTCCTCTTCTTGATCAAGTGGCCTGTGGTAGACACCAACCACAAAGTTTCTTTTGTTGGCTTGGTTTCTAATATTCACCCATAGCTCTTGACCTGTGCATTGCTGTTTTTCAAAGATAGCTCTGCGCAATGAATCCCATTTTTGACATAGAGGGCACCTACCCAACCTCTCCTTCCATACCTGTCCTTTCTGAAAAGTTTATAGCCACCAATCACAGCATGGGGGCTTAATTCTGTTCCCAGTCTCTGTCTTCTGGGTCAGGAGGCTGGGTACCCTGAGAACAATTGGTCTTACTATTAAAGACTGAGGCAAAAGAGGCATTAAGTATCTTAGACTTTTCTTCATCCTTTGTCACTCTGTTTCCCTCTGTATCCAATAAAGGATGGAGATTGTGCTTAGCCCTCCTTTTGTTGCTAATGTATTTATAGAAACACTTTTTACTGTCTTTTACCAGAGTAACCAGATTAAGTTCTACTTGGGCTTTGACCTTTCTAATTTACTCCCTGCATAGCCTTACAACATCTTTGTAGTTCTCCTGAGTTGCCTGCCCCTTCTTCCAAAGGTCATAAATTCTCTTTTTTGCCCTAAGTTCCAGCCAAAGCTCTCTGTTTAGCCAGACCAGTCTTCTTCCCCGCCGGTTCATCTTCTGGCACGTGGGGACGGCCTGCTCCTTTGCCTTTAACATTTCCTTCTTGAAGAATGTCCAGTCTTCCTGGAAACCTTTGCCCTTCAGGGCTGCCTCACAAAGGACTCTGTCAACCAGGCCCCTAAACAGGCCAAAGTCTGCCCTCGAGAACTTTAATGAAACCATCACAGGAGAAATTATTTTGTCAGCTGTCCTGTGAAGGACCATTCCTAATAGCAGCAATGGGTTCAATCTATAATTCTGTTTGTTTCACATTCTTAACTTATTCTGTATTTTCATGTGCACTTCCCTCAGATTTTAACACAATCTTTTACAGGTAAAAGGGCTGAAGAAATGATGTTTCTGAGGGGTTTCTCTTCCCTTGGACAAGTTTCATGACTATGAACTACAGAATTAATTGTTTTTGTCTGTAGGAGAACTATTTTTATCCACAGTAATAAGAATAATAATTAAAAAAGAATAGGACTATTAAGGTTTGCAGCAGAGTCAAAGGAGTGGCTCATTGACCTTTTGAACAAATAAATAACTTAAATTTACAGAAAAAAAATTAAAAATAAAAACCAGAGTATCATTCAGTTGCTTCAAGTAAGAGACTACTTACAGTAAACCTTAGCAAAGGAGACTATTTTTTGAAACAGGGGGTGAAGCAGAGTTATATAATCTGTCAGTTCTTTGAATCTGTCCTTTTAAACAAAGCCCTTGCTCTTCATAATGTAAGAAGCAGCTTTGTAAAATTCAAAGGTATGTCTATAGGTTTAAATGTCTGAGATATATGCATTTTAACAATAACAAGTCTTGAATCTGAGTAGCTATCATGAAATGAAAATGGAAGGAGGAATCTAGAACTGTTTAACACTGCTGTGCTAATCCATAATTGGGTGTACAGTATTGCTTCTCTACAAAAATGCATTTGTGAACTGCAAACTGCAAACATTCCTGCAAGATGAAAACTACAAAATACCAGAAAGTATGCATAGCTAGGTACAGATCAGGTAATGCAAAAGCTAAAAAAAAATCTCTTAGAAAAATGTCCTAAAAATGTCCTAAATCACCCTTTAAATAAGTCTACACTAGATTTCGAGTCTATGTGTGTACAATGGCATCATGACAGATGTCTCATCTTTTAAGGAGTAGTCTCAGGTGTAATGCCATTGCTAAGTGATTATATTTGATTTACAGTATTGCTTAGTGATGTCTTCATTTGCTGCTCTTGTACAAACTGAAAATATTTTCCATACAATTGCTTGCTATAGGACTGACAACTATGTCCACTTTTAAGACACCCAGCATTGCGCCTGGCAGGTGTAGGTGTTGGTCTATATGTCTCTCTCACCTGGTAGTTAGTGACAAATTTCTACCGATCCTAGTAACTAGGGTGAGTCTCTGCAGGAGGAACAGGGCACAAGTAAGTCCTCTGCCTGAAGTCCCATATCAAGACATATTCCCTGAGCAAGCCTACCACAAATGCAACTTTCTTCTGCATTGCTACATGGCATTCAGATTTATCACTTCTAATGCTGTTCTACATTAACTGGAGACTTGAAAGCATCTGCTTAAAATCTTACTATAGCTACAAAATACCTCGTGGTGATAAGAGTAGCATGTGTTCAGCGTTGTGCTGTTTAGGGCTTTTGCCTTGAGAAAACTATAAAAACTCAGTCTTTGAAAGTTCTAATTTAATTACACTTTGCTTAAAGAAATACTGGCTGAAATGCTCATATGCTTATCTCTTCCTCAATGTCAATAGCACTATTATTTTTTTAATTAGCTATTGTATGTAAAATTGCTTATTTGCAAGTCTATTTCTTTGTTTTTAGGTTCCCCTATATCTGATAAGCAGGTCATGTTTTGTTGTTTGTGGTTTTGTTTTGTTTTTTTTTTTTTTTTTAAAGTAAAAAGTGTTCGTTCAAGATTTAATTTTTCCACATACGATGTGAAATTAACAAAGCACAGAAAGTATATGTATATTGTGTATTGCATTTGCTGAAAGTTTAAATTCTTGCTTAAATCTAAACTCTTACTGAAATCTTAAAGGATATAAATCCAGTGTGAATATTTATTCTTACTAAAAACATACCTTGATGCTTTATGTTACCACCTCAAACACAGATAGTGCACTTCAGACAGCTGAAGCCCTAGATGAGAAAACTGGCAAAACCAAATCTTGTATGGGTATCCTTGCCAACAGTTGTGTAGCTGTCATCCTTTATCTAAGAATAGCAGTCTGATACAGCTGATAAGATCGTGTATGAATATAATTATCATTTCATTGAGTGTTTGAATTGAAGGAAAACTGTTAATGGAAAAGCAAAGTGACTAAACAGTTTCAAGACGATGTACACAGTGGAAGGAAAGCTGTATCTATGGGAGTTGTCATATAGGAAAAGATTACATATTGGATAATTTTAGATATTTACATAGCTTATTTCATTTTTTTGGACACCTGTCAGGTTCTTTTTTTCTAGAGAAATAATATTGTGCTTTAAGATGATTTTGCATTTATCTATTGCACCATTTGTTCCTGCAAGAAAAGAAGTGCAGGTAATGAAGGTAAGTCAGGCCACATGAGCTAACTGGTATTGATCTCAAAATATACCCTCAGGCAGTCAGAAAGGATCAAAAGTACAATTAGCTCAGGGACTGTGATATATGCACTGCCATAATTTGCAGCTTGAGGAGAAAAGCAGAAATTAACATCTTCACTTTCTCATGTGCAAAAGAAAGATAGCACTTTCATATGCCTGCTTCTCTAGGGATATTGCTGATAGATTATGATAGCATAATTAATTTGCAGCACTGTATGTTGTGTCATATTATTTTTTTTTCAGGGGTTTCTATAAAATATCTGTCTGCCTCTTCTTCATACAAAAAGCTATAGCTAATAAGACCACATTACGTGACTCTTCATGTGAACAGTCAACTGAAGCTGCAGGCTTGCACAAAAACCTCTCTTGCAGGGCTAGTTGTCATAGCCTTGAGAGTCATGAGTCCTATGCTTTAAAGTGAAAGAGAGGGGAAAATACTTTTAACATAGTAAAGTATATTCAATATCACATGATCATCTGAGAAAGTGGTGCACAAATATTCTTCCATTAGAGGATGTTTTTTCTTTAGAGAATCTCTTGAATGACACTTAACTATTAATCATGAACTAATTAATCATTAATGATAAAGCAAAAGTGCCATTTATTGTGTTCAAAAGCCTATTTGAGTACGTATCTTCCAGAGATGTTCTATGCTTATACTTCTTAATCCATGTTTTATACTAAAAGATGTATTGCATTAGAACTGGAATCTTAAAATGAACCATAGTTTGTTTTAAGAACTGTGATTGTATTAAGAAATTCTTGTCAGGAGGCAGAAGTAGGAATTAATTATCTATGCTTGGCAGAGATTCAAAATGACAAAATTGCCATAGCAAGTGGGGGGATTTTAGCATCCTTACACATAGACATTAGTCTTTGCAAAGCCATGCTTCAAAAAAGAAGACTAATATGTCTCATGCATTAAAGGGAATGCATACTGAACGAGTAAGAATGATGTAGATCCACAGCCTTGATGTCATCAGGGTTGTGGAGTTAATGATTACTGCATTTTTTTCCTAGCACTTTTCTGCAATTTTATGTAGCGTTTCTATCCTTGCTTTGCTTAAGTCCATTATTTCTGGGAAGTTGAAAATTTTATGGTGATCAGATCCTTTAAGACAGTTTTAATGGGATATAAGCATGTGAGAGTGGCAAGATGTCTAGCTCAGACTACTCTCCTGAGGCTGTTATGAAATGCCCTGAGTCTGAATTAATTTCTACCACATTGTTACTCAGTTGGGCCACTTCTTATCCTACACCTGGCAGTAAAGACTCAACATCTACAGAGTGCTGATATATCTGCATCTATAGATGCTTCCAAATTAAGAATACTTTATATCAATTCAGTCTTTAATTATTTTAGATAGGGAAGAAGACAAGGAATCTTAGATAAGGACTGCTAGAAGTTCACCTAAACATGTGAAGAAAGACTGAGTGAAGTAACATGAAAAGTAAATTTTGATAAACTGCTTTCACAAACAGTGAGTGGCCTACATTTTCACGTAAAACCTTAGAAGCGATTTGCCCCTTGTATAGATTTTAAGTGAAGTTGAAATGCTAAACGTTCTGGTTTCTCATCTTCAATTTTGGTTCTTGTACATAGGCTCTGGGCTCAAAAATCTATTGAAGACAAGACTGGCCTTGTGCACATGCGTTACCTATGTTTCAGAAAATCTTCTGCATTGACTTAAATACGTCTGTCTGGTTTTATTAGGATATTGATGTCAAAACTTAACATTGTTATCGGTTTGTTGCTATTTGTCTGCAGAATACGCAAACGGAGCACTCAGCCAGATAACTGGACAGTACCAGGGTTCCTGAGTCTGAATAGAAACAACACTGAAACTGAGCGCATCAGTATGCAGCTCAGGGACAAGTGGTTTCCTAAATTTGAAACTATTATGCATGACTGTCATGGTTTAACCCCAGCTGACAACTAAGCACCATACAGCCGCTCACTCACTCCCCCGTGGTGGGATGGGGGAGAGAAACGGAAGGGTAAAAGTGAGAAAACTTGGGGGTTGAAATAAAGATAGTTCTACAGGTAACGCAAAAGCCGCACACACAAGCAAAGCAAAACAAGGCATTCATTCACTGCTTCCCATCGTCAGGCAGGTGTTCAGCCATCTCCAGGAAAACAGGGTAACAATTGCTTGGGAAGACAAAACGCCATAACTATGAATGTCTTCCTTTTTTTTTCCCTGGCTTTATATTGCTGAGCATAACGTCACATGGTATGGAATAGCCCTTTGGTCATTTGGGGTCAGCTGTCCCAGCTGTGTCTCCTCCCAGCTTTTTGTGCACCCCCAGTCACTGCTGGTGGGGCAGCGTGAGGAGCAGAAAAGGCCTTGACTGTGTAAGCACTGCCCAGCAATGACTAAAACATTCCTGTGTTATCAACACTGTTTCAGCACAAACCCAAAACATAGCAACATACTAGCTGCTATGAAGAAAATTAACTCTACCCTGGCCAAAACCAGCACAGTGGCTTATGATATATTGCTCTGTGTGTTCTACAAATCAGTCTTTCATTCACAGGTACATTTGTAAGGCCAGAGCACAGAAGGAAGTCATGAACTTGTAAATTCAAGTCCCACTGTATGATGCAGAAGAGTGGAGAAATTTATTTTTTTTTAAACTAATGCAGAACTCATATGTTGCCTTGACTATCACGATTAATTCCTAGGTGTCACAGCACCCATGTATAAAATAATCCTCCCCTCTTCACAAGGATGCTAGACTGAATTCATTACATGAAGCATTTAGCTAGAACACCTGTGACTGTGCTCTTTAATGAAATGGAAACTGGATCATACCTGATTAAAGTTCTGCAAAGGGTCAGGAGATGCCCTCTGCAACTTAGGGTCCTTGTATCAAGCTGAAAGTAGAATGATGCAAAATTTATTGAAATTCTATTCAAAACTCCATCCACAAGAATTGCAATTTAATTTTTTTAGCCTCAACCATTATCTTTTTTTTTCCTTAAAAGTTTTACTTGCACTAGGTGAAAGCTTAGCTTTTAGAACAATACTGTGCAAAAGTGAGCTTTTCACAGTCAGAGGTTTAAGATTTGAGGTACTGCCTTTTCAAAAACACTGCTATAGTACATCACACTGGCATAAGTGGAAATAAAAGGCATAAAGAAATAAAATAGCCCTTATGTATTACATAGCAAGTAACTGCATTTCTGAAAATGATAAGTAACAGCAGGCATGATTTTGATTTTGATGGACTGAAAAGCTGTAGTGACACATACACTATTGTAGCTGAAATTCAGGCTGAGCCAGCTAGACCTCCTCCTCTTTACATGTATATGAACATGTCTTTTGCACCTTTCTCTGGAAAGGCTGAATGGTGCTCTCCGTCTCCATAGTGGTCAGTTTTGCAGATGGTGGTGGAGCCATGACTTCGCTTTTTCCCTTGAGGTCCTCAGACTCAGACTACATCTCAGCACTGTACTGGAGTAAAGATGTCAAGGTTGATTCACATCCTGAAACGTTCATATAGAACCACAAGAACCAGTGAAACGCTGTGATTTCTACATTTTTACTAGCTGCTTCTTGTATTTGGGTTTGTTGAACAGATAGGTAAGTGATCTTTTCAGATTGTTGAAATGTAGCCTCTAAAATATGAATTACTGAAGACTGACATGCGAGTTCACATCCATCGTGCTTTGAAGTACAACTGGCAGCCACGGAAAATTTTCAGACGAGCAGTAAAATTATGATTTCTTTAGTTACCAACATTGCAAAGTCAGGAATATTAATTCTGGTTCAAATACCACCATCCACAGCAAGGATTTTTGTGGCTGTAACTAGGGTAACAACATTGATGATGTGTAGCCACAATGGAGTCCAATATGTTTCCCAAGCCTCTGTTCTTAAAATCTTGCACAGAAGTAGTTTGAATTTGCTTGTGTCAGGGAAATAGGCGGACTAAATGCGAAGTATTGCTGTGATGCCTTGCTGCTTAACCATCTAGAGCCTCCTGTGTGTAATGCTGCACGTAACAGATTCAAAATGAAGGCCACATGGAAAACTTTAACAGCTTCAAGATTTGTCCCTTTTGTAGATAACTGTTTTATAAATTGCTTCTTTATCCTGCAATTCTGACATAAAACTCAATATGGCTTCTATTGCTTTGATTATTATTAATTCTTATTTCTCATAGCTTTTATTCTCTCATAGGAGGAAAAGCCATCCTGAAAGAGCATATAAAAAATGTTTAATTATTTAAAAATGCAAGTAACTGTTGTCCTGTTTATCTTCAAACTGTATTTTTAACTTGGCCTTTCTTTTAAAATTACTTTTTGTAATGTTACAGGTTTTTTATACATTTCATTAACCTGGGGCCTCACTGAAAAAAAGTAGCAAAGCAAAAGTGAAAAATGTACAGGGTTCTCTCCTATGCTATGCTGTTGTGAGATAAAAGCCGCACAAGCCTAGGGCTCTTAGAGTCAATAGAAACTATTGTTCTAGAGGAATTCCTATGAATCTTTTCTCAAAGTCACAGAACTGAAGTAAAACAAGTGTTTGAGTGATTTCTATGCTTTTGCTGTGATAGATCCTTTTTCAGATAGTGGTAAGTCAGTCCTGCTAGATATTAGTTTCTCCAGTGCTCCTCAAACGAACCTTTTCTTAAGACAGAGCTTGTGACTTGGGGGTTTTGGGTTGGTGGCTTGGGTTTTTTTTTGAATGGATGACATCACAGATATTGTCTCATTTTTCAAAACATTTTCAGATGGAGGATTTGGACCCACAACCTCTCCTCATCTTCTGCAGTCTCCTTTCAGCCTGTGCAGGCTGATACTAATTTTTCAGTCTGCCTGTCAGGCATAAAGAACGGAGATTTCTGTTAAAATCTTGTTAGAGGTTGATTTGTCGAGTAGTATTGCTTGCTTCCTTGATTAGGATTTCAGTGATATTAGCACATAGTTTACTTCATGGAATTTCCTTGTTCTCATCTTTTAAAAGAAACCTGATACTCAGCTGAGCTCCTGCGATGCAAGCAGAAGACTCAGGACTTCCAAACTTGTTGGTCAAGTGCTTGTCCACATGCCCAAGACCTGGTTGTGCCTAGTGTTCCCATTCATGCTGTAACTGTGTGTGTGTTTGTGTGTATGTGTGTGTCAGTGTTAAAAGTATATTGCTGCCTGATTGTTTTGTGAAAGCAAACAATGAGGTTGTACGCTAATTCAAACTCATGGTTACAAATTACTGGTCTCTTGGTAAATGAGCAAGAAGACAAACCAACTCTGTGAAGACAAGTATGCATAAAAATGAGTGTACAGGAATTTAAATTGCTTAGTTGTCCCCTGACTGAGCAGAATAATTTCAGTTAAAATAGAAAAAAACTCAACCAGAAGATGTTTTGTTTTGATCAAATACGGAAAAAGCAAAGAAAATGGTTGAAATTAGATCTAGTGCCATTCAAGGCTAGTATCAGTAAACATAAATAATCTTCTTTAAACTTAAAAAAAAAATTCATATTTGGGGGAAAAAAAAGTTGTAATATTGAAATTTCAAAGTGTGAGTTTTCTTGTATTAAATGTGTCACTTGATTACAAAATAACACAAGTTAATCAGAAAGATTTCAGAATTGGAACACTTGAACAACAGAGAATTTTCTTCCAGAAGAAAAAAACAGCTATTAACATGTCCTAGAAGTGCTGTGTCCTTCCAAACAAAACATAATAACATCTTGTAGTAGCCAGTTTTTGCAAATTTAAAGTTAGTGACTTGGGAGTATTGTACTGGCAACTTAGTTTGGTTTTACCTTTTCACGATCATTGCAGAAAGCCCCACATTTCCTTACATTCATTTTAAATCCCTAAGTTAACAGTATTGCTGTAATGTAGGTAAAGTATTTTTCTCAAACACTCAATGTCTACTTCTACACATGTCATAACTTTACAAATGTGTTCTCCAAACGCTAAAGAAGCAGTTTCTACAACATCAAAACTCTGTCCCAGCCAGCGAGTAGATTGTCTAGTCCCTGCATTTTCAGTTCTATGATTTCTTTATTGCTGTGATGAAAATGCTGAAAAGCAATGTTTCATGCTGTATTTAAGAATTATGCAAGGTTACAGTCAAACCACTGTTCCCTTAGCAAATGGCTCTGGTATCACTGTCAGTATATCTCTGTGCGGGTAGAGGACTGCAAGCATCCGGTGGATACATTTGTCCATGCAGACCTCTCCAGCTTTACTGTTTCCAGAACTTCCTGTAGATATGGTGTTGAAAAACAGATGACATCCTGAACTAATACTTATTCTTCATTAAACTACATGCAGCTAGGAAGAAACAAACCTCTTGTTCCCTCAACTACTCAACAAAGCAGAAGTACTGGTAAAGTACTGAAGTATGGCACTTGACATGATCCCACCTTATTTTTCCAAGGCCTGGGCATCCACTGTGCAATCTTATTAGCATTGTATGAAATAGAATGGGATTTTTAACATAAATATCATATCAAAAGATTTACAGTAAGCAGAACGGCCTTGTTTGAGATGCTTGTTCTATTTGCGTTTATTGAGAGAGGCTAGTAAAAGTCCTGGTGCACAGACCTGCAATCCAAAAGGATGGGGCATACACAATTGTTACCGAGTTCAATGATGGAAAAAAAAAGGAACTAAATAACAAGTGCCATTCAAGTAGGTGATTTTTTTGTAGTGGCCAAATGGATTTACAAGACAGCAATATATTTGTGTGCCTGCAACCTCTGACAATGACAGATAAAATATTAACAAAAAAATGCCCTTCTAAAATACTTGAAATTGCTGATTCATCTCAAAAAAGTTAAAAACTTCTGCTCTCTTCACGTCTAAGTATTATTTTGAATTTTGTTTATAAGCTTTCAAACTCTACTTAAAGAAGTTTCAAAATACCTGGTGTGATAGCCAATTATTTTTCCAGAAATCTAAGCGCTTGCCAACGTGAAGAAATCAGTGTGTGGTAGTTTGCGCTCTGAATTTACAGGCTTGCACCACACTAAAGCACTAAAGAAAACCTTAATTTGCAGGAAGTATGTGGCTAAGAAGAAAGCATGGTGCAACATGAAGCTGGAGTCAACATCCTTTCGGAATGCAACAAGGAAAAGGTCCTGGAGCTCAATGTAGAACACTACAAATTCACGTGTAATCAACCCCACTGGCGAGTAACTCCATGTAGCAGACAGAGCTGCTGTGACACATGGTGGCTACTGAATCTGGGACTCTATACAGTTTACATCCTGCTTTCTTCTCTTTCCAAATGGTGGTGTCATGTTAAAATTATCCATTTTTTCCCTCTACCCAAAGTTCAGCATTTTAAACATAGCAGTATAAATGCTCCTCTACCTTTTTTTTTTTTGAGAATGTGGATAGCTCAGCACCTATTCCCACTTTTGTCTTGGCCCCATTTTCAAGCAGCTCTAAAATTCAAGTCTGTATATGCTATTTTGCAAAGGTGCTCTAGGTGTTCCTACATGAACCAAGAGCAGAGCAGCACTGAGGCAGTATTCTCTGCAAGTTAATCAGTTCTGTTAAAGAGCTGATAGCTTTAACTCTGCCTGGGATAATATGACTGTACTGCTTCTGAGACCTACAGTACTGTTCTCTGCCACAGACATTTATTGGCTCATTAGGAGCTTGCTCTGAAGCCTCAGCATGTGCTCTGTGACATAGCATAGGCATCTTTTGAGTGTCTGCCACAGAACAGAATTGCTAAAATGCAGGAAGGAAATACGGGGAAATCCCACAGTTTTTTCCCATCAGCTTTCCTTTTGGCATAACAGTGGTGAAGTGATGTAAAGGAGTTTAACTGTAGCCTTTCTTTGTTTTCAAGTTCTTTAGAAAGTGCAGTCTTGCTACAAGGAACTGTCACCCTGGTTTTGCTATTCAATTCAGTAAAGATACGATAAAATCTGCTTTTGTACGAGACTCTCTCTAGTGCCACCTCTCTCAGGAGCTCTCCTTATGCAATAATCTGTTTCTCAGTGAACGAAAAGCAATATTGAGCTCCTAACGTCTTCTAACATGGGCCAATGTGCAAACCTGTCAAATATAGCTCACTGCTACTGATTGTGGTGAGAGGCAATATGCACTCATACTAGTTGTCCAGGAACTTCTTCCAAAGTTTGTGCTGAATGGCTCCACTATATCCTTTGTCCCTCATTGAATTTAGTAATTCTTCTACCACAGGTAATTAAGAAACATCATTCAGGTAATGTCTACAGAGAAGTCATGCAGGTAATGGCAAATAAGAATTAACACCATTATCTGATAGAAAAATAGCAGATCGTATTTTTATTTTAGAATGTCCTTACTTGAAGAAAATAATTATTCTCCTTCCAAAAACTTAAAGATAAGAAAGCAGAAAAATAAATGGAAAATTAGCAGGCAATGCAGCAGACACTGTTTTCATGGCTCTTCTGAGCCGAAGATATCAACTGATTTTCTGAAGTCCTCATACATTTTAATGTTAAACTTTTTAAAAATGATTACTAGATTTTTAAAGGCTAAAGTCTGCTGAGACACAGAAGCTCACATTCTGGCCCAGAAACAGAGTCCCTAACTTCTGCCTGGCTTATAGCTTTAGATAAAGTGTCCAGTGGTTAATAATGTGTACAGTTACAAATATCTGCATTAGGTTTTTTTCCTCAATTTTAGCTTTTAATTCTAGCTTCTAAATCATTTGTATATTTCTTTCCTTTCTGTATCTATATTCTCAAACTCTTTCAGAAATGCGATCTTGGACCAAAAACTTAATGGAAAGATTCTACCATTCATAATTTTCCACCTCTAACTCCAAAAGAAACCCCAAAACAACTAAACTCTTCCCAGCAATTCAGGTATTGCTTTTGACGAAAGCAGGAAAGTCTAGAGGGTGCTAACAAAAGTCTTGGGTTTAGATATTTATGCTTAGCCCTCTACTTGTATTAGTAAAATATAACTACAAACTGAAATTAGCTGATCCTAAAATGCTGGGATTTTGTCAGTGTTCTGTATGATGCTGCCCTAAAGCTCCAATATAGTATACAACAGCCGGTTTTGGTGTTATGATACTGATGTGGGAGTTACTGACACAGGAACAATCTCTCTTCAGGACAATATATACTGGCATATGTGTAGATTTGAAAATATAGAAAAATAACATGTAAATCATATTGAGATCAATAACCTAAATGGTAAAACATGATGGACAGTGTGTTTTTGAAGGATTATGCCATTAGTAAACCAAAGACCTTATTCAAAATCCTATCAAGCTTCAATCATTCAACCACTGTAGTACAGATCAGATATTTAATCTGCCTGAATAAGGAAAAGATAGGTTTAACTTTTGCCTAGAACTTCAGACTTTTTGTAGAAGCTTGCCTATCTTTCTCAGAAACCATGAGTCCAGCTTCTGCTAGGATAGCATACAATTCATTGTGAAGAATTAATACCATATTTTGCAAAGCAAATGGTGATAAGCACTCTATTTTTTATATTAATTGGTCATAAAAGAATGTACCTGGTTTATACTTTTTAAGTTAGCTGTTTTAGGCTACACACAGGTGAAAACTTAAGTTCAAGGCCAAGTTACAAGTTCTGTAACCTTGAAGTTACAGAATCTTACTGCTTATAACCACTTATTTCAGTTTTCTGGATCAATTTATGCACTAGTGTATGACTTGTCTTGCCATATACCTCACTGAAAAAAACAGCAGGAGTTGAAATTTTGCATGCAGCACATACAGACACTCATCATAAAAAACAAGATTTAATATTACTAGGCCTGGAACTGGGATATGACTAAAACAATCCCTGTCTCAAACCANTTCCAGCACATACCCTTGTGACAGCCAGACAACGAATGCTTGATCTACTGGGTTATTTGTTTGGCCTAAATTATCTTAGGAGGAGGAGGCCAAGTACGCTCTCGGGCCAGACTGTACTCTTTGCCATGTGTCTGTCCCAGCAGAGAAGCTTGGTGGAACACAGCACATGGAGCTGGATCCAGTGTGGAAAAGAGCCTATCTTTGAGAAAGACTGAGGAACTCTGGGGACAAGCCAGCCAGGCTTTTGAAAAGGATGAATAAACCTTCCTGATGACCAGACATGACTGGACAAAGTTTGCTGCCAATTAGGGAAGCTGGTCATCTCAAATCAACCCTGTAAGAATAGACATGCATGGGAGGGCTAAGGGGCAGGGCAAGAATTGTGAATAACACTTTTCTGTCTGACCTAGTAGTCAACATGTGTGTTGTCTCTGTGAAGGTTGTGTCAAACGTGGCTTTTGACTTTCACAGCTTTTCAGTCTGCTTTGGAATATTCACTACAGAAAAAGCAAGTCATTTCACCTTCAGGTCTTGGATGATTTGAAATTGTGTGAAATGGTTTTTTTGCATAATCTATTCATAAGAGCACTTCCAAATCTCATCAACTGCATGTCCAGTGTGTACTACTCTAGCGCTCAGAAGTAGGAAGGTCTTTGAGCCAAGGGACGTTGTTTTCTGTTTCCATAATTTATTCTTCACTGACTGAAAGTCTCTGAGAATACCTGTGGCACTGCATAAGTAATAACAAGATTTTCATACCCTTCCATAAATTTGTCTGACCTCTTGTTCAAACATGTTCTCAGCGGCTCTGTTGAATGAGAATGTATGTCTGTAAGGAACAACACAGCAACAGCCTCATATGAGTGGAATGTCTGCATTTTCATTTGTTGGCAAAGTGTCATGAATACCAGGCTATTGTAAATTAATGTACTGTCATTGACTCCAGTACAGCTGGAGCAGTGTTCCTCAGTGGAAAGTCTTGTCCTTAATCTTAAGAGCAAGAAGACAATGTTCTTCAAGTATTCTTGGAGGATTTGTTTGAACATTTTTTCTGTCTCTCTGCAAAATCCAGCAAAATTCAATCTTTAACACCAGCCTTTCTCTAAATAACAGAAGGATGTAAATTTACATTGCTTTGCTTTTTCTCTGCTTGTTCATATAACGAGAGTTTACAGTCATTCTCCAGAATGTAACATGCTGGTTTTATCTCCTGCTAAGTACGCTGCCTAGAGAATTTCCTTTCCAAACAACTACGGGGAATATTCCCATCCTTAGCAGCTAGTCAACATACAAATAAGCTGTATCTCCTTTTCCTATAATTTTCTAATTTGAAAGCTAATTCTGACGCACACCTTTTTTTCTTACACAGTACAAATACTTTAACCTTTTCTTTCCTTAGGGCAATACCACTTCTGAAATTTTAGTCAAGAAATTGTTACTAAATTGACCTTATCAAAATAAGGGAATATAATAAACATAATCATATAACTATACTGTACTATTAGTTATGTAAAAATCCTAATATAAATTATGAAGAATTATTAATATCATCATCATCATAATAATATTCATTATTTTACAAATGCAATTGCTGTTTTAATCTAAATCTCTACCTACATATGTTCTTACCATTCTGAAGTAGAAATGTCTGTAAGTCAAGATGGAATCCATTTGGTTTTTATGCAAAGGTGTATCTGGCATATGTGCCATTTTCAATGGCGAAATACTTAGTTTCAGTGTTAGAATTTTAGAAATGTAATACAACTCTTAGTATTTATTTAGTTTACACACTGCTTCCCAGTGAGATGAAGGCACCTGTGTTCATGCTCAATGTGGTCTCATTAATGAGCAGTGAGCAGGGCTGACAGAGTGGAAGCTCTCGCAGTTGTTGGTAGCAAACCGGTGGATCAGTCTCAGCTATATTGTGTAAACCATCACATGCTATTCACCTTTAGGTTGGTATTATGAGTGAACAGAAACGCTGCATGCTTTCAGTTCCTTCTTAAGGTTATTTGCATGCACAAGCAATCACACACATATCCAGGTGAGCGCTTATACATACATGCATAATATATTCAAAAGTTCCAGATTGTGGTGCATCAAATTAATATCTGCTAATTTGATATGTTGGTGCTCTATTAAAACAGCCTGATGCTAAAGAAAGCTGTGAGTGAAATTCCACATTAATTTTGAAATGAGCAGCTCAAATGGTATAAAATGGGCAGGTTGTTGTCTAGAAGCAGTGGGAGCTGCCTGCTCCCTCAGGGATGGAGATCCAGGACCCAGGGAGATCCCAGTGCCAGCCATGGCCGCCCCAACATGCAGTCCCAACGGGTGCTGAAATGGGACTCTTGGGCCATGGGCAAGGTTGGTAGGAAGGCCCATGGGAAGCTGGGGACATCCATTAAGGCTTGTGAGTGCTTTCAGGGCCCTGACAGTTATGTGTCTCAAGCACGAATTTTTTCTGATACCCCTAAAACAATGGGACCATTCGAGCAATTAGGTAATGTTGCTGTTTCTCCTCCAAGGAAATTTTTGTGTTAAGCTAACAATAGCAAGATTCTGCCATGCTCATTCTTCTCATCATGTTGATGGTGAAATAGTTTGGACATGTGTACTCACAGTGAAGGAAAAACTGTAGAAAATAGACAGTTGCAGCTGGAAATAATTTTTTTTTTTTTCCCCTGCAGTTGAATTTCTGCTCAGACACAGAGGTCTTGGATTTAGGATGGTGGCTTAAGGTTTTGGACCTATTCCATGACACTGTTACCAAAGGAAAATTAAAGAAAATCTTTCACCAAGCTACGAATAGGGTACATATTTTCAGCCAGATGTTGAGTACTAGTGTGTATGTCAAAAGAGGACAAAAGACTTTCAAGTCCACGGGTCCACAAGTCTGGTAACCAGTAATCTGGCAGATCACTGAAGACTTGAGAAAATGGGGCCAGCATACATCGTTCTGCTAATGATGCTAATATAGGCTCTTCGGCATATGAAGCTCCATGCCTGAGTTTGAACTAGCTCTAGCTTTTGAATTTCCTGTGATGCTGTCATTGCAAAATATTACCCAGTTTTGCAGGAAAAAAAGCAAAGATGTGCCAGGGCTACAGTGGCACAGGAATAGAGCTGTTTAAGTATTGAGGCAGAGCTGTGTATCTGTTTTTTACCTACTGTACACTCTCTTCAAAAACATACAGTGTCTGGTTTCAAAAAAGAATACAATCACAGCTCCCTCTGACAGTCCTTTTTTCCTCTTCTGTCATTATTGCCTCCACAAGTAGGATACAACACAGCTATTTTTATCCAGAAGATTACTTGCCTCAAACTCTGGGTTCAGTTGTCTACATTTTGTTTAGCTTTTTTGACATTTCTGAGAGAGACCCATCTCCAAACAGTGAATTCAGCAGACCAGAGAATCAAGCACTAATAATGGATATGACATAGAAATGATTTAAGATGAAAGGTGCATTTGAATTTGTAGGAAACTAGAATAACCTAAGAACGCTCATGCTCTACTGTTAGAAAAGCTCATGGTTCACACTGAAAACAAGTTTTTCCAGAGACTGAAGAGTGTTTTTCAGGTGTTCAGTTATTTTATTTTTACCACTTCATTTTTTCCCTTAAAAAAGAAAAGTTCAACTTCAATTTATCATTTAGATAAAACAAATATAGCTGCATTTTCAAAAGACCTAGATTCTAGCATGCTTTACAATTTTATGAATGATGGTGTCATTACTTTGATGTCTAAAATGGGAAATTGCTTTGGAAGTCTGTCTGCCATTGTGGCTGCTGAGCTCTTCAGCAATTCTGACCCTCTGGGAATAACCTGAGTACTCCCAGCTCAAAAAAGATAAAATACACTTACAGAAAACATTCACTGAATGGCTTTTACACCTTTTTTTTT
>VYXH01005742.1:36084-67831 GCA_013397275.1 Burhinus bistriatus | reverse complement strand
AAAAAAAAAAAAAAATTCTACTTCTGCTTAGTATTGCTTGATTTTACTTTAAAGCAGCTTGTTCTAAGTGTTTGATTTGAATATAGGTCAGGAGAGAGCTGCAGTTCAGTAAAACAGATAGAGCGTGGTTAGATTTGACAGCTACCAACCACCAACAGTTCATGGCTTACTCAGTTTTGGGTAACAGTACTGAATATTTGTTACATCTGAAGATAATGACTTTCTTCACTGTTGCCTCTTATGAAGTAATGAAGCTATTGCTGGAGTTTGCAGTTGAGAGATGCTCTTGTTTAGCTGGAAAATGGAGTTTTACTGGAAGTAAGGAGACCTTCCATATAAGAGAGTTAATCTTCGTCATTGTAGGTGTTAGTATGAGAAATCTGTATCATGTCCATGCCTGCTAGATTTTACACTTAAATATGTAATCAAGATCACAGTTTTATTTTATTCACAGGCTAGCTAGATACTAACATTATATGGAAGGACACTAAATAAATGCCTGTAATATATCGAGAGCTTACATTCCTACTTTAAATTTATCAGTCTTAACTGTTTGGTGCTTCTGTTGGTACTAGTACTATTTCGTAGGTTTTCTGGACCCATGAAAAAACACTGTACCAGAATGGTAGAGAGGAGCACATGCAGATAACTGATGTATTTTTTTGAATTTTCTTCTTTTGATCGAAACAGATTTCATTATTGTTGTCTTCAAGCACGTTCAGCCTGAGTATGTACTTGGATCAGCACGGAGGTAGAAAATGAGAACAGTGAGACACTGGAGTAGGATATACCTAGAAATTCCTAAAGCCTCTTCAAAGATGGTGTCAGACATACAAAGTCAGGTTGGAGCAACTGTATCATGGATATGTCTTCTTCAGCAGCTGTCAAAGTGCAACATGTTCTGCTGTAACTATTTATTGAATGCAATATGATCATATCCCTGATTTGAAATTGCTTGTGAATACCTGTGAAAATTAGGTAATGCCTTTGGGTCTGTGACGTTACCAGTACATTCTGTTACACATAGACTGTGCAATTGACAAAACTCTGTAATTTACTGCTTGTTCAGTCTTTCTGAAGCAAATAAAAAACTGAAGAAAGTAATCCTGCAGTATATACATAATAATGTGATCTCTTCTGTTTATTTAAATTAGAACAGTTAGTTACATTTTGAACTCACCAGAAGGATTTAGAATACTAAAACTGACTGAATTTTGCAGTAAGGAGATAGATGCACATCTTCAAGCTCTTTGGAAACTTCTGCTCTGTGATTCTGTGTTCATACTTGCAGGAATGACCTGTTACCTCATAATTCAAGCTGATATCCATTTTAAAGGAGTTGTGCACAATTTTGCACATGGTTTTGTGCAATTTTGAAATTTGAGACCCAAAATACTATTTCAGTTATTTGTAGTTGTTAGCTAGATACCTTAGAAGAAACTATACAAAAGAAGAGTTAACAACAGCTGCTGATCATGAAATATTTGATAAATTAAAAAATGAGCAATATTTCTGCTTTCTGCGTTCTCTCCTGTGCTTGGATAAGAATTTTTATCCAAGCAATCCAATACTTAGGAATATTTACAGTCAGGATTACTAACTACACATTTGTGGTATTTCACTTAGAGTACAACAGGGTTATTTTCTGCAGCTGTCAGGAAAATAATTTAGACCTGTGTATGAGCTACATACCTTCCTCTTTCTCCTGTAGTTTAATTTCACTTAATAATTATCAGTACATCCTTCAAAGGTAACAACAGAGATACTGCTCACTAATACTTCTTCTGTGTTACTGTTATAATACTTAAAATATTAACTCCTTCCTTAACATTTTGTAGTTAGGGGAGATGGTAGGTTCTGCTACCTGTAGCATTTTTACTTTGAAATACAAATGCTAAGATTTCTTGAAGTGATCAGTGCATGAACTCTGATACAATGCGTTATTCCCCTTACAGCTTGTTACACAAATGTTTTGCCTCAGAAAGTAAGACAGATGCGAAGCTCAATTATTGATAATATTCACTCTATTTGCCATACATATTAATGCAAACCTTTATATTTATGATGGCAATCACTAGATGGCACTGCTCTATGGTCTTTGTAAATTGTTATATTTTCCTTTTCTTAAAATATTCATTCTGTTCTGTGATACATGACGTAGTAAATTTTTACAAGTTTTGTGGTATGATATCTCTGGGATTTGTGGCAAATGGCAAGAAAATTTGACTAAAGTAATTTTTGAGGAAGGTTAAATCCCTGAACATGTTGGTGTTTTGGTTAAGTGTTTGGCAAGAGAAGAAACATGCTGTTTGACAGTCTCTGTTCTAGGACTAGTAAATAGAAATAGTCAGACAAAAAAGCTGCAGTAAGAATATTCTTCAATTTCTGTGTTGCTGATATCTTCTCCAGTTGTAAGTCAGCATGTAAGTATATCTTTTACAACTTGGCAGGAAGGTGATCATGTAATCCTAAATTTGCTAGCTGCATTTCTAGCTTGTCTAATCTTAAATTGCTCAGTTGTCAATGCAGTCAATGCAGCCTTTAGCCAAGTGCATAATGAACAGGAAGATGTCACATGACTTAATCCCTTCTGTCACTGGAGCACTAGCAAGGTGTATGGCTGTTATGTATGCTGTTTATTCAACAAAATTCTGTGAATAGGCTGCTCTAACAACTCCACTCCCAATTCAAAAATGTACTTCAGACATCATCACAGCAACAACACTGTTACTAAACAGCAACCAAAAAGTTAAAGAGCCTAGCAGACCTAAACCCATCAGCAGCAATACCCTGCCAAAATCAGGAAGATGGAGCTATTGTTTGCCTGTGGCATCTTTTCATAATTTAAGGTACCATCACTAAGTCTATCACTAAAGTTAAATATGCTATGGTAACAAAGTTTGATAGGACTTCTGTAAAGGGTATTGTCTTAAAAGTCCTGTTTTACTCCTGAATTTTGTTGTTTTGTTATTGTGGCACCCTGGCACAGTGGGGCTCCAGGTCTGTCTGGTTCCTCATTTATTTGAAGAACAGTAGAAAAGAGTACACTTGTGTAATGACTGCATATAAATGGAACTGCTTTTGATCTCCAGTAAAGCTGTCTCAGGAGTGTCTTCAGTTTTTCTGGCTGGAAGTACTGTAAGGCATTTTTTAACCAGAAGTTGAGTGAGGTTCTCTTAACATCAAACTCACTGTGGGATTCTCTCAAGTGTAGGTGCCAATACTGCCCGTAATGGCAGCCAGTAGGCATTAGCTGTTGTCAAATTTTCAATGATTAAAGAGTTAGGCACTTATTTCTGAGCTAGTAATTTGCAAAGGAGTCTACCCTTTGGAATTACAATGGTGGTTGGAGCTGTGCATGTGATTTTGAGTTTTGTTCCAGAAAAAAGACTCACTAATCTAGCTTTTGGTGAAAATTAAATTTACACTCCCATGGGTTCATACTGTGTAGTATAAAGTTTGGGAAGTTTTAAATAAAAGCCTCTTTTCCAGTGTGGCAATTTAAAGTGCTTATTGTAATACAGATATATATACAGGCTATTCTTTCAATTGTCTAAAAGTTTTTGTTATCAGTTTGTTTTTCTTTGTTAATAAAATGCAATCACAAAAAGGGAACAGTATTTAGCCCGAGACTTTCAGAAAATATTTTGGAAGACAAAACTATAAATTCTTTGGAAGAAAATATTGAAGTTATTGCATGAATTGCTTCTCAACATGGGCATTTATTTTAATAACAAAAATGAAGTGAAAGGTTTTTCTTAAATTACTTTCAAAAGTGAAGATAGATATTTCATTATGCATTTACTTAATCTGGTTACACTTGTGAAATTATAATTTTAAATAATCTGCAGGTTTGGTTTTGGTGATGATAATTTGCCTTAGAGCTAGATGAAAATGAATTTTGCAGAAGTTATCCATGAATAATTTTGGAACTTCATGAAGGGTTGCCAAAGAAATCCATAAAATCTAGTTTATTTCATAATCCATCATTTTTGAAGTGAAGATTCTGGAGGCCTGAGTGTGGTGTTGGCATGGTTCAAGAGGATGTCAGTTTACATATGCTTTTAATTAGCAGTTTCAGATTGAAGTAGAATGCAGGATGAGGCAGTAGTGATGCTAGCTTCAAATTGGAAGAGTCTAGGTTGGAGAATTATTTGCCCTGGATATTGAGACTGTTGTTCATGTCTTCATGCAGCAACCAAGTGTTCGATACATGCACATCAGTACAGGAATACTTATTGGCTTTTATTACCTTCTGGGTTTGATAATGATGCTTGTGTCTGATTTCTAAATGTCGTTCAAGCTGTTTTGTTTGAACAATTATATTTGTGGACTCTACATACGTTGTAGTGAGCAAGCCATTTGTTCACGAGCTCCAGAGTTAGCAGCCCCGTTACGAGTACATCTCACCAGTGGTTGGGATCTGAACCTCATTCTGTATTCATTTCTGGATATAGTTCACTAAATTAGTGAATATCTTAAGACAGACTGAATGAACTGTGACCGAATTATACAAAAACTGTCATATAGACTGCACTATAACAACAAAAAGTGTTAAAATGAGTCATTTTCTTTTAGTGCTAGGAAAGTGATTTTAGTAACACAGGAAAACATTGTTATGCCTAAGGCTATTTTGTCTCTACTTGACTCAAGAGTTAAACTAAGACTCCTTCCTTGACTTCCCTTACTGCCTTTTTTTCAGTTACAGCTGTAAAATAAGGCACACATTTTATACCTGCTGTGGCAGGAAGATAAGGCTGCTGCATTTCTGCTTTCAGTTCCTTGTAGGAAACATAATAAGTTTCTTATAATAAAAGAACCCCTCTTTTAGTAAAAACACTGGCCCTACCCCCACCCCCCCAAAAGCATAGAAGAATTTTTTGGTGCATGACCTCTTGGTTTGTTTCATGAAGCAGTAATCCGATTACTTCGAAAACATGCAACAGTGTTTTATTTACAAGGTCTCAGAAGATTGTGGGAGATTTTCAGGTATTTCCTAATTTGTATTTCACAATGACTGAAAACTGGCCACTTTGTTTCATAATCAGTAACTGAATTTAAAAATGAAAAATAAGAAATGTCCAGTACACTTCTGAAAATATGCATAGGTGTGACACTTACTTTGCAGTGTAAGTGGCATTACTGTCACAATAGTAATTTGGGGATATTCTTTGTACGACTGTAGAATATATTCATATACAAAATGCCAATTTCCATTATGAATAAAATATATATATATAACACCTCCTTTATAGGCACTTAAACTAAAAAATATTTTACAGTTTTGTATGTAGAGACGTTATGGCTAGATATCTTTACAAAGGCACTTTGCAAATCTTTAAGATTATCATGGGCTGACAGTGCTTTATAGAATGTAAAAGATTCCCAAGCTGTAGAAAACCCTGCAGCTTTGTTAAATAAGCTAAACAGAAATACCTTTAATGGTGAACCATATAAAATGGAAAATAGCAGTACAAGAGCACTTGGGGATGTCTTACAGACATCTGATGAGCTCTCCAGTACTCTATAGTTAGTACATTGCACAGTAACCTAGAATTTCAAATGCGATGAATTTATGCTTATTATATCACATAAATTAGTCTGTCTAATGAAGCTGTACTTTATATAAGTCTCAGGGCCTTAAGTGAGTTGTCTCAAATGAATGGGCTAAATTGTACTGAATAAGCATATTCTTTTTGTGTTGCACTACATATTTTTTGTTGTTGTAGTAGTAGTATAGTGAACACATCTCTACAGATGCTTTGTCAATGCGGAATCTTTGACATTCAGTAAAAGTCTTGACAGTGAATTTGAGAGGAAGAGTTATTTACAGTCCCCGTTTCTGAAAAGGTGTGTGCTACTGTATGCATGTCTGGCTTTTGTTGCTTTTCCTGAGTATGTTTGAAACAGTAAGAGGAAACTGCAATTCCTTGCCAGGCCCTAACATGCTGGTCTCAAGGATCTGCTAAACCATGTAGAATTCAGACCTGAGATGTCTCTTTACAAATATTTTAGGAAAAAGAAGCTCCTTTCCAAAGGAACAGCCAGATTACCCCAGGTCATCAGTCTGTGGGTCTTTTTCTCTGAATTACGGTGTGCAAACCAACCATGGAATAGTGAGTATGTAAACTCAACACTTGCAGGTTTTATTACACGGAAAACAACTAAAGAGGGCTCTAAGTAGGGTTTGTGTCTTTTTGAAATTAAAATAAGACCACTTTATCTTAATTAAGAGTGAATAATCTATGAGTTCTTTAAGCACTACTTTCTTGAACATGGTACAGCAAAAGTTAGAGTTTTTAACAAGCACATCTATGCATATTCATACAGAACATTCTCTTATTTTTGTTAAGAAAGTCAACATTTCTGGGAGAAGTTTGAGTTTTATTTTAGGAACATGAAGAAGAATTTTTTGGACTTACTGCTGTCGTAACAAGTTCTTTATAGCTTCTGTCACTAAGAAGAAAAGTGGATGTTCCTTCTAAGGGAAAGAAGTTTTGTTGAACAATAGGCATAACAATGGATATCTTTTAGTTATTTGCATTTTAGCAATTAAACTCACAAGGACATTGGACTGAAAACCATTTTTGCAGGTTTTCTAAATAGACTCAATAAAAATAATTCCACAAACCACTCCCAGTTGAAAGGTACATGTTGTCTAATGACTGCTGAAGGAAGTCCCTGGAAGGAGGTAGACCAGTATGTCAGATTGGTAGATACATTCTTAAATAGAGGTGTAAATAAACAGTACTGAAGTTTCCAAGCCAAGCAATTGTTGAATTCATCCCTCCTTTTTTTTTTTTTTCTTTGGTAATTATTTAAAGGGAAAAAGAACTAAAAAGGACTTTGTAAGTAATGCTACCATGTTTTTATTTGACTTCAGTTAAACAGGCTTAATTACTGTATTGAAATACAGCTGTAATTCAGTTGGACCGGAGCAGACACTCAAGTGGTACAACCTGTTGTATTAAAAGGTTTGTGTAAACCAGCTGAACATTTACTCTATTATTTTAATAGCGTTCTTGCTTTGATTTAACATAAGAGTAGGTTCCTATTGTTACTGGAAAAGACCTGAAGCATTTAACTTTAGAAAATGTGTAATTATTGAAAAATTGAGTTGCACATGCTTTTCAGCTCTTCCACAGTCTTTGTCACTGATGAGCTTTTGGTCTTGTCTTTTGTTTCCATTTAAGCCTCACTCTCATACCTTTTTTGCTTGAGGATACTCTTTTTTGTTCTAATGTTACCCAAATTGTGTAATGATTACAGGCTTTTCTGGAGTGTGTTTTGATATCACTATGCTGTTGTTTTCAAGAGGAATGTAGGTCTTTGTACAAGAAACAACGCTAATACAAAATAAAGTTTAAAAAAAAAGGATCTTATTACCAGTAAGCATAGTAAAATTATGTTTGTTCAGCATCTTGTTTCGAAGGATTTTTTCCCAAGGTGTTGTTTGAAATACTCCCTATTTTTATTTTTCAATACAATTACTAAACAGGAAGTTTAACTCTTGCTGTTACCACAAAATACTGATTTCGAAAGACGTGCCCTTCCATTCGGCAGTCTCTGCAGGAGGGACTGGTTTGAAACCTGTCATGCCAGTAGAATTATATTCTTTCTTCAGTACAGTGTTTGATTCAGTATGAAGCACGCCATCTGACTGATGATTCACTGTTATTTCTGCCTAAGGGAGCAAAATGTGTTACAGGTTAAAAAAAAAGAGTAGGACTGGATCGTTGTTTGGTGGGAAATGGTTTATCTTTGTTTAGATCCTTTGCTGTCAGTGATGCTGTTGTTATTTCTGTGAGGCAAAAAATTGGTGTACAAGTGTAAAACTTCTTGTAGTATTGTGAACATTTAATCAATTTTCATTTTCTCTGTCCAGGTGGTATAAGAACTGATAGACAAAACCAAATAGGATATATGAAATCTGTATTTTACGGCTAACAGTAGATTTGAAATCACTTTTCAGTGTTGCATCCAAGGAGTCTTTGAAAGGATCATATAGAAATGTGTTTTCTTGACACATTATGTGCACTGCCTTTTATTTTCTGTTTGAACAAGGTTTCACAGAAAAGTAAGTTATTTGTCCCAAATGCAGATTGGGCTGAGTTCAGCTGATAGTTTTGACTTTATCTCCAAAATAGCCACAGCATTTTCCTTGAATATGGTTCAAATAAAACAGTCATTTCACTTCAAAAAGATAGTTTGAAATTATATTTGTCTCATTTACTGTTTAAAGTAGATTAAAAAAAAACAAAAACAAAGAACAAAAAACACCACACAGGGAACAAATATAAGTTTACTCAGACATTTTTGAAAAGGAAAGTCATCAACAATTAGGGTTAGTCATGAAGTTATTCAAGGGTTAGGCTGTGCCAGAGCTGGAATGGTCCATATGATCAGCAGTTTCTATTGGAAATGAAAGGAAGAAGAAAAAGCAGTTTCAGCATGACATTCAGGTGAAGGGATAAATCTTTATCTCTTATCTTTGCCATTAAGGCAGCAACTCTGTGATGCTGGTGGATTAATTAAGTGTCTTAAGAGATTCTAACTCATGGTGTTAACATTAGATTCTGGGTACTAAGGAAGAGGTGTGGCTGCCAGGTAAGTGCAGTTGAAATCAATAATAGATGTGGTCGAATGTGTGAAAAGCCAAGTAAACATGGACATATTTAGACAAATTAGGCTCTTCAGGTTGCCAGTCAAAGATTATCAGTGTCCGTGTGTGGTGATCATTTTGTTCCTAAGATCTTACTCTTCATGACAGATATTAATTGCATGTATGTTTGAAGGTAAATTTCTGGTTGTTTTTTTCCCCCACATGGTATAGCCTGAACAGTGTTCCAAATAGAAAACCTTACTCCCAGCAGTCTTTCTGTCCCAGTTACCATCTTTGCGCCCCATTCATCTATAGCCTGTCATAGCCCATTAGCCTTGCTGTTCCCTTTGCTTCTGATTTCTGCTGCATGGTTAGGTAAAGTACCATACACAAAGACTGTCAGTACTTGAGTGCAGGGGTTTCGAAGTCACAAATCATGAGACTGAGTTACATGGGAGGCAGATAAATACCTGGTTTACAGGTATTTAGATCTTAAAGATTGCCATAAAATATCTGAAGAAGACACTAAGTAATCCCATGCTCAGAGCAGAGAGTAATACCAGGACTTTTGGTGTTGGATGTTGAAGCTAAGAATAACGTGTTACTTTGCCATAGTGTTACTGTAATAGAAACATAGAATCTTTTAGGTTGGAAAAGACCTTTAAGATCGTCGAGTCTGTGGTGGGTTGAACTTGGCTGGACTCCAGGTGCTCACCAAGCCATTCTATCACTCCCCTCCTCAGCAGGATGTGGGAGGGAGAAAATAAGATGGAAAAAAATGTCATGGGTCAAGATAAAGGCAGTTTAACAAAGCAAAAGCAGAGGCTGCATGGAGAAGCAAAGGAAAACAAAAGATTTGTTCTCTACTTCCCACCAGCAGGTGATGTCCAGCCACTTCCTGGGAAGCAGGGCTTCAGTACACGTAGCGGTTGCTCTGGAAGACAAATGTGATAACAAATGCCCCCTGTTCCTCCTCCTTTCTCTTAGCTTTTATTGCTGAGCAGATGCCATATGGTATGGAATATCCCTTTGGTCAGTTTGGGTCAGCTGTTCTGGCTTTGTCCCCTCCCATGTTCTTGTGCACCACCAGCCTCCTTGCTGGCAGGGCATTTTGAGAAGCTGCAAAGTCCTTGACTTAATGGAAGCACTGCTCAACAACAACTAAAACATCAGTGTGTTATCAACGTTATTCTCATCCTAAATCCAAAACACAGCACTAGAGCAGCTACTAGGAAGAAAATTAACTCTGTCCCAGCTGAAACCAGGACAGATGGTGACTCAACCGCTTCCCTGTGCAGCCTGTTCCAATGCTTGATAACCCTTTCGGTGAAGAAATTTTTCCTAATATCCAGTCTAAACCTCCCCTGGTGCCACTTGAGGCCATTTCCTTGTAGAGAGATATTTGACCAGTAATTTGCCTTTCATTGAAAAAAGGGGCCAAAAATGTTTCCCTCCTTTTAAGATAAAGCTTTTTAAGTGCTATTCTTTGTGTAACATTGATTCTTAAAACATCTGACCTGTGACTCAACACAGTACCTGCCTCCCTGTCCTTGTTCCTTCATTTGTGTAATGTGCAGTTGCAGAAAAAAGATTCATTCTTCTAGAGACTGAAAAGGAAACTGATACTAAGATTTATCACATTTCTTAGAAGAGTTGTTTTCTGAGAGATTTAGTACCAGTCTCACAACATTTCAAGGACTTTACTTAGCTGTCAAATATGACACAGATTTTAAATGTTCAGAAAGGTAATAAGAATCCGTTTCCTTACGGATGCTATGCCACTTCCTGCAACTAAAATAGGAAAAATTATAGGAGAAAGTTGAAAACTAACAGATGAATCCACTCTGATCACATTCACCTTGGGTGAATTGGCCCAGTGTGAAGTAAACATTCTCATTCCCTTCTCCTGTAAATAGTCCTCAGGGCATAGTTTTGTGATCAGCCCAAGCTGACTGTGTTGATCCAAATGAAAAAGATAAATGTTTTTGTTTAAATCAATTTGGTTTGCAGGCAGGCCAAGTGTTTGGTCTTGTTGTCTGTGTGGCTGTGTGAGCATTTCTGTAGGTGCAAAGGAGGTGCCATCTCATTTGTGTAGCATTACAAAGTTGGATTGACTTAAACCAAACTGGGATGAATGCTCTTGGAGCCATGGAAGCAGTGGGCAAGGACTGAGGAATCAGAAATGAGATTTGCTAAGGGTGTCCTCTGTGCCTAGACCTACATGCTTTTCCTTTGTAAAGCTTCAGTGATGGTTTGTGGGTTTTGTTTTTTTGGTGGTTTGTTTTGTTTTGTTTTTTTTTTTTTCATTGTCTGTTTTTACTGCCCAGAATTCAAGCCCTCTGAGGGAGTAAGTGACATTGACCATATTTCTGTGCTGCAGCACCCAGTATATACAGCAAATCTTGAGTGGAGCTGGTAGATACAAAGGTAGTACTGTGTCTTCAGCATGAAAACACATCTGAGCTGGCCCTGTCTTATGTAAACTTTTTGTCCTGTGGTAGTGACGCTTTCCCATCTTGTTATGATGATACCACCTCATTCTGCTACAGAAGGACATACCAGGTGTAGTATATATCTGTGCATTAAATATATTCAGTACTGTGACTTTGTAAGGTCATTTTCTGAGGAGTATTGTCTTACGTCAGTGTACTTGGAATAAAATGAGGAGTAGGTCAAATCAATTACTCTATTATGGATATACTCAGTAGCTTTTAAAAAGTGAGCATAGAGCAGATTTTTGACTTCCTTATTACTTTTCCAGGTGTTTTTACTTCAGCTCCGTTAAAAACAAAGTACAGTAACTTTAAAATATTTAAGATATTTATCACTGTTTGGAGCTTTCATAACTGCAGGTCAAAATTGCTAAAATCTAGATAATCGGCAATAGTTTAGAATATTTTAAATTCTTTTTTATGGTCTGTGGTGGAGCAGTCAGGTTTGGAAAGCCTAATAGATTTAATGCACAATGTCAAGGTTGGAAAAAACAGGCTGAAAGGTCTGACCATACATATTGCTTAGACTTGTGGCAGATGAGGCAACTGGATGTTATCAAGATAGTACTAAGATTTAGTTGTGCAATTAAAGATGAATGAATGGTACATCACCATAAAACTATACCCTCAAGGCTGTTTACAGGGAGAGCAAATGAGAAGGGTGTGATTATTCCACTTTGTGCAAGGTAAAAGTGGTTGAAAGAGTTAATGGTGAGGGTGCATCATCCGCTGAGAGAGGAGAGAATCTCAGATTCTTGGAGGAGGATAAACTGCAAGTACGCTAGTAACTGGCTGCAAGAGGACACTATTTCCAAGGGCAGCATACAGTTTCACAGGTATTAGGTGACCTTTTATTTCTGAAAGCTATTGAAGCTTCTGTCTTCTCATAATGGTTAAGTTTTCACAAAATCTGAAATTAAATTGCTTTTGCATAGTACTGTACATGTGAGCATTTAGGGTTTCAGTTTAAATTTGTTCTGAAGATTTCAACTGGCTTATTTAAATGGAAACCCTAAATCCATGATGAATGAACATAACATGAACGCCTTTCCCAGATGACTTAAAAAAACCCAAACCAAAAAAACCCAAAAAAACCCACCCCAAAAAGCAGAGGGGCCTAACTTAGAAAATAAAGTAGAAAATAATTTTTAAATATTTAAAAACCAGATGTGTGAGATTTCTTGAGATTTACCATCTTTACCAGTGCTACGTCATTGTCTATATACACAGAAACTAAGGAAGTAATAAATACAGGAGATACACTGTGCTGTGTTTTCCCTTGAAATAAACTGACACATCTTTGCTCCAGAGTAAATACGAGCAGTAACACTGGAAAATAGACAGTCATTCATTTTTACAATTAAAGTCGCTTAGGTAATCTTGTAATTCATGTTGGAAATATGAAATTGAAGGCCAGATTCTGAAATATGGTCTGTAGTAAGGTGGATGCAGTGGAAGAGGAAGGCATTGGGTCTTGTTTTTAAGACTTGTAGAAAAAAATGCTTTATGGCTTCTTTCCTTAAGAAAAGGACATCAAAAAAACAAACTGGAAGCTTTAAATCCTAGTTTATGTAGAGACTCGTAAAGGGAGTTCTGTTACTGCTTCTTGCTAGACATGAGTTTTTGTACTGAGTGAAAATGTGCGCTCCAGGAGACAAAATGCCCACTGCTTTGCTTTTGGATTCAGCTGTACCATCTGATAATACTGTAAAACTGTATGTTCTAGTGTATGACTTTAAATTTAGAGATTTGGTCTCCTTCCAGATAAACCCAAATTTTCTCAACTTGTTATTTTCCAGGGGAGAACTAAAAATGAACCAGTAGCAATTAATCCAAATTTTTTTGAGTTATGTTTGGTTTCTATTTAATCTTCATGTTTTCCTGTGTGCTGTTATAATATAAAATAATATAAACAGAGTTTGAAAGGAGAAGTCATTTGGAAGCAGAATAATTTTGACATTGTCAGAACATATTTTTGGTTCCAAAATGAACCTCCCAACTAAAAACAGCTGGATTTTGTGAAGAGTTACATTCTAACAAATGTATCATGTGATGGAATATAGTTCTAGCACAGTATTTCTCTCTAGCTTGCTCTATTTTCTGCTTCGTCTATCATAATTGATATCAAGGCGGTGTAAAAAATGTCCAGAGCGTAAGCGAATTGAAAACAAGATTGATAAAATAGAATGTTAGGGGCATTTGTGGGAAAATGATCTAATAGTAAATGGGGAGAAAGGAAAAAATTCCCTGAGATTCACTGTGCAACAAAAATGTATTGTCATGTACATCATTGCCCACTGCATAAATGAGATATCAGTGATCAGTTAATCTGAAAGCTCACTGGTCATGTACTGTAATTTGTACTGCGAGATTTTGGATTGCTTTAGCACTGTGCTGTGGAAATTATAGCACTCAGGAAAGGTGCTTTCTGAGCGTGTTTTCTTTTATAGTATTTATTTTAGTTGGCTTTTTTTTTTTTTTGTCAAGGAATATCTATGTGTATGTGTTCTTCCTTCAAGAATGCTGATATTCTCTTTGTGTTGAAGGTTTGTAGATTGCCATAACATGGTGTTCCTTTGGTTAGGTGGGTGATAGAATCACTACTTTCAACCAATTTCTTTGGCTAGTTGTGAACTGTTTATGTAAGAACAGCTTCTATGAATTTTTTGAAGAGTTGAAGATTTCAACAATTTGAAAAATTATTTTATGTTTCTGTCACTATGAATTCCTCTTCTAGATTTTTCCTCCTGTGCCAGGAAGAACTGAGAGCCCAGAAAGCATCTGCTCATCCTGATGTTTGGTTTAATGTATGCCATTTGCCTCATTTGAGTGACAGGCTATACTAACCATGCTGACAAGCCTTAGCAATGGCATACGCAGAGTTTATTTAGCACCTGGGCAACTGTCCAGAAGAAATTAGCAGTGAAAATCAGTGTCCTATTCGTTTTGATAGAGATGAGACAGAACTTACTAAGAAGAAACAGTTATTTCTTAATGACACTGAATTTACACAGTCATGTAGGTCCTTCAATGCCTGTTTGAAGACAGGAAATGAGGTCAGTGCTGCACATTATGACCAAAAAGTCTTACAAGTATATCTGTTCTTGGGCACTGAATCTCATGTGGATGGTCTGAGCCACTTAAAAGTAGATAAATCAGATATGCTGCATGACTGATTTTGTATACAGACTGATTTTGAAGGATAAATCTAGAAACGGACATGTGCAGATCCTGTTCATAAAAAGATAACTTACTATTCTTGATGTTTATGCAGGTATACACGGTTCATGGGGAAAATACACAACTTGGGCAGCAGATAAAGGACATCTTGAAATGGACGTTCCTTTTTCTGTCATATTAAATTCACATTTATGAACCTGTTACTAATTATTGGTGGAGTATATTATTTCAGCTACTGTAGTAAGTCCTGAAATAAGTTCAGAAGGCCAAGAAGCGTTTATTTCTATTGGTGTGGGCATACATTTGACAAGAAATAAGGACTTACGACATCAGTTAAACCAATAGAGTGAAAAATCAGGGTGAATTAAGGTACAAGGTCTGAAAGCATTTAGTTCTCCTTTCTGTTCTGCATGAATTTCTTAAAAGTTGAATCCAAAATTTCATTGAGTGGGATAATTATGAAGCTGTTATTAAAGAAAGTTTTGTGTTAGCTACTATACTATTTCATTATTTCCTTAAATTATACCTTCAGATGTGTGTGCGCACTATGCAGCTCTGATTTCTGCTTGGTATGTGATTTTCTGTGACATATTCTCCCTTCAATATTATTTTGTTATGAAAAGTAGTTTTAATAGAATCTTTAAATNTTTTTTTTTTTTTTGAGGGACCTCACTTTGTAGTAGTTGTTTTAACTTGCACAACTTCCATTTCCTTAGCAGTGAAATAAAATGTTTCCAATTTTCAGTTAGGAGTAGTTGCCTTAGAAGTAGCAAGAACAAAAAATTCTGAAGTTGGCATTAGTATAAAATCAGAACTCTGATAGTAGACCATCAATTCCTTTCTTGTTCTTACCCACTGTTGGAATTATCCACTCATTCCCAAGCAGAGCCTTGCCAGAAATACACGGAAGAACTTACTGTGCTACCTGATTCTACTGCTTCTGTGAAAGCAATATGGAAAATAACATTTTGAAATGTTGCATATTCATTGCTTGAAGTGAAGTTGTAGCTTATTGCTACTCATGTTAATGGATACAGTTCCAGGAAATTTCCCATCTAATTGTAGCTACAATAGATGAATTATTTTATCCACCTTTTCTTTCATTACCATTTCTGAATCACAGTGCCTTCATGCAGAGTTCTGCTGCATTGCCTGTTCTTAAACAGTTACTGTTGTAAAACAATTTCATGTCTTTGTTTTGTATATTGCCATTGATTCATTTTGTACATGATTTTAAAACACACTTAGGCAGATTTTAGTTAGGCTCTGAATGTGGATTCTAGCCTTTATATATAGCCAGTCCAAAATGACTCCCCTCCATAAATCTATGATCCAGAAGCCTTTCTTTCTTAAAGCTTAGTACATCCATCAGTTTGTCTTTGGTATCATTCCTTTAATGTGTAAGTACTTGATTCTGGAGGTATGAATGGTACTATCATAAAATAACTTAGCCTGGAAGGAGCCTGTGCCTGTCTAATGCTCTGCTTGCCCTGTCTTCATTCCTAGATTTCCTCAGAAAAGTCACAATTACTTGAAATCTGCTGATGAAGTTCCCTGGTATGCTTCCGTCTCTCCAGCGTGCTTACAATGCTCTCACTGTAGTGAGTAGTAGTAAACTACAGAAAACAGTAGGGGGTCGATTTTATATCTTCTCTGTCAGTAATATCACTCCGTTTTATATATAGTTGTGTTCCATCAGGTTCCATCAGGTTTGTCTCCTTTTGCTTTTTCAGTCTATAATTTTTGTTCAGAACAGTGGCTAGTCTTTAATATCTTTCTTTCATGAAAAGGTTTTCTTTTGGTTTTGGACTCTGCTGTTTTCGAACTTTAGCTGTTTTCTATGAACTGATTAATAGGCTTCTGTGTCACCCAGTCAGCGTTAACTCTGGCTCACTGAGCTTATCTACTTCAGACAATGCAGCTGAATCTTTCTAAAGGACCTGAGAGCACTGCTAAAATAAATGAGGTGAACAAGCAGTTCACTATCTGCTCCTCCCTCCAAGGAAAAAGTAAATCCCATGACTAAAATTAACCTTTTGGAGAAAAGATTTTATTTCACAAGGTCTGCAAGATCTCACAACAAAACAAAATATTAATTCCTAAAATTTTCTCTATGCTACTTATTTTGAGCATTGGGATATTGTATTATTTAGTAAAACGAAGAGAGACCTTTCAGCATGAGTAACAACGAGATTTTAGACATCTTGTATCTAATCTTAAAGAATGAATCAACACTTGTTGAACTTTATGCATCATGCACTGGACAAAACAGCTATCTATACTTGGCCTACTTAGAGGCACAGATTCAATTTCTATAGCAGCTTGAAAAATTACAGGAAGTTTAGTAAAAGGGAAACCAATTTTTTTTATTCCAAGATCTGTGAATAACCATGTGTGTTAGTACCAGTAGAGATCTCATCAGGAAAGCAGAGAGTCTGTGTCACACAAAATTAAGTATTGCAGTTGTAGGTCTACTGAGAGTTGACCCAGAAGTTCTGTAGAGACAAAAATGAAACCTCCTGATTTTTGGATTATCTTTTCATATCATTAGAACAGATGTTAGGTAGTGAAAAACTTCCATATTGGAGCTTGAAGGTCTACAATGTTTAAGTGTATTAAGGTCTTAGAATAGTTTCTACATATTCTGACTAAATACTTTACTGGTCATTCTAGATTTTTGTGCAAGTAATACCTTGCAGTACCAATTCTCTGTTACAGTCCTTCAGTCTCTTCCTTATACTCAATGTCTTTGCAGAAAAGTGATTTACTAGGGAGAAAATTCATTCTGGATTCTAGGGAGGTGGTATTTTAGATAATCAAATAAGAACGGTGCAGTGCTTTCCTCTTAGTTTCCAGTTAGTTTTTTCTTACATCCCTTTTATGTATCTTATCAGACAACTAACCAGTATCAACATCTTCTATTGCTTTTTCTGCTGTTACTGTTTCCTTTCTAGTCTTTCTGTCTTTCAGTGCCATGGTCTGGAAAGCACAGGAAGAATTGAAGAAGGTAAAAAACGGCATAGTATAAAAAGAGCAGAGGTTTCAGCAGTTGTTATCCCTGTATTTGGATCATTGCTTGGCAGAGCTCAGAGGTGTTAGTTCACTGCCTTTGCTGATTGAAACATCAAGCATCCTGCTTTCCTGAAAGCAATGATACCAACAGAAAAGTTGAGAAGTCATTTGTCAACATTTATTAGCATGACTAAAATGATACCTGGTGTAGTCTTAGAATTGCTGCACTGCACAGCAGAGCAGTTATCCCTGTGATAATGGGGTACTTAAGGTTGTCCTGTTCCATGAGTGCCCAGTAATGAGTAGCCTGCTGGTTAAGTACATGCCAAGACTTTCATCGAGTACTCAGGCCGGCAGGTCTCTTCATTTGAAAGTGTTTTCTCTAATAAAAATAAGAAAAAGAAAAGTGATATATTCAAGCATATGAATTAGGTAGCTCTGGAAGAAAGAGAAGAAGATAAAAGGCAATAATTAAAAATTAAATTATGGCTCAAAGTGAAATGTTAAGAGCCACTCACTGGGACACGATCACAGGTAACCTGTGATTTCCAAAGCACATAACCTCAGATATTTAAGGAGACATAGTTAAATCTATTTGTATTAATGAATGGTTTACTTGAGGGAAACAGAACTGAACAACTTTCAAATCATCTCAGCATAAGTGGAAGTCAGTAGTTTACTAGTGCATCAAACTGTGCACTGGTGTTTCATTTATGAGTATCTGTGTTCAGCTGTTCTGTCCATTCCTTCTTCAGAGCCAAGAAAAATAACAAAAACCTGCTGTTTCTAACCAAAGGGCTGTCATAATTCAATGAAAAATGTTCTGAAATTTTCTCTGTCCTCTACAATGACAGTAGATTAAATCAGTTATGGACTCACTTTAAAAAAAGGCTTGTATTAAACACAGGTGAAAAGAGGGAAAATAACAAATGGATTTTGGAATTATGGCTTTTGGAAGTTTTGCACAAACTTATAAAGATTAGAAAAGAATTATGGTTATATTATATTCTCTGCTGGAGCTCTTCATTTTCAAGAGTAATGCTCCACATATGCAAGAACAGATTTCAGGACCTGTGTTGTCAGTTACAGTGTTTGATATGATGGAGGAATTCCCGCTTAGCAGGGATCGGCCTATGTGATTCTTTTCTTACTTTCTTTGAGTCACTTTTTACCAAATAAATTAGTAAAACCTTTGTTTTGTTGGCAGTACAAGTAGTTTGGACAGCTAATGTGTTTAATAAGGGCATTCTGTTTTAGCAAAGGCATTTTTATTATGAAAACTCGCAGATGACACTTCTAATTTATGACACTTCTAATTTCAGAGCCAGTGTAGGCAATGGCTGTTGTTTCACTGGAATATACCAAATGGCGTGTCCCCTCTCTTGAAAAATAGAACAGGCAGGTCCCTGGTTTACTTGTATCACAAATTGCAGCTGCTTGCTATCTTCCTTGCAGTATTAGTTAGCCTCTACAGGTACCTTTAATTCAACACTTGCCTGATCAGAAGCTATATTTTGTGTTTGGAGACCTTATCAAGTAAATTGTTGTTTCTCAGCATCATCAGATCATTTCTACAGGAAAGCTTGTAAGTTCTTTGGGGAGAACTTTCAAAGCATCAGAAGAATAAAAGCAAAACCTCTCAAAATGCATGATTTTTTGGTACAGTTGTGACATCCTCAGTGTATCTTTAGGGAAGCAATTTCTAATCAGAACACTGATGAATGTGACGCTGAGTTTTGGTTCTCTCTTATAGTCTTTGTCACAAAGCGGTTTCCACTGGCGTTTTGTTACTTTTTGAGGAAAAAAACCCAACCCCACCTGCCTCCCTCCCTTGCATCCCCAAAACAAACTCCACAAAAACCGCCACCCAGTTTTGCAGGGTATGTGTCCAATTATGATGAAAGTCTCTGTCAGTTCTCTGTTAAAAATAAATTGTAATTCTTAACTTAATCTAAATTTACGTACTAGAACAATATGCTTCTGATACCAAACCAGATATGAACTTCTGATATTAACTAGAATTCAAGCCAACTCATGAAAACCTTCTTTCAATGCTGGATTGTTTTTAGAAACTGATTTTGTTAAAGCGTCTTTAGAAGTATATAGGTTTAGGATGCAATGTGAAATTTATATACAGTGGGCTCCAGCTCTGAATTTGAATACTGAGCAACTGGCCAATAACATAACCGGAAACCATGAAGACCATGATTTCCTTTCAGATGGATTCTGTATTCCTTACTAATTTACATAATCCTAATCATGCACACTTTTAAGCCATTTTTCACTTCTACAACTGGCAGAGAATTTTGATTTGAAAATTTAAATATTGTATGATGTTTTATAGACATAAAATACTGCACACAAGATTAGTTACAATTAGCTCACTAAAAATCTGTAAATTACTGTCCATAAATGTACAATGATTTTTTTATGTCCTAAATTTGGTGAAGTTAAGAATTGTTGGTGTTGATTTCAGTAAGTCCAGCATAGCAAACCTAAAGGACAATTACTTTATTGGTAGCCCCTTACTTTAGAAATGGGTAATTTAGCCTCTGTTTTATAACCTTAAGAGGGAATAACTGAAGGTCTGTGCAGTACCTACTGTGTTGATATTTCAGTGTTAAATAGGAAGGAAAAGAAAAGTCACCGCTGCCTGGGACTCGTAATACCTCATTTCCTTTTCTGCTAGGGATCTATAACATGAGTTCAGGTATACTGCTTCATCCCCGTGTAAATCTGTTTCCCAGGAAAACAAAGCTCCCCTATATATATGTGGAAGCTTGGAATTACATCTAACAGAAAGAGTAAGAGGACTCTGATTTTAATTAAGGCATACATATAAATAGTGATTTAGGAGACACAGATATTATATAGACGTTCTTGAACTGTCACCAGCGGCTTTCGAAATATGCCAAAATCTTGGAAACATTATTGTAAGCGGTTTTGCAATCTAGAGATCAAAATTACCTGTGTTGCATTCTTGAGTGGTATTATCTCTTACTCAATTTTTTTTTCCCCATAAGGAAATTGAACTTTCAGAGAAGATGTCAAAAATAAAATCCAGAATCAACAAGTAAGGGTACCTAAGGATAACAAGCTGTGTGTATACTTGGGCAATTAAATAAGGGGGATGACTTCCAGATCGCTCACCTCGCACCTTTAATAACTGTATCAAATAATGGCAAAAAAAATCATCAAAAAACTTGTTGCAAAATGAAGCAGGACAATAAGCAGCTTTTATTTCGTAATAAGAACAAATTCTTCCATCAGAAATTACCTTTTTTATCTTTCAAAAAGGTGAATGCTGTTGGTGAAAACAAAAACCTAGAAGTGCAGCACTTTGCTTTTGTAAATTAATTTCTATGCCTCCTGTGCTGAGATCTGTTCCTATAAAACATACATAGGCCCAGTCAGATTCTGATTGTGCAGACTTGATATAAATGAATACAAAACATGCGTTTGAAAATAGGAATGCACACCTAGGCAGAAATTTACCAGTCTAGAATCTGTACACCAGGATTGATGGTAAAAAAATTCAAACCACTAATGTTTTCAGTATAATGAAAAATATCTTAGTACAACATAATATATTGTTCAGCCTGCAATGGCTGAGTTGAAGCATACTTCTTAATTTTGTGTGTGGATATTTTTGTGCAAGGATAAAGCTTCTCTGTAACAAAGACATCAATAAATAAAATGTGTATGTGGTGGTGTGAATTCTGCTTTTCCCTTTCCCTACATACAACAGGGAGAAAAATCCAGAATATTTACTGCTTAATTTGTAAAGTCTTTGGAAAGAAGCTATGCAGGTGGACTAATCCCTGTCCAAATGGGATTACTTGAGAATTGTAGGATTGTGACTCCGTCATTGGAGTTTGTGATGTAGCACAACAGTCCACAGTCTATAAACGTGCACAATTTTCATTCAGATGCATGATAATAATCTTAAGTGTTTTCATGTTGAGAAAATATCTGGATTCAGCATATGATTTCTGGCTTTCCACTTTTCAATGTTACACAAAAATTCAGCAGAAGCCAGTAAGTAGGCTATTCACCTATAAGGCTAGTTTAAAATTGCTGTATTTTTAAATACCGGAGTCATTAAAACTTGAATGGTGAAGAAAGGTGACGAACATCTGGGTATGCTAGTTATGCCATATGGTTTAACCTTTCTCTAGAATATGCCACTTTAGTGCAGAAATTACAGTCTGCTTTGCACGATTATGAGGATTCTTCTGCCTAACATACAGCCTGTGAACATGGGACTGGCAAGAGATGCTTGTTTTCTTCTTGATAACCTGAAATTTACCACGATAAACCAACACAATGAAGTAAAGTAGGCTGTTCAACTCATAGTGAGTCCTTGTATTTTTTGTTTGTTTGTTTGTTTCCTGTGTGTGGAGTTCCACTGTTCAGGAAGAATGCATAAGCACCAAGCCAGAATATTTGTCTTCTTACTGTTTTGAGACTTGGTAAAACACAGCTGATATTCTGCACACAGCTATTATTTTTCTTTAGTATTTTTCTTTTCCACAGAAAAATTAATACGATTCCTGGTTGCTCTAACGCTGTTCTTTGTATAGATGAATAGTATTTTAAAATGTTTTAAGGACAATTTGCATGCAATAGCAGAACTTCAAAGAGTATTATGGAAGTAATGCCAAATCCTGCTGAGCAATTTCTCCTTGATGTAGACAGAAATACTCCATTTCTCACTGATAATTTTAGACATAGCACATAAAAGTGCTAACTTTTCACTCTTACTGAAATGACATCCCATTGAAAGACTTCTCTAACAAAACATTTAGTGTAATTCTATTAATCTAAACTATATTCAGATAAATCAAATGATCATCTTACATGTCAAAAGGAGGACATAGTTAACCAACTGAAGTACTACATTTTAGTGATTGACTGTGATTTTTAAGAAGAGCTTAGTATGATTTTTATCTGACCTTTTAATTTTGTTTTAGGGAAAGATGATATCGTGGGATGATACAAGCATCAGTAGGTGTTAAAAGATTATTTTAGTAGTTTTGGCCTAAAACTAACTTAGAAGCATTTCAATTTATGCACTCACCTGCTGTGTTTCAGGTCACTGGTCATCATCATTGTATTTTGAGCTGAATCAGAAATTAGAGCTAAATCAGAACAAAGTGAAATACATGGTTTCTGACAGTCTTGCTATGCTAATTTATCCTTTTTTTCCATTTCCTGCAATGAGAAAATAGTCATTCTACTGCATACATTGTACAGGATGAAAATTTAATTTCTGACATGTAAGGTAGACAGATCTAGTGATTTTACGCAGAACCTTGAAATGCAGCAGGTGAGATTTGGTTCTAGCACACTTTACCCTAGCCAAGGCCCTTCTGTGTCAATTTTCAGAATTAATAGTCATCTGCTGCTCCTAATTGCAAGTGCTTGGCAGCTTGGTGAACCAGAATATTAGTATACTTTCTTTCCTTAGGTTCTTCATCCCTAAAATATATTTTGTCATTTTGCCTTGATGACACAATACTTGCTTAGTTTGACTTAGTATGACATTATGTTGTATTTGGTTGTTACCAGTTTCTGTGATTTTTCTCTGTTTCTGTTAGATTAAAATTGCAGATAATGGAAACAATTTTTATAAAGTTAGTTTTAAAGTTAAGATAATGCAAATGCCTTGAAAACTATCAGTGCAATATAACTTTCTATTATCAGTAATCACTGGCCGTCTCAGCAGGACTGAGATCAAATATGCCAGGTGCTGCCCTGGCGTAAATGTGTATATTTCATCAAAATAAAATTCAAAGTACGAATACTTATTTCTTGCTGTCTGGTCCATGTAGGTCCTTACACAATGCAGACTCCCCATCAACTTCACGAAGGTTAATCTCTTTTTGTTATTCTGAATTTCCAGCATTGTAAAAAATATGTTTTTATAAAATAGTAGAATACAGAAATATAATTAAGTAAAATTGAAAAATGCTGATTGATAATTAAGTGCATATTGATTTAACCTGCCTCAGATTAATCATTTTTAACATATTTTTATAGAATTCTTGTTCAAAACGGTCTAGTTAAACAGGATGTCAGTGTGCCTGTTATAATTGGTACTGTATCTATGTCATTTATACCTTGACAGTAATGCATTTGTGGGAGACTAATACGTTCTGTCTCTATGCTGCATGACAGAAGCCATACAAACATATATTTCCTGTTTGTAGTTTATATGGAAACACAGTGCCTCTCTTTCCTTAGAACAGTGAATAATGTTTCTTCTACAAATCATTCAAAAAGAAATAGAAAGGGAGTCTAAATTTCGTGAGTGTCATATTTTTACCTGCCACTGATTCTGCGCAAATGGAGCACCCTAACTAATGCAGATGATGCACAGAGACTATATGAGGTTTTTGGCAGGCTTTTTCCTCTTCTTGAGGAATTTGTTCTAGAAACGAGTTCTCTATTTAGGAGAAGCTGTAATAGGTAGTTAATATCATGCTTCCATTTTTCATAAGCTCTGGGTAAATTTGGGCTATGTAATAGCTTGTCTTGAAGAGCAGAGTACTGTATTTTTCAGTAATGTGTTAACTGCCAGTCTTTTAAAAATTATTTGACAGTTCATAAATAGATATGTGTTAGATACTAGTTTATGTAGATAATGTGTCTTCATTATTGCATAATGTTTGACCCTGGAATAATTTAAATGTACTTCATCTATATAAGAATTTTTCTTTGGACTGGGATCACTAATTAGTTTTGCATTCTGCCATCATGGGGCATGTCTGCCCTAATGCCATTGTTTGGATTAGGAGTGTGATTTATTTGGAAGCAAATCTCATAGCTGTCTCCAGTTGCTGTTCTTTGCTTCAGCCCAGCTGTGCACAACAGTTTGAGGACAGATGACCTGATTGAGGCTGAAGTGAGTTACAACCAAATCTGGACAGTCAGGCTCTTGGGCCAGCTTAAGACCAAGGGTGAAGTGTAGTTCCCTGCAATATAGGAGGTGTGGATTATTTTGCTTCACAGATTCACTGCAGTACTTGTCAAAGTACTACAGGCAGTGTGTACAACTCAATCCTGATGATGTTGAAGTCAGAGGAAGCTCATTAATGCCCATGACTTTGGTGATCTCAGGAGATTAATTTTTGTAGTGCCATTTAATTCAGAAGATAAACTTATCAAGATAAGTCTACCAAGTATCATTGTGTTTTAGTCCCATGAACATACCCAGCGTAACTGCTTTGTTGCAGTTCAGTACTTCTGCCTCCAAAGAATTTACTGATTAATGTTTAACTAACTCACTCATTTTTAAGTTTACCTGTGATGATTTTTTCTGGTAAACTCTTTGAATGTCGTGTTTAGTTTGTTTTTTTTTTCTTTTGTTTTAAGCTGTAGCATGTTGAATTTGATAGCACTGATGCCAACAGAAGCCTTTTATGAGGTGTTACTTCAGCATGACTTCTGTTTGCCATCTCTCTTATCATGCAACAGCACCTAATCTTAGTGCTTAATAGTTAAAAGTTAAAAGCACTTGTAGTAAGGAAGCAAGAATGGTGTGTGGCTGAAATAACGCTTCCTCTCACAGAGGCTGTTCTGTTTTCTCTAAGTTAAGAGAACTGGCCTTTGCCCACCTTCAACTGAGAGTCATGGTTCATCTCTGAACAGCAAAGATCATCCTACACAGAAACTAGTAACTATGTAAAATAACTATTTAAGACTACATGATTCAGCAGTCTTAGGTGAGAAATATGTATGGACAATAATAAGCCTGTGGAAGTGAATGATACTGTGTTCATTATAGAGGACATAACAAAATCTGTAAATTCAATAAAACTTGCTGGGAATTCTGCTGTATGCTTGGCCCATGATACAAATCATAGATTTTAAACTATTTTTCATGTGGATAAACTGACTTGGCTAATCATGCAAGTAAAATAAAGGATGTGTGAAATTATTTTGAGGATTTGTACTCCAAGGCCTTGGACTTTGTAGCTAGTGACTGATGAAATGGAAAATAGTACTAGTAAAACAGCTATTAAGTTTATATGCTCGTATAATCCAACAGCTCTAATATTGATAACTTTCCAACAAACTGAAGAATTACGATAATTCTTAATTAGCGGTCAAATTGCTGTAGATATATTACTTAACAAGGGATACAAATGCGTGTAGGAAGACCTTTATACTTAAGTGTTATTAGGGAAAGATTCAGTGGAATGCAATGATACATCAGTTTGCTATTTTATTTAGGGGTTCGTAATGTACCTGCAGAAATAATACATTATCACAGAACAAGCTACATTTTACCTCTTGCTTCAGATTGAGAAAGCTGCAAACTTAAATGAAAGCCATTTGCTTTACTTCCTTCTTGCCAAAAGGTCCTTAAGAGTGACAGCTATATAATGAAAGGAACAAAATGTAAAAATAAAGAAGTGAAAAAAAAAAATAAATCAAATTTATAGTTTATTCTGTGGATACTCATTAAAATGAAATTGAAACACTGCTTTTTAATTGGTGTATTCTGATGTATAGAAAACTTATTTTCTCTTGCCAGTCCACGAAGGACAACTGGCTAATTCTTAAATCTCTCAGAATGCTTTCATAATTAACATGTCATGGTGAGGACTAGCATTGTGGAGCTGCATTTCAGGATAGGTCTATGGCATAATATCTCATTATAGTGTGTGTTTACAAAAACAATTTACAGACATATTAAACTCGTGAAAGTGCACTTAAATATGTGGCTGTTTAAAATTATGGTTTCTAAACTGTGATATTCAATCAATTTTTTAAAAGAAGGCACTGAGATAAGTGCCAGTTAAGTTTATATTTTATACCTTACTGACCACTTACTATGTTTTTTATCAGGCATTGACTGTGTATTTGGTAAGACAATAACTGAACGAAACAATGCAAAAGTTATTAATGCTACTTTACATCTTTTGGATGGCAGTGCAAGCAACCAGAGATTCCCTTCTTAAGTGAAATAAGGTTCGACTGTATGAGGAAATTGTGGCAGTGCCGAGAAACTGGGTCCTTTGAGATTTAAGCATTGCAGGAAAGAATTAGTTTTTAATTATTTCTTATAATAGCAGTAGAGCTGTGTGAATACAGCAATTAAAAGGGAAACCATTCTTCACTTTATCTTTTTTCTTGCATTAACTTTCCATGGAAATGAGAAATTATGATTCCAATCAAGCCTAAAAACATTGATTTCCATTGGATTCTCCTTTTTATTTTATTGTTTATCCTTCCTGCTATCCTTTCTCTTTAATTTGGGGCAGTGGATTTTTTATAGTCCTGAAGCATTTTTTTTTTTTTATAGTCCTGAAGCATTTTACTGCAAAACTGCAAGACTCATCTATGTAGGTTTTTTTTTAATTCCATTAAAACAAACTACTGCCAAAAAAAAAGGTCAACTTAGAGTACAAACAAGACCCTAAAATAATGTATTACACTAATTTATGTTGTAAAATTATAAAGCTGTCATATACCTTGGATTTGTTTTGAAATACTTCTGATGCAAATTTAGGTAAGAGTTGAAATAAGCATTATCTGCTAAGGAGATAAAGTGGCCAGATGGACCTTGTAGTTTTACAGTACGGTCACAACATAGGAATGGAACAGTTGGAATACAAGATTGAGAGATGGATAATGTTGGAAAAATCTGAATTACAATTACACGTAACAGCTTCTTAGAATAATTTATTGGCGTGTGCTAAAGCTGCTAGAACTTCAGATTTGCTGCTTGTAAGTTATATAAAAGCATAATTGCAATTATGAAACATTTACGAGTGAACCAGTTTGGCAAGGAGAAAAATGAAGATATGCAATCCCATCTTGTGTTTTTCCCCTCTGATTCTCTCTTTTTTTTTTTTTTTTTCCTCACAACTCGCTACAAGTGATCCACATGGTAAAAATCTGATATACTGAAACTGCATTAAACTATGACTTCTTTCTTTGGATTTATACTGAACTACATGAGCTTTTCCCCCAGATTATTCATGTGTTTGCTTAGACATATTTGTATGGATTTACTGCTGTTATGTATCTCCCTTACTCATTACTATCTTCTGTTTCTGAGAATTGATGGAATTGAAGAGGCACAAATCAAATCTAAATACAAAATTTAGTTAACGAGTGCAGTGAGGGTGGATGGAGGAGGGCATGGAGGACTGAAATCATGTCTTCTAAATTGGCACAAGATTCAGCTTTTCCTGATTAAAATCTTGCATGGAGAAATATCTAGGTTAGATTTATAAATGATGCTGGAAGAGTGGTATAAATTACTTGAAGAAGTTTGAAGCAGTAGGCTGGGATTCTTTTTACACCTCCACTGGTGGAATGAAGAACTACAGGAGCTGTGGTGGCTTAATATTAAAACTGAGCCCAGATAGTTAAAAAAATCTTTGAAAGCTTAGCATTCAGTTCTAGCCTGCCTCTTCAAAGCATTATTTATAAATCAAAGATTAAGGTACATTTTACCAGCAGTATCCTGTATTTTTTTATATTTTTGTGTGTTGTAAATAACTGACTCTTCATTAGTACTTTTAGACTGTTCTAGGGATATCATGTGACTTGACTAATAAATCTGGTAACTAGAAATCTGGGAAAAAAAAATAGTACTTTGCCTTGTTGAAAAAATAATCCAGAATAATTGTAAAAGGAATAATCTGTACCATAGGAAAGCCATGAGAAGTAAGATTAAATCTGAATTGTCCTTTACCATTTTGCATTTTTTATTCCCAAATGAATACTCAGGAAAATAAGAATACTTCAAAGACATTGAAGTGAATAGTAGAAATGGAATCATAGAGTGGTTTGAGTCAGAAGGGACCTTCAGACATCATCTAGTCCAATGCCTGTGCCATGAACAGGGGCATCTTTCACTGGATTAGGTTGCTCAAAGCCCCATCCAACCTGACCTTGAACACTTTCCGGGACTGTGGATCCACAACTTCTCTGGGCAACCTGTTCCAGTGTCTCATCATGGTAAAGAATTTCTTCCTTATGTCCATTCTAAATCTACCCTCTTTCAGTTTAAAACAGTTGTGCTTTGTTCTGTCGCTACAGGCCCTGGTAAGAAGTCTCCGCCTTTCTTATAAGCCCTCTATATATTGAAAGGCCACGGTAGAGTCTCCCTGGAGCCCTCCCTTTTCCCAGCTGAAGAACCCCAGCTCTCTCAGCCTGTCCTCATAGCAGAGGTGCTCTAACCCTCTGGTCATCTTCGTGGCCCTCCTCTGGACCCTCTCCAACAGGTCCATGTCTTTCTTATGTTGGAAGCTCCAAAGCTGGATGCAGTACTCTAGGTAGGGTCTTACCAGAGTGGAGTAGAGGGGCAGAATCACCTCCCTTGACCTGCTGGCCATGCTTGTTTTGATGCAGGCCAGGATGCAGTTGGCTTTCTGGGCTGCGAGAGCACCTTGCTGGCTCATGTTCAGCTTTTCATCCAGAAGTAGCCCCAACTCCTTCACTGCAGGGCTGCTCTCAATCTGTTAATCCCCCAGTCTGTACTGAAACCTTGCACTTGGCCTTGCTGAATGTCATGAGGTTAAATTGAGAAACTATATTCCAGCATTGGGTTTTTTTCCAGATGTAAATACGATTTGCAGTAATTTTAAGGAATCTGTACAAAAAGGAAGACATGTTTATGATTAAAAACATGAAGTCCAGTTGACATTTTGAAAGAAATGCCTTGTGCAATCTTGTTTGAAGAGAATAGAGTATGGCAAGAATACACATTTGACCAATTGTGACACTGATGGTAATTTTGCCTTCTTAGAAATTAATTCAGCAGTAATGCACAGAAACCTCCTGTTTTCTAGAACAAGATTTCTGACTGCTTTTTAGCAGTTTAGTTGATTTTTTTTTTTTTTTTAAAGTCTTTGGGGGGGGGTGTCTTTTTTTTTCTTTTTAGTGCTGGAAAAATAGCTAGTTATGTCATATATCTGTCCGTGTACATTGACAGGGTAAGATGGTCCTTGTCCCAAGGAACTTACATCCTTGAAGTCTGCTAGATAGTTGGCTCTAATTTGGTACATAACCAGAGACAATTCTTTATTTATCTACTGTCTCATATATTGTATATGTTGTCTGATCAACCTAAACACTTTCACATGGAGATGGCACCTAAAGAAAGGTTGAAGCACAATGGAAAAACTTAGGTAGCAGAATTAAAAAAAATGTGGTCATGTAGAACAATCATATAGATATGTACAGAATAAAAGATTCTTGGTTCAGTGTTTTAGATCAAGGAGCTGGTTAAAAGTAGAAGTCTTCAAAAAGATTTTCTTTTTTTATCCTTGAAATATTTAAAAAAAAATCTCAAACATGGCAGAACTACGTTCTTCAGTGTGGAAAGGAAATTATCGTCATGGTTTGTTGAGGCAACTTCATTAATTTCACGGTGACTACAAAGGTCTATAAGAGGGAACTTTTGAGCTGTAGTTGTTTAGATCTTCCACTATAATTCCAGCCCTGACTAAACCCCTATTTTTCCTAAAACAATTTTTTTTAAAAAAGGAAGCTCCAAGCATAACTCATCTTTCCCTTAATGCGTATACAAAACTTCAAGCCTTCTTCAAATGTAATTCAACTTTCCTTATCCTAACCAGTCTATTTCATTTTACAGTGAACAATACCCAGGTACTTCATTTTGCAACATAGCTGGTGATGGGTTTTATAACACCTCTTTAGTGTTTCTGGCTTATGATACATCTTACTAAAGATTAGGAGCAATTTATTAAAGGCTCAAGATTTCTCATGACCCACAATATAAAACTAACGATGTTTGATCTTACTCTGGATTTCTGTTGCACTGTTTCTGAAAAAAATTTTTATTTTACCTTTTAAATTCTGGACATTTATACTGCATGCCATGGAATGCTAAAGGAAAAGTTTTAAAATCATTTTTCATTTTTATTTGCTATGTGTCTTACTTGTTCCTGTGTAAAAAAGTAAAAGGCACACAGAGAATTTTTATGTGTCTGAAAGCACAGCTTTGAAGTATTGATGGCATTGCAAAATACTCAAGCCATTCATGCAGACTTTCTAGCCTTTCATAATATTTCTTCTTTTCCCCCCTGAAGGTGTAACATTTGAAGTATTGATCCAAATTCTGAGCTAAGAAGAGTATCATAGTTTCATTTTTCTTGCAATACCAAGTAGATGCCAAGATTCGTATGTTCTGGTTTGTCATCTCTGTGAACACCGAGAGTTCAATAAAAAGTGTCTAATTCTTTTGTGCTTAAATTCTGTATTGAACTGAGTGGAAACACCATGAGACTATGCTGTTGAAAATACTATTGATGTAGTAAAAATAGGTATGAATTTGAAGAAAAATATGTTACAGTTTGTTGTAACAGCAATCAGCTCCATCACAGAAGCATCAAAGAAGCCATTTTACCCCACAGAAAAAAAGTTTGTCTTTAAACATTGCTTTGATGAGTAAATATTGCAAGCGTTACTATATTGATCAATGTACTTTTTATATGGAATCTTCTTTTGGGATCTATTGCTGATATGTATCTTTGATTTTTAATGATATTCACAGTATTGACATACATGAGCAACTCATGAAGCTGTCATGTTTGTAGTGTTGCGTGATACAAAAATGCAGATTTGAAGATGCATACTATGCTTTGCAAGAATCTTTGACATTCTGTTCTGTATTAATTTATTGGACTATTGATGCTTAATTTTTATCAGTTTGTGCATGGTTTATGAATTTTTAAGAAATCTTTTAAGGAAATTAGTCAAAAGAAATGTGGATATTTTGCGCTCAAAACGTAGTGCTGGCATCATCTTCCTTTTGAGGTAGTCAAGGATCCACTCCCTTGGATCTGAAAGAATGCACCTGAGTGAGGTTCTGCACAGGGATATAAAGAAGTGAATCTTTGGATCTCTGCATAATTGAGTCTCTGAGTAGTATTGAGACAGAAACAAACTTGCGGTTGCAACGAAGAGTCTTTTCATGGCTGGGGCTCAACTTAAGGAGTTTTCAAAAGAATTATGAGCTCTTTCCCCCTGTTTTATGACTAGTATGAGTAACTCTAGAGATTAAAAGTATAACGTAGTCAATCTTACATCATTAGTTTCAGTATCAATTAGTTTTCTTTCTCCAGTTTCCTACACTAGTACAAAAATTAGGACTTTTTTCCCCAATCCTTGCTCATTTCAAAGATGTGATACAAATTGAATAACACAATAAGTAAAATTATCCTGAGTGTGAACTGAAGCAAAGTGGGGCTTTTATCATAATTTTGAGGAAGATGTTTGGTTAGGGCAGCGTGAGTTCTTTGATACTGTCATACTTAATGTGGTCTGTTCATCAAAGAGGTGAGGTAGTCAAAATCTGTCACAGTTTTATCTGTGAAAATGCAGTTGATTATAGAGGCAGGAGAAAGAGAAAGGAGCACAAATGATTAATGTTCCATTTTCTCTTGCTTTGTGCCCTTGACTCCAGTATCCAAAT
>VYXH01005742.1:0-17523 GCA_013397275.1 Burhinus bistriatus | reverse complement strand
AATTGGGGGAGGGGGAATAGGGAGAATGAAATACCTGAATTATGGTACTGTGAAACAGCAAATGTGGCATATCTCTCTTCCAATTATATTGATTATGTCAACATTCCCCTTTCCCCTTCAAGACAAAGCAAACAGAACCTGGGCTTGTACTCCCCCCACCCCCCACCCCCGTTATAGCTGCATAATTAGAATATATATGTTCTGTATTTTCTAATTCAATCTAGCAATTAATAAGAATTTTTCTGTGATTTCAAACTATTGATTCCCAAGTTGAAAATTCTGGTTATGCTGTTGCTAAAAATAAAAGCTCTAACTAAAGGAAAAAGTGGAAGTATTCATTTAACGGAGTCAAAAGAGCATTAGGTGCTGCCTTCCAACAGCTAAGAGCATTTGCGTGCATGGAACAGGGCAATCAGGGAGCAGGCAGATTTATTGCAGAGTGTTGCATCGTCATTTTCTCCACACTTCACAGCTGACATTGTAGATCACATAATACATGAATATTATCATCTTCAATTAAAGTGAAATTACTAACATTCAGGTGCAAATCACAGCAAATGTATTCAGAGGCAAATACAGTACTACCAATTTAATTTTATACGTTGTCTTTTCATATACATATACAGAATATAATCCAGAAAATCTTAGCTTCTTCCTGGCATTAGAATTTGCTGTTATGGTTTGAACATCTCTTATGATTCAGTGAGTAACTCAGATGATCATGCAGAGAAAATTCATTGACTGTAAAAGATCAAGGATGGTTTTCTGCATAATGAATAATTTGTTCTTAGTAGTGCAAGGAAACAATGTATTTTGCATTCAGTACAAAAGTAGATTGGAGCCCTGTCTTTACTCACCAGAATTGCACAGGGTGGAATATAGCATAAAGGTCCAAGAAAAATGCAGTGGTATATAGGGTATGACTGGGATAGTTGTACTAGTTATCACATACAAGTGCTTTCTGCAAATGTGTTTTTGAATGAAAGTGAAGTTGGAGACACACCAAATAGTTGCACAGATTCTCTTCCTTCCTACTGTGGCTATTGATTGTGTTATGTATCAAGTTCTCTGGCCCTAAATTGCTAAAGTATGCTCTGAAGTTTGAATTTAGGAGTAAGCTTTTCTCTTTGCAATTGGTCTGCTTCTGGAACAGAAGTGCAGAAATAAAATCAGTTCACAGATCACGTTGTTGATACTGTCACAGTCATGAGAATATTGTCATAAATGCTGCATACAATTGGATGCAGGTGCATAAGAAAGGGAAGGACTAACAATTTCTCTGTGCTAAACACTGATGAAATACTCTGTAAATCCCTGTTGCATATATATCTCTATGTATTGTGTGCACCTGTGGAACTGTTTTTTTACACAGGGACCCTTTTTATTTTTTTTTGTGTGGAATATTCATCATTGGACAACATTTTTCTTTATTTTTCATTCAGGGTTATCAGATTTCTATCTGCTAAAAGAAGTGTCCTACTAACAAATTGCAAACAAGAAGTCTTTTCTACAAAAAAGGCAAAGATAAAGGAGGGAGGTGCAAATATATTAATTTCACAGTATTTAGTTTTACTGTGCTGTTAGAATTTAGATTTTCATAGCTGTATAATGATTTTGTTCAGAATTATATATGTATTTCAATTCAGAATTTTGACAGAGCTCTGAACAACTAACATTTGCAGTCTGCTTCTGGTTATGCACAAGAGGAATTGTTTATTGGATAGTCTGTTTTTTGATGACGTTTAATTTCTCTTTCTCAAATTATTTTATCCATGTTGAGTATGTATCTTCTACGTTGATCAAATACAATAGCTAAAATAAAGGTTCAGAAGTATTTATTTCATGAAGATATGGGCAGAAGACTGTTTTTCTTCTCTGAACAGTTTCTACAGAAGAATTTGCAGAACTGTACTGTTCTTTCAGCATTGTTTTCTGGAAATTGTATAGATGCAGTACCCAAGCACACGTACTTAAAGAAGGTAATGGGAAATGTTTTTTGTAAACTACAGTAATGCCATCCTAATCCACCTGTAGTGACTAATGTTTCCTGTTGTAGGATGTCTATCTGTTAAAGATAAAAGCAATCTTTTTCCCATCTCTATAGTTTCCTTGTTCTCTTGGGAAGCAGCATGAGCTTAGTAACAAACAGAACAAACACCTGCTCTTCTGATATATGTCTTCAGGTGTGCTATTTTCAAATTATGAGGTCTAAACAAACTTAATAACTTCTTTAATACAGTCTCCTATTATCCAGCAGGTCGAGGACTGCTGTTCAGGATTAAGGTCTCCCTTTTATAGGTAGGAAAGAGGCTACTTTAAAGTGCATGTCTTGTGTTCAGTACATCCAGAGTAGTATACCAATCTCCTTGGCAAGTGAAGGCATTGGACCTGCTTGCTGGATGCCTTTCTTTCCATTGTGTTTAATGCAAGATATTGTGACCTTTAGTATTTCTTAAAATACCTTTTGTCAATCAGTAGAACTTTACTGGAGACCTGTTGACATAGGTAGCAGCTAATCAACTAATTATATGAATGTCTTTAATGTTTTCCAAAATGGTTTTACATGAAACTCTTGAAGTTCACAACACCTTTTAAAGAGAGGATAGAGTGGTTTTGATGATAGGGATTACTTTTTTTGTAACAGTTAATGTCATTTGATAGGACTTCTGTGTGAAAAGTTGGTTATAGAAACTTGTTCCTATTTATATATATACACCTATTTGGTTTAAGACAGAAAGTGTGCATATTCATTTAATACATCTGTGTTTATGTCATTCCCTTCTGTAATTTGTTAGAGCCAAATACAGGATCTTTACCAAGTCTCACACAGGGGTATTATGGAATCCCAGAATGGCTGAGGTTGGAGGCTCCGCTGGAGGTCAGCTCTTCCAAGTCTCTGGATCAGAGCAGGATAAGCTAGAGCAGGTTGTCTGGGGCTACATCCAGTTGGATTTTGACTGTCACCAAGGATGGAGAGTCCACAAGCTGTCTGGGCAACCTATACACTGTTCAACCACCCTCACATTAAAAAAAGTATTTTTCTTTGATTTGCATGGAATTTTCTGCATTTCAGTTTGTGCATGTTGCCTTCTGTCCTGTCAATGGATGTTCTGGCTACCTGGAAGTTTAGTTCTGTCTTCTTTACTCCTCCCATCAAGTATTTTTCCATATGGCTTAGGCCCCTGCTTGAGACTTCTCTTCTGTGGGCTGAACAGTCCCAGCTCTCTCAGCCCTTCCTGCTAGGTCTGTTTATCATCTTTGTGACCCTTCACTGGACTCATTCCAGTATGTCCATATCTCTCCTGGAGGCAGACAGGATATGTCTCTCCTGGGGAGCCCAGGACTGGACCCAGAACTCCAGGTGTGTCTCACCAGGGCTGAGCAAAGGGGAAGGATCACCTCCTTCCACCTGCTGACAGCATTTCTCCTAATGCAACCCAGGAGGTTGTTGGCCTTCTTTATTCCAAGTGCACGCTGCTGACTAATGTTCAACTTGTGGTCCACCAGGACCCCCAGGTCCTTCTCTGCAGACCTGTTTTCCAGACAGCTACCCCTCAGCTATTGCCTGGGTCATTCTTCCCCAGGTGCAGGTCTCTGCACATCGCACTGTTAACTTCATGACCAATTTCACACACCTGTTGAGGCTCATCTGCAGGGTGGCACAATCATTTGGCCTATCAACAACTCCTGCCTGTTTTCTGTCATCAGGAAACTTGCTGAGAGTGCACTTTGCCCATCATCCAGGTCATTAATGAACAGGTTGAACAGTATTGGCCCCACTATGCACTCCTGGGGTTCAGCAGTAGTGACTGGCTTCCAGCTAGACTTCTTGCAACTCATTGCATGGGACATTTTTTATCACTCCCAGAAATGCTACATTATTTCCTATTTACACTTTGGTTTCACCAAAGAAATACAACTGTACTTGGGATATCACTATTACCAGGAGTTGGCAAAATTGCTCATACTTGAACTACATTTAAGTAATCCTATGAAACATTCTCATTTGGAAGGCTGAATATGATAGAAAACTGGTAGTGGCAAAAATAGGTAGAATTTAAAGATTACCATATACAGGGAAATAGTTCCTCTGTAGTATCATCATTGGAAGAAAACACCTACAAAGGAAAGGTGCAATGAGTTATGTTTTGATGCTGATAAGTGCTTCTCTAGTTTTCTTTAAAATAGCAAGATTGATTTCATTCAAAGAAGGTTAAAACATTTTTACATTCCATTAAATTTTGGTATAATCGTTGTTCAAGGTGAGCCATTCATATTGTTCTGTTGCATACTCTAGGGCCGTTCAGCTGGATACACAGAACTGAACAGTTCAAGAGAGTTGTACCTGCGTGATTGTAATTACTGGATGTTTATGGAGTACAAAAATTTTACCCATCTACTTGCCTTAAACTAAAAGCTCTGATTTTTAAAGGATCACCTTTGATGAATAAATCTGCTTTGCTTAAATCTGCTTTGCTTTCTAAAATGCAAGGATACTGAAAATGAGTACCATTAACAGTGTGTTAAAATGTCATTTCATTCTGTTTTACAATTGAAATTGTTGTATAAGACAACTGAAACAAACTACAGTCATTACATTTCCATATACCAATCAAGTCATGTAATCAACATTCAATTTTAACAAATGTGTGGAAAACTCTCCCTTTTTTACAGAAAACAACTCTTTTGAGTATTTTCATAAGTACTTTGATCCTTTTCTGATGTTCTGAGTGTATAGGCTGCAGATGAAAAGCAGAAGTTGCTTACCTGCAGCTCCATTTCTGACCATGGATTATGGAAATCTGCACTGCAGAGATTATTTTGAGTATTTCCTTCTACAGAAGGAGAATAACTTGTTTTATCATTCTACATCTATAAATCAAAAAGTTTATGATCTTTATGATAAATTGTATTTATTATAATATATTTAAGATTAGCAATGTGTATGGATCATATATAAGATTCATTTTTAGCACAATATTTTATGCAGCTGAACAAAATTTTGTTCTCTTTTGTGATCTTGTAATAGAAAACCTTTATACTTGGAGACAAAAAGTAAGGTGATCTCTTACAGTATATATGGTCAGAAGACATCTTTTTGGGAAACAATAGTGGAGTCAGAAGTTGTGCTGAAATATTTCTGTGTTGCTTACTATGTAAGGAACTTCTAGGGTCTTTTTTTTTCTTTTTTTCTTTTAATAGCCTGTTTTGGCATATGTATTTGTTTTCCTTTGCTGACAAATGCTTTATTTTCTACCAATAGATGGTGTGAGGCAAAGGAAATAAAATGATAAGATTTGTTTTGCTCACCTCATTTTTAGTCAGTTTATTATACTTTTAGAAATAATTGTCAAACTCCCTAATAGCACTTTTTTATTCAGATCAATTTTAAGGTAAATTTAGTCATAAAAGAAACATTATATTTTTATAGAGACTAAAGTTGATATCCTAACCTCTATGTCAAAAATATACACAGAATGATTGCCCAGTTCTTCAGAGTTTATGATGCCAAGCTAATTTCCTAGTTGATTTTTCTTTGTTTGTTTATTTTTACAAAGAAGAAAGGCTGCACTTAGTCACCAACTAAAAATGATGGAAAAAAACCCAGGATTTAAATGAAAGCTTAGGAACTTTTTTCTTGACTTTTACATTTCAATATCAGTAATTCATTACTTCATTTTTGCTATAGACTTGTTACTCTATGCCTTAAAATATCCACAGGTCTTTTATGCTTACATATGACTCTCAGGATGGCCTTTGCTGTATTTTTCTCCAGGATTTAAATATTTGTATGGTTTATTTATCACTGAGGTAGCATCAGAGTAGTCTTCTCATCCATATGATGACACTATGAACTTGCAGTGACAACATCACACTGTAGACTCTCCGGTTCGTTCCAGGAACCGAGGCTAACTAGCAGTCCTAATTCTCTAGTGTATTGAATACGTGCCAAACTCTCCTGCAGGAATAGTTCAACTTACCTTTCCTCCACTCTATTTCACTCACTCCTTCCCCCACCCCAAAATACACTGAAAATGAGACAGCTGTGAAGTTAACCCAATGAACATTCTTGGTCTGGTCGATGCTGCATATGTCTTATAACATTGGCGCCTCAAGGGCCAGGACATGACTAGAAGTGACAGTGTGCCACATCCTGAGAGTCAGCTGTTCTGTGTAGTCGAGTCTGCTGGTATCAGATCCAGAAAGAGCACCGAGAAGGGCAAAAGAAAGTTACTGCTAACATGAACTTCCAGCTTCTGGTCCAGTTTTGTGCTCTGAAGACTACCTTCCACTGCTGAAAAAATTCTGTTAGCATAACATTAGATCAGCGTCGTGTATGTAACTCTGCTCTTACAAAGAAACGTGCCTAGCTTTGAGAAAGATAAAAATTGGTCACTGAAGATGGGGTTTGGAAGCAGATATGGGAATAGATTGTTTTAGTTAAATGTTACTTGTGAAGATTTGAACAGTATTTTTTTGAGTATATGTGTGTGCAATCATAGCTTTAATCTTGCGGGGCAGTTTCACATTCTGTAAGTAGCTCTAGTTATGATAATGGTAGTGTAAAAACATTAAGAGAAAGAAATAACTGGATTTTAGAGTGATTCATCATCTAAAATAGTGCAGCAGTAAGCTTGGGACATTTGCTATGACTCAGTGGGTTGTTGGCTCAATTCAGTTTAGAGGTTCTCTGTCCATCCAAGAAACAGCTATGGGATTTGTATTTTAGGGTGACTGTGTAATTTAAGTTTCTGTTACGGCATGTTGGAATGGAGAGTCCAGACCAGTATAGTTTGTCTTGCTGTAACCCTGTTGTGACTAAATAACCGGTGATGGCTTACAGATATTCAAGACTGAGGTTGTTAGATCAAAGAAAAAAAGACTTATATGGGAAGAAGTAAAATTTTTGTGTAATTGTACATTTGATGTTCTCTCAGAAGTGATTCTCTGGTGCTTGCTGTGGGTGAGTTCCAACCCGCTACGTAGCCATATTCAAGTACCCATTTGCAGCTTTCCTTCCTTACTGAGCTCTGACCTGGGCAGTCTGTTGTGGCTCAAAGTGTTGTGGGCTCAGAGTGCATATTAGAGATCCATCAGGACATGAGGGTGGTATATGGAATATTACATTTGCTTTGTCTCTGAGTGTTTTTAAATTGACTTCCACAAAGATAAACATAATCTTTAATTCCTACAAAATAATTGGAGAATGAAAAAAGTTAACATTTGGAGCCTCGGTCACATATCTGAGCTTTCATTCTGCAAAATGATGGGTTTTTTAGGTGGTGGAAAACTGATGCAAATTATCACTTTTAGACTACAGATTTTCAGTAGTGCCTGTGTTTGCTGTTATACAGTCATATAGACTATGCAGTACCTAACGTGGAACCTAAAAGCTTAAGCATCCTGAAGGAAAGATGCATACAGGTTCAAACCACACAAAAAATAGGTTTTAGAAATGACTATAGTATAATTCTTAATTAATATATTTAAAGTCAGCTTAATTTCTATGTAATTATATATGTTCAAGTCCTCGTAGATACAGACATAGATGATATGTGGGAATAAAACTTTCACAAATTAAAGTCATAGACCATTGGACATACTTATCCTTAAACCCAGGGTTTTTCTTTTAGTTGTTGTTTTTTTTTTTTTTCACCTTGACCCAAGAAACTGCTGGAAATAAAGCAAGAAGATCAAAGATCTAAGATTTGTAGGGTGCTGAATATAAAAATCTTAAGCCACAAAGTGTGTGATTCAAGTTTTTTTTCTGTCTTATTATGAAGGGTAAGAAGTGTGCAATAAATGTCTCTTTTCCTTACTAAACTAAGCCATGATTCTGCAGTTTGTGCACTCTTTAATAGCTTAAGAAAACTTTGATTTTATGGCCCAGTCCTGAGTGGTCATCATATTGGATTTCTGTATGTAAGGGGAAGAGGAGTGCTTTGTTTTTGTTTTTCAGAGGAAATAATGTTTGAAAATCTTAGGCTGTACATTCAAAGAACTGTTAGGGAAGAGTACCCTGAGGTCACATTGAATCCTAGTATAATTTTAATCGACTTTAGTGAAGCACTAGGAGAACTGAATTAGATATTTATGAATATGAGGAAATGCAGTTTATTTTCATCATCTTGTTTTCAGTGTGAAGGCCAAAATATCTGTGTAGGATCCATTTTAGCATTATGAGCACGTAAGTGTAGTCAAACCCATTGAGTCCGCTTAGCCACACACAAAGTGCTGTTCTTTGTGTAGGGCACAGGTGGGTTCTCATATTTATTGAATGATGAATCATACTCTTATTCATTTTCAGTTCTGACCAAAATAAGGACTCTGTAGACTGATTATGGGTTGTTCTGTACACCTGCTACTCTCTCAGAAATGAATGTTCATTAAAGTGGGTAAGAATCTGGTGGTTGACATGGTTTGTGATAAGGCTGAAAGGTTCAAATCAGAAAATAGTTTTCCATCGCTTTCTTTCCCCCTTGAAAAAGCAAAAGCTTTTAATATGTGTTTTCTGTTCATATAAGTGGACTACTTATTGTATTAATATTTTTAAAGGGTATTGATTGTTTCTGTGATGTTATAAGACATATTTTTTAGTAAAAAGAATGGCATTTAGTGTATCTGTCACTCAGAAGTGAAATAACCAAAGTGAAGTTTCTGATCAGAACACTCAAATCTTCTCCAACACAGCCTAGGCCACCAGAAGTGGCAGATACCTTCATTTTTTTTTCCCCTCCCATGCTTTGATTTCGATTACAAAATAAACTGAAAAGGGCACATAAATTCTTGTTCAAACCTTTTGCTGCACAGCAGATCACGTTCCCATTCTTTTATTCCAAAGAGATGGTCCTTATGATCATAATTTCTGGAAGACACATACGTCCTAGAAGGTAGGGGTTCTCTTGCAACCTCTACTGACTAATTTATTTCCATATTTTTACCTTCATACTATTCACCATATTTTAAAAACTCTATTAGTGATGCGTGATTTTTTTCTTTTTTTTCATTGGCTATTAAATGATACAGGAGTAGCCAGATTTAATGAAAAGACACTTTAATTGTATAGGGCAATGTAGTAATTGTCATTTCCTTATAAAAAGTGCTTTGCCATCCATCTTTAAGTTATTTTAAAAATTATTTCTTTAAAATAATTTACTGTCAGAGCATTAAATTAAAATGTTAAGAATAAGGAAATGAGAAAATGAGCTTTACTACATTGTTTGTCATTGAAGTCCAAGAGATACAGAATCATAGAACGGTTTAGGTTGGAAGGGACCTTAAAGATCATCGAGTTCCAACCCCCCTGGCATGAGCAGGGACACCTTCCACTAGACCAGGTTGCTCAAAGCCCCATCCAACCTGGCCTTGAACACTTCCAGGGATGGGGCATCCACAGCTCCCCTGGGCAACCTGTTGCAGTGCCTCACCGCCCTCAGAGTAAAGAATTTCTTCCCGAGATCTGATCTTGATCTCCCCTCTTCCAGTTTGCAGCCATTACGCCNCTCTCAAGTCTGTCCAGGTCCCTCTGGACAGCATCCCATCCCTCCAGCGTGTCCACCGCACCACACAGCTTGGTGATGTCAGTAAATTTGCTGAGGGAGAACTCAATCCCACTGTCCATGTTGCCAACAAAGATGTTAAACAGCACCAGTCCCAGTACCGACCCCTGAGAAACGCCAGTCATCTCTGATTTCCATGTGAACATCAAGCTGTTGACAACAACTCTTTGAGTGTGACCATCCAGCCAATTCCTTATCTGCTGAGTGGCCCATCCATCAAATCCATGTCTCTTCAATTTAGAGACAAGGGTGTCATGCGGGACAGTGTCAAACACTTTGCATAAGTCCAGGTAGATGACGTCAGTTGCTCTCCCCTTATCCACCAACGCTGTAATCCCATCATAGAAGGTCACCAAATTTGTCAGGCATAACTTGCCCTTAGTGAAGCTATGTTGGCTGTCACTGATCACGTCTTTATTTTCCATTTGCCTTAAATATATAGCACATATATATATGCTTAAATATACAGCACATAGATAATCATGTGATTAGAAATTTATACCACTGAAGGAGACACTATAGTGCATTAGGGCAAATTCCTCTCCTGCTTCAGAGAGGGTCTAAGGTATTTTGTTCCTCCAGTTATTTTGTTGTGAATGTCTTCTTTTTGGATATTAAAGCTGGCCTTTTGAATGTTGATTGTGTTGAATTTATGCTTCTTTTCAGTGTTGCATAACTGTATGTTCCAGTGACTTACTCTCATTTTCAAAAAATGGCTTGGTCACTTCTCAGCCTATATTTTGTTAAAAGAGGTGTCAAATGCTACCAAATCTTTTATTTGTACTGAATACCTGTACACCTTTAGAAACCTTTTAAATCTGAGTCACTGCTTAGGGCCTGATCTGGTTACACATTTAGGGTATTTTGAGGTTTTGTTGAATATGGAGCTTTTCCTAAAGTCAATCAGGCGCACATAGTAATTACAAAGAAGTGAATCATTCTCGTATTGAGCTGAGGAGGTGATGTAAGAATCATGCCTGTAGGTTTAATTTATGTCTTTTTTTTAGGTTTCATTTATGTTCTGTCAGTTTTTCTTTCCTTTATTTTGTGGAAGAAACAGAAGAAATTTTAATTAATTTGAAGATTTGGCTCTTTTTCAAATTTGAGGATTTGATACAATTTTTTATTATAAAATTCTATGAAATAATTTTTGTTCTGAATCCACGTTTCAAAACATTAAAAAAAGAAAGAGAAAGAAAAAGTAATGTCATAAAAAGAAATGGCTAATTATTTTAATATGAGGGGTTTGATTTCATACATTTTTGCTGTGACAGTCATTTAATCTTACATATTCTCAATTACACATTTATCTACGTAGTTAATTATAATGAGGTAGTTTCTTTCTTTCAGTCATAAAGTTAAGAGATTACATTTAGAAGTAATTGTTTACAGTTAATTTCAAGGCATAGTCTTTGAAGAAACCCCTCCAGTTTCTAAATTTATAATAAATATAAATTATATTCAATGTATACAATAAACCAGCTTAGTGATTTGTAGTGACACTAAATAATTAGAAAAATTTTAGGAATAATAGCTTAGATCACAACTTTATTTTGCACTTTTTTCTCTTTTAAGGATAAGAATAGATTTCAGTCACTGCTTGCTTTCTACAGTAAAAAGAGTAGTTCATGAGTTCTAGTGGGTGGATACTTTAAGCCTTTGAGTAACGTATGTTCTAGTACTTCTTTTTCTGATAGTAAAGGTAATACGGATCTGAATAAAAATGAGAAGATGCTACAGAACCTTAATTAAATTACTTTTTTTTCTTCTCTTTAGATTTTTCCTGTATATTGTCACTATTATCAAGAACTTATTGTCCTTTTTGATTTCTGAAGTAATGGCCAAATAAAGACTCTGAAAAGATAGTAACTGTTGGTCAATATATATCCTACAATATAAGAGATAATAAAAGAATTGTTGATCAATTACTGTTTGCAACTCGATTTCCAGAGTAGATCCCTGCCCTGTAAACTACAATGGTGTTTACAGGAAATGCTTGCCATTGGACTGTACACTCTTTCCTTTCACATTTCTGTATGAGAGAAAGAATGCAATATTCTTATTATTTTTTTATTTCAGTAGTTCGCACAAGAATTCCTAGTGCATAGGTGACATCAGCTGAATCTTGTGGGTTATGACTGATGGAAATGTCATTGTGCATCTTACCCATTTAGGTTTGAGTCGCAGCTTTTAGGAAGCCTTCAAAACATTGTGGCGTCTGAGTAGAGCTTATCTTAATAATTTGCTGTGAATGAAATCCCTGCGTCTGTCTTGACTTGGTCCTAAGAAATCCTTGCTTTGACAGGCAGTCAAAAAAATTAATATTTTTTGAAAGTTAAGGTTTACACTTTCTTTGCCATCTGTCAAACGCAATGTCTATATTGTCAAGTGCACCATCAAGTACATAATGCATTAGCTTTTTACATCCCCAGTCACTTAATTGTCTAATGGCACTTCTTAATTAGTGTCATCAGCAGCTTTTGTTTGTACAATTATGAATATGATGATTTTCCTTGAATGGCAGTCATCATATCTGTTGCAGCAGATTGTTTCTGTTCTTCTAAGAGTATTCGGTAGCAGAAGGAAGAACTAAATGTAAAATCCTATGGGAGAGGTTGGTCTGGGCCACGGAACTCAGATTCAGATTCCAATTCAGTAAGTTGGTAGCAGATCTGTTTGCGTGTGCAGCTCCATAAACATATATTCATTTAGAAAAAATCTTCTTTATTCAGTGTAAGTAAGGAAGTCTTAGTGAAAATCAGACCCTCTGTGTGTACGCAGAAGTTCACCCTCTTAGATTTGAGGGTCTAACCACAGATAGTTAAAAAGCCTTCTCATAAACATCTTTAACCAGACAAGTTGAAGACACGAAGTTAAATGAGACCCAAGACCTTCCTTGCACATTTTTGTTGTGTGTGACTAACATAGCAAAATACACTGAGCTTTGGATGATCCTTTTTAATTTTTACATTCTTCCATTGATTTGCTTCCATACACGTGTGGAAATACTTGTAAAATCATGTGTTTATGCAGACATGAACTCAGTTAGGAATGGGAACATTTACAACAAAAAGAAGAAAATGTGCTATGAAGTTAAGAAAAGTGCTTCACAAAATGTGTGTTTATTAGTAAGCAATTATTGCTGAATTTATTACAAGTAAGAACTTTTTAATATGCTCGGTGTCTGGAAAATGACCAGTTTTCTATACCGCTTGTATGGGGCATGTATCCCTTACCTGTAGGTTTTTATGTGTGTGTTTGTGAATATCTGTGCTCAGGATGTATTCTGTTGGCTGTAAAGAAGGTAATGCTTCTTGATTCACCAGAGAGTTTTAGAACTTAATCTGTAGGTGTGAACTCCTGTTCTTCTGAGGAAATTAACTGACCTTACTGGAGCTGTACATCAAAATGCAGGTCAGCCCACACAGATCAGAACAGTCTTGGAGCATTACCTAACAGCTTTGTTTTAGATCAGCTGCTAATCCTCCACCCTTCCATTGAAGGGGATTCACTTCAACAAAATTCAACTCCAGTACAAAGCCTGCTGGAATGTCCTGATGGAAGCAAGGGTACTATTCCTGGTAATTTTATTTAATTGCTCAAAGAATCTGACTTTGCTACTAAATTCACATTGAAAACCCTGAATATCTCTGGTAGTGGTTGGCACTATGCAACTCTACACCAGAAAGAGCTATGTTGTAGTTACACTAATGACTCAAATATTGCACTGCCCTTATCTTTGATAAAAAATGCCCCCTTATTTTAAACGACAGGACCCTTGTAGTAGTCCTAACGTGTATGCATGTAACACGCGCATACTTTGCTGTTTCGTTTGTTCTAAGCTTACATAGCTATCTCAGTTTGACATTGCAGAAGATAAGGGTAAAGGTTACATTTAAATGTATTGAAGGGAGGGCAGAGAAAAAATGTACCTGGTGGCAGCATTTATGGGAATCTTATTTGGAGGTATATATGGCATAAGAGAAAGAAATTAAGGGGAAAATGTATTTATTGTCTAATGGTCACCAAAGTGTCTCTACCATTGGCTGAATAGAATACTTCATAATATGGCATAAAAGAAGGCAGTCCCCAGTGAGTTTTGCTGATACTTGTAGTGGATTTAGAGCAAATAAAATTTTTAATAAACTTAATATGAGCAGATGCCATATTGACAGAGAATGCTAATTTTGGTGTGGAAAGAGGTAAAATTTTTCTGACAGCAATGTTCATTTGGGCAGTTCATATCTTTGAAGGTTTTTTTGACACTGCAACACTAATGTTGAAAATTTAAGGTGGACATTTATTTGTGTATTATGAAATGTAAATTTGTAGACATAATCAAGAGCGTTTGGAAGTGAGATTTCAGAGACTGTTCCATCAGTCCTACTCTGTTTGCGGTATACATTGCAGTATACAGTAAAAACAAAATAACCCGGTTCAGATACTGTTTGAGAAATATACTGGGAATAAAGCGCTGACTTTTAAAAACTGCAATGGATGCAGAGGTATTTATGGTTTACAGATGTTTATAGTCTGATACTAATGTATCCAGACAGAGAATCACAAAAATCTAATTTTTATAATGTAAATCAATGTTGTCTCTTTTCTTCAGTTTAACTTGTAGTCCTCTCCCATGTTTTATTAATGTTTATCAGAGAACTAAACTTTATCAATCTGTTATGAATGATCTAACATTTCAAGCCAATTCCTGTGACAGCTGAAGTGATAAATTGGCAACTCTGTTGTCCAGATGCAAAGCTTGGAAACGTGGGGGCTTTTAGTGGTGGTGGTTTTTTTTCCCCAGCAGTGACATCTGGGTTCTCATCTAGCTTTCTGGCAGATCTCCTCTTGCTTCTGCTGGTCTAACTGCACTGTTAGCCAATATGCTGACTGTAAAGCTGCACTGGAGGCTGGCGTATATTTACCCTGTTCCTAGCCATCCTTGCGTCCTTGGATGCCATTTTTCTTTGGCTCTCTTGCAGGGGAGAGAAAGTCTGCCAAACTGCAATGTGTAGTGTAGTGCTAGGAGAGCATTTCAGCTACAGCATTCCAAGCACAGAGAAAGAATATGGGCTCGTCAATACAATTGATTTCATTGCCTCCGTTGTAGGAAAAATGTCAGATGCTGCTAGCAGCATGGCAGCACCAAGGTTGCAGAGCTTCCAGTACAGTAAGAGAAGAAAAATTCCACAGTAAAACAAGCAAAGTCAAAGCAACTAAAAATTATTAGGCAAACACTGAGAGTGATCCTGGGACATAATTGACACTTGGAATGAGTTGAATCTGGAGCTATTAGGCCACACTCATCAATATTCCATGGAAATGTCTTTGAAGTAAACTGTGGTTTATTTCAGTGTGAAGGAAGAGAAAATGTGCTGGTAGGCATCAAACAAAATAGATTTTGGTTTTGACCTGGGGTTTTTTTTTGTTTGTTTTTTGTGGATTTGGTTTTTGGGTTTGTGTGGGTTTTTTGTTGGTGGGTTATTTTGGTGGTTTCTTTTGGTTTTTTTGCAAGGCCTTTATAAAAAATTAATCTATTATATTAGTATATTAGCTAAGGAGGTTGCTTAAAGCAACTGTCAGCCTTCCATTTATCTTATAATACTGTGTATATCTGCTCTATTACAACCTTCTAGTAATAAAGTGAACTGTCAGTAGCACACATTCTGTCAAGAAACAATTCATTTTTATAGGAGCATATAAGTATTATACCTTTGTACTTTTCTGAGGTAAAAAGCAATTTGGTTATAAATAAATCTTTGCAAAAATGTTTTTCATTTTCTTCTGCTGGTAGCTTCCCACGCATCCTGTGAAATATCTCCTCCTCTCACCATATCAGAATTTCACAGAATTTACAAATATACCTTATTATACTCAATTTTATTTCAGTTACTAGAAACAAAGTGTTGGAATAAATAATTCCCCCATTTGCAATGTAAGTGCCAGCAAAATCCCCAGTCATAACTTAATGCAATAAATTACGTGCTAACAGGATCCTGCTAGCTGCTGATGATAATGTGGGAAAATCAGATTTAATTCTGATAATTTTTGGTTTCAAGTGATACTTCATCCCCTCTGCGAGTAGTGACAGTGGGTCTTTAGAATAAATATTCGGTATGGGAAGGGCATACTCTGAGAGAAATACTGGAAGAATTTTTTTCCCCTTTTCTTGAAAAGTTCCTTTTCAGAATCACTCTAAATCTTGTAAAGCAGATCAATTCTGAACTAACCCTGTCATGCTATCTTAATATTTGCTGACACAAAAACCCAAATCTAATATGATGCCACACTTGCCTACACACCAGGTGTCAGTGTGCATTGAGGGCAGGAAAAAAAACCTGTTATTCTTGCTTTGCATTTCAGAACAATATTAAGAGTGTTTATTATTTTTGGACACTGTAATCAATTGTTGACAATTAAGTGAAGTACTAATTTTAAAATATTTAGCATGTTAAAATTCCTGTTCAGTTTTTTCTCAGTAATAAAACTGACACTGGCTAATTCTATTTTTGCACCATTGAGTCTGGATCTTGAAAGGGCTGACTGTGAACAGAGGTGAGTTCACACAAACTTTTTCTTGATTGGCCACTGTCAGCTTTCACAGAGGAGGGTTTTTGTTGCTGATACTAGCTAAGAACATGAGGTATTAGGTAGTGAAAATAGCCTTTTCTGTTCCTTATGACCAGATAACCTGCAAGAACTAATGTTACATTTTCTAGGTACGAGCTGTTCAAGAAGAAGGTTTTGGCAAAAAATAAAAGGAAAAGAGATGAAAGAAGGAATCAGAAACAGGAATTAAATGTCTGAGACAGATGAGGGACTTTTAATTCATCACAGAATTGAACATGAGCAGAGAGTGCTCCAAATGGACAGAATGCACATTCCTTAAGACTCGGTAAGCTTACTAGACAAGATGCTGCTCAGGAAATTTGAGAATTAGTGAGAAAACAGCTTGCATACTGTGGAATGAAAAATGTAATTCAATTTATATCACTGTATAATGTGGCCAAAGCATAGAGGTGGGTCAACTTATTCAGAAACACTGGAAGAAAGTCCAGTGCAAAGAGAAATGGAATATTGTCCGTGTGCCTGAGGTATATGTTATATGAATTCACATCACCAAAGGACTTTGGTAGAAGAAAATAAGGGACACTGTTCCTCTTCTTTTAACTCAGGTGCCTTAATTTGTCAAGGCCTTTCTGAGAGCCAGGCCACCCAAAATCAGGTGGTGCAGAGTTGCTTTGTTTGGTAATGTTAAACCTGTAGTATTTCAGATCACTTTTAAGGGTACAAGCAGTGTTCAAAGTATCCAAGATTTCCTGGTCTTCTAAATGTGGTTAAAATAACAACCGTATTTTATGGCCTAGATTTCATACACCACTTCTCCATCAGGTTTCATCTTATATCAATGTTTGTACTAGCAGTAATAAAAATTATAATGCATATTTCCATGGCATAAATAATTTAGTAGCATTAAATGCTTTATTTTGTTATAGTTTTTGCTATTACATGCTGTTGGTTTTGTACAGGCTTATTAATTTACTAAGGCTAGCTTTGCAAAGGGGTAACTGATGTGTTAAACCAATAACTAAAAATTGAGTGCTTGCTTTTTAAAGAAGAAATGGAGCTGGGTTTAGCACTGGCAGGCCATACAGTGCATAACTGAGTTCTGTGTATGTTTAAATGGATTCCTTTGAAAGATAAGCAATGAATGCTGCATGTGACACTGTCTGGGGAATCTGTCTTGCCTCACACTCAAGGCTATGTTTGTGTGTAAGGTGTTTTACCTTGCCAAATAGACTTAATGTTTGGAGGGGCAAATTAAAGTGAATAGCAGTACAGTCATGCACAATGATTTAATGATAAGTGTTCATCCCTGACAAATTGGGCTAAATACTGTTCCCCAGTGTAATAAACTAACAAAATCATGAAATGGTAGGGTTTTCAATTCCTGGAGAAGCAA
>VYXH01005741.1:227143-265183 GCA_013397275.1 Burhinus bistriatus | reverse complement strand
CTCGGCTCGGCTCGGCTCCGCTCTCCCGCCATGGCATCCAAGTGCCCCAAGTGCGACAAGACCGTGTACTTCGGTGAGCGCATCCCCGGGGCCCGGCCCCGCATCCCCCTCCCGGAGCCGGGGCGCGTCCCCGGTCCCCTATCCCGGCGCTCATCCCTGCCTCCCCCCTCCCCAAGCCTCCGTGCATCCCCGGGTCCTCTTCTCCTTCCCGACGCCGGGGGGTGTCCCCGGGTCCGCTGTCCCCAAACCTGGAGTATCCCCGGGTCCCCGCTCGGCCACGGCTCCCCAGCGGGGCGCACCCAGCACCCGGAGCCCTGCCTGGCACCAGCTGCTTCTCCCCCGGGCCCCCTCTCGCAGCGGCTGCGGCCCCTCTGCGCTGCCACCCCCCCGGACCCCCATCCCCGGGCTGTGCTGGGGGATGCTGCCGGCTGGCCCTGGGGTGGGGGACACGGTGGGTGCGGGTGGCAGGAGGGTCCCGGGCATCCTCCCCTGCTTCCTGGGCTGAGGAGGTGAAGCGAGGGGTGCGAAGCCCTGGTTGGGGTGTGTGCCGGCGGACTGTTTTGGTGCTGGGGGGGGAGGCTCATGTCCCTTTGTACCTGCTGGCTTGGGTCATAGGGGAACCCAGCCCATCTGACACGGATGGGGTGCTGGGCAGGGGGCTCCCATGAGCCAGGAGGGTCTCTTGGTGCAGAAGAGCAGGCGGTGGCAGGTGCACACAAAACCTTCTCCCAGCCAATTTTTTCCCATTCCCTGCAAACCTCGTTGCAGGTGTGCCATTCACCCCTCCCCATCTCGCCTCTCACCCAGCCCTCTGTGGGCTGTTCCCAGGTGGGCAAGCTAATGAATGCTTTGGGATTTCTACGGGACTTTTCCAAAGGCAACGTCTGGGCTCAGAGGTCCATCTCAGCATGCCTGGGCTGGCTTTGGGCAGCAGCGAGTCCCTGCAGGTCTCTGAGAGCCCTGCTTGGGGTTGTGGCTGGTCAGGATCTCTGGGAACTGGGGCTGGGGTGTCTCCCGTGGGGCATCCCAGGGTGAGTGCTGCCTCCCAGGTTGCAGAAAATGCCGGGGGCGGAGGTGGGAGCGAGGGCTGATCCCCTGCCGTTGGTGCCTCACCGCTGCTCCTCAAGGAGCCTGTCCCAGCCTGCTTCCCCCCTGCGTGGTAGTGCCCAGCCCAGAACCTCCTGCGGAGCAACCCTGCCTCAGGGTGGGCATCCTCAGGGTGGGCATCCTTGGGGCTGTGCTGGAGGCTCAGGGTGGCTCTGGGGACAGATCCAGCGCTCCAGCCCCAGCTGCCTCCTGGGACCTGCTGGCCATGGGTCCAGCTGGCCTGGCCTGGCACTGCCTGCCTGCACCCCTCGCTGCCCATCTCCCTCCAGTGCTCAGCCCCTGCTGCCTCAGCACGTTTGTTTGGTGGAGAAATACCAAAGGGTCCTGATGGTGCCTGGGCGTTTGAGGCATTGGTGCTTTCATTCCTTTCCGGCCATCTCCAAGTAAACACAGAGAAATAGGAATTTGCTCTCTTCTTCCTTTAAATAAACCTATTTGTGTGGGGGTAGGAAGGGCTCAGCCCCTTGGATGTCTTTCCTTGTGTGAATCTTTTCCTTTTTAAGCAGAAAATAGCATGTCCATCCAGCCAGCTGGGCACTTGCCCGGGGTCAGAGTTGCTCCTCTCGCTCCAGGGACAAGCCTGCCCTGCGTGGGGGAACTGAGGCCGGGCTCAGGGACCCCCGCCTCGCTGCCGGAGGAGGCCAGGCTGTGCCAGGAGGTGAAGCGCCAGCCCCGAGCAGTGCCCACGCTTTCTCTCTCCTCATGTGCCCAGGGGACTTGTTGAGTCTCTCGGGGATTCGGTTTTGAGGGGGGCACGATGCTGTAGCCCATGCCCACAGCTGCTTGCCATCACTCTCTCCCTGGGTGGGTTTCTGTAGGTGTAGTGGTCCAGGTCTCTGCTGCTCCGTGGCTTCCCGGTTCCTGCCCCCCTGGGGGATGCCTTGCCCTGCAGGCAGGGAGGAGGCAGGTGCCCAGCAGCAGGGGAACGGCAGCCCCCATCACACCCTTCCCCGCAGGGACCGTGTGGCCCCCACTGCCCCTAAGAGAGATAGGGGGGCGGTCAGTCAAAATGGGAGCAAGCCAAAAACTTCTCTGTGCTCGGAGTTGAGAGGCTCGAGAGTGTCCTTGCTGACGCCTTGAGCTTTTCCTTGAGGAACCACCCAGACTCCGGTAAAATAAACCCAGGTCCATTTATTTAACGCATAGAAACTGGGTGCAACCTCTGAGCCGCCTTTCCAGGATGCGGCTCCTGGGGTTTCCTCATGATGGACCGTGTGGTTGGGTGGGAAGGTGATGGGAGCACTGCGCCCGGGGTTTGGTAACGCTTGTGAGTTCCTCGGCTGGCCCGAAGCTTAACGGGGAGGTGATTCATAAAGCTCCGCTTGTTCAGGAGCGCTCCTCGCTTGTGCTGAATGAACGCTGGCAACTATAACTTCTCAAATGCCTGGGATTGCAGCCGTGGGTCATGTGTGAGAAATGCCACTGCGTCCCGTTCCCGGCCCCGCGTGGTGCCTGTGCGGCTGACCAACGCCAACAGTCGTGGGTACCGATGGAAAACTCATTTCCAGCCTGCCTGTTGCTTCATGCTCCCTGGAAAAATCCAGTGGGCTCCTCCCTGTGCAGTCAGGAGGATGTGGGCGTTTCCTGAGCTGCAGAATGAGCTTTTTTCCTTTAAAAAGCACAGGGAAATACAAAAATAGTTTTCTGGGATNAAAAAACCAAAGGAAATAAAAAAAAATTTTTTTTGGTTTTTTTTTTTTTTTTTTTTTTTTTTTTTTTTAAAGCAGGCTGAGGTCTGTGACATTGTTTCCAGGAGCGGCTGGGGCTAACTTTCCTGCTTTGGGAGGCTGGAGGGATGAAGTGAATGTTTAACCGGAGGAGCAGCGCTGCGGGCGGCTGCTGGGGCTGGTTCCCATCCCACACTGGCAGGTGGTGGTGGGTTGGGGTTGGGTTATCTCTTCTGGCAGGAAGCGCCGGAGGGACCCGAGTCGCCTGAAGCCAAACAGGCGCGCATTTCCCCAGCTCCCTTTTGCATTGCTTGCCTTAAATGAGTTTTGCAGGGTCGCTGGGAGCCCTGGCCAAGCCTTTCCGCCTCCTGTCCTCTCCTCCCAGGGAACTGTGGGGGATCGTGGCGGCGGCAGGGGTTTCCTGTTTTCCCATCCCAAGTGTGAGGTAGGAGAAAGCCCCAGGGACGTGGCAAGCACACGTGCAGCGGGGTCTGCCGGTGAGCAGCTTTCAGGGAGCTCTCTGCATGTGCTGGGGTGTCTGAGGGCCGGCAGGAGGCTGCTGCGCTGTTTGTTTGGGAAGGGGCATCCTAAAAGCACGTGGGAGTCGCCCAGTAGCCCTGGGGCTTGTCCTGGCTGTGTCTTGCAACCAGAGCAGCAAAGCTGCTCTCTGGGGACGGTTTGCTGGTGGGGTGCCAGAGGGGGACTAAGGACATGGAGACATCCAGCTGGGAAGCAGGGAGGCTCCAAGCCTAGCGTGCTCAGAGGGGCCCGCAGCAGATGCCTGACCCCGTTGTCACGCTGATGTCCCGAGCGTGCTGGAGGAGAGAGGTGCGGCAAGACGCGGGGTGCAGCGAGGCGTGGGGTGCCCTCCCTGCAGAGCACCGCACCAGTGGGGCAGCCCTGCAGATACCAAGCTGCAGAAGCCGCGTCTGCAATTAATAAGTAACCGTTCTCCTTGGCTCCGGACACTGGCTGTTGGGAGACAGTGGCCCGCCAGCGGCCGGGCAGGAAGGCTTTATTTCGATTACAGCCATCCCTAACAAAGGAAGCGGCTCTTCAAGCACAGCCGGCGTAGTGGTCGGCACGGCAGTGTCGGCACAGCCCCTGGCTTGCCAGCGCGGAGGCTGGCTGGGTTCCTTGGGTAACTGCCTGCTCCCATGTCTCGGGGCGGCTCCTTTCGGAGCGTGCGTGGACCTTGCAGAATGGTAACTAAGGATGCACCAGTTCCCTGCTCCCCGCGCAGGGCCCTGCCAGGAGTGAGGGATGCCTCTGTGGGAAGCTGAAGGACGGGCTGATTAGCATCAGCTTTTCCCTCAGGAAAAAAAGCGCGAGCTATAGGAAGTTATCTGTCAGAGGGTGGGATGGGATGGTGCGAGGTCTCGGCCCCCTTGCTCTCGCGCCCTGTGAAGTGCACCCTTTGCTGGAGCTGCTGGGGGCTCCTGCACGGTGCGGTGCCGGCATCTCGTGCGCATGTTCACGGGCAGTTGCCTGCCTTGCAGGGAGCTGGGGCTCAGCTGCTGTGGGACACAGGGATCCACGTGGATGTGTCTGCAGCAGTTGTGCCAGGGGTTTGTGCTGGCCGGCCTGGGTGCCTTGCTCTCCCTCCGCTGCCAGCCTGCGGGAGTAGTGCTGCTCCCGGGGCCGGGGGTGCCGGGGGGCTTGGGGCTGGCAGGCAGCTCTCTGCAAGCCCGGCTGGTCCTGAGTGACTCCGTTTGGTGTCTGGTTTGTGGAGCTCTGCACCCATGTCTCAGGTCCCAGGCAGGTCTCGGGCAGAGCTCCTTGTGTTCCCGTCCTCCTGCCCTGTCCCTGGCAGGAGCACAGGGATGAGGAGAGGTGAGGTGATGGGGCTGGAAAGGCAAGGCAAGGAAAGGCGGAGCAGGAACACCCGAGTGAAAGGTAATGGAAAATCTGTCACTGCAATGTTGCAATCAAGTACAGAGCCTGGAGCGTGTGCCATGGTGCCACTTTTGGCTGTGGTGGGGTGGTGGTGACCACGACTCCTGCCAATGGGCTGGGCGGCCCTGAAGCAACTAGGGAGGCGATAATGGGGGACAGGTCCTGGCACGTGGGTGGGGAGAGCTCTTCCACCAGCCTGCCATGCACTTGCTGGTGGGGAGCACTGGTGCTGCGGCCCCCAGGGAGGTCCTGAGCATCCTCTCCCCCTGCTGTCTCTGTTCACACTGTGTTGCCCACAGCCCTGGGCCAAACCCTGCTTGGAGCTGGTTGTACCCTGTGGCTGCGGGGAGCCAGCAGGGTCGGGGGGTGAGCAGCCATGGGGCTGGAGGGGCACTTAGACAGGCTTGGCTGCTCCAGGATGTCTCCGAGTCCTCCTCTCACTGACATGGGCCAGGAAACTGTCTCATCCTCCCGGCGCTGCCTGCCAGAGATGGTATCTCAGCGTGCAGGAGGAACACTGTGCTCTGGACCAGCGATTACCCAGGGAGAGGGTTTGCTCTGGTGCCCTGGCTCTCCACCGGCCACTCTGCCCCTTGCCATGCTGAGAGGAGGGCTGCAGGCTGCCTAGATTGCTGCCACTGCTGGGGGGTGGGGGGGTGTCCTCCCTGCAATGCCTCCCATGTGGGTCTGCGCCGCAGCAAGAAAGCAGCTGATTTCTTGGGCTCAGCCCTGGCTGAATGCAATGCTTGGCAAGAAACACTGCTGACCCTTTCCCAGCACAGCCACGGTCAAGCTGCCCGGCCTCAGAGCCGGTGGGACGCATCTTGTGCGGACACTGCTTGATGAAGCACAGCAGCCCCGTAGAAAATGGAGAGGGACTTGCTGGAGGCTGCCCTGGCCTCGTGAACCAGAGCGGGAGGTTGAAGGCTCACGGCCAGGAAAGTGCCTGCAGTAGGTGAGGTTTTGTCGGCAGAGAGGCAGGGAGCGGCGAGGTGGAACGGGAGCCATGCCGTGCGTTAGGGCTGCGGCTGGAAATCAAACAACCCTCGCTCGCGCCCGAGTGGCTGGGCTACCTGGGGGCTCGGGTCCTGGGGAACACCTCACCTCTCCACTCAGCTGACGGCGGGGCCCTGGGAAGCAGGACCCCACCCCACCCCCTCGCCTGGGGTGTTCCTCGTTCCTCCCCCCGGCTGCACTCCCCGGCGAGGCCGTACTGAGCTGGCTTTGTTGTGCACTTGGAGGGAGCCCAGCAAGCGAGCGGCTCGGGGCTGGAGGACTCGCCTCGCCTTGCTGCGGGGGAGCTAAATATATACGTCTTGGCCACAAAATCACAGTGTGGTGTAACCGTCGGCGCAGGCTGTGTGACGGGGGAGAGGAGCTGCCTGGCCGTTCCCGAGGAGGGCAGGAGGGGACAGGGTGGTGGGAAGGCAGCGCAGACCCTTCCGGGGGGCTGGTAGTGCACCGTGGCTGGCAGCACGGCCCGGCACAGCATGGCAGGAACTCCTCAAGCCATCCCTCTGCCTTTTCCATCTCCTGGCCACACTGTGAGGGGTTGGGGAGGGGACGAGACTGCCACTGCCTGGGCTCTCTGCTTTGTTTCCAGCCATTTGCCAGGCTCCTTTCCCTGCGCTCATCTCTCTTATTCATTCTTTTGTGCCTGCGACTGCTTTGAAGCGCATCTACGGTTGGTCTGAGAGCATCCCTCTCCTCCAGGGATGCCTGTCGCTGGGTCCCTGTGGAGATTTGGCATCTTTATCAGCCGGGCTGGGCTTTGTCAGCCCTTCCCCGCGTCCTCCCAGGGCTGCGGTGGGATGGATGGGGCACAGCCCAGCCCTTTGCAGAGACGCGGCTGCAGCTATGGTTGCTTTTGCTGAATAAGCCTCCGGCTTGAAGCAGCGCTGACGTCAGGCCGTGGAAATACCTGTGTGAGGGCTCGGAGCCGGCTTGGCGCGGTCCCCAGCGCTGAGACTGGGAGGAGGGATGCTCCCTTCCCACCCCGAAAAGATGCACCCACCTCTGGCCCGCGCCAGCTGCCTTGCCCGGGCAAGGCGGGTAATTAAGGGATGAGCCAGGTTGTCTGCAGGGTGGGGTTGCCGCAGAGCCCAGGGAGCAGCCTGCCTCCGCAGCCCCCTCCGGTGCTTTCCTGCTCCTTGCCTCTGATTTTCCCTGGCTCTGGTGGTGCCCCTTCTCGGCGTGGGCTGCACCCCGTGCACCGTGCAAATCCGCTCCATGGCTACGTCCTGCAGCTGGCCATGCACCTGGCCGTGCCTCCACCTCTCCTCCACGGGGGCGTTTCCCCTAGGAGAGAGGTTTATTATCGATGGCACCCAGTGCCCACCCACCCCAGTGCCCACCCACAGCAAGGCGAATAACCCAGGGCAGGCAAACCCTGAGTCACGCACAATTGGCAGAGGCCAAATTCCTGCAGCCGGGTACCGTTAACTCTGCCCTTCCAGGGGATGCTGTGTGGCTGGTTTAAATTTGGCGGGCTTGAGGGGAGCATCTTGCCAGGGGCTGAGCACATAGGTGCGGGATCCAGCAACCCAGGCAGGACATGTGTGCGCGCTTGGTGTGATGCTGAGAGGATGCGGGTGCTGGCCCGTCCCTTCCCGGCATGGCTCGGTGTGGTGGGGCATGGCATTCGGTGGCGGAGGCTGGGGATGTGAGGTGTGACGTCTGGCTGAGCGAAGCCTGCACTGGAGCCCCGTGCCATCCTGCCCTCCCCGCACAGAGCTGGACGGAGCCCAGGTGCTGCTTCTCCCCGGGCTGTTCTTGCAGTGCTGAGATGGTGGGGTGCTCCCCACCTGAAGGCAGGGGGTGCGGAGCAGGGGTCCTCCTAGCAGCTCCCTGGGGGTCTCTGCCGTGGCAGGAGGACATGTGCAGAGACTTCTCCTCTGGAGCTGATGCAACGATGGAGCAGATGTGGCTGGGTGACAGGAAATCTGGGCGCTGGTGCTTTCCCTCGGCAGTGATTTATGGGGCAGCACGGCCACGGGCGGGATGCCGCTGCCCTGGAAATGGGCTGGGGTGGCTCCAAGCTGCTTCCTCTGCTTGGTGCGAACAATGCTGCCTGGAAAACCATCCCGCCTGTGCTGGGCCCCACTGTGGCCCCTGGGAGCCCTTGTTTGCAGTCAGAGGATGCCTGAGCAACCTCTTTGTGGCGTTTCCACCCACAGGCAAGGGGCAGCCCTTGTGGTTCTAGGGCTGTCCCCATGCCCCGGGAGCAGGATGGTGCACGGGGCCACCTCCTCCCTCCTGCCTCGTCCCCTGCCAGAGGCCGCCGGTGCTGGTGAGATCCCTTTTGCTCTGCGTGGCCTGAGAATGCCTTGGCGGGGGGTGCATTCGTCAGGGAGCAGCAGGGATTTACAGCTGTCTGAAATATTACGGAGGGGGGAACATTGTGGGGGCATCCTATCTTGCGGGGGGCAGGAAGGAGCTGGTGTGGGCTGCGGCCGGCTGTAATTGCAATGGCCTCCGGAAAACATCCGCCAGGAGTTTCCTCCTTGCTTTGTACCCGGGGCCGTGACAGCGCTGGGCCAGAGTGGCGGGGGGAGCCGGGGGTGACGCAGCCGAAGCGCAGCCTGGCCTGGCTGTGCATCCGCTGTGACAAAGCCGAGCGGCCCTTTGGCCCCAAGCCCCTGGCTCGGCTTTCAGATCATCAGGCTCCGTTTCCCTCCCTGGTTGCCCCTGGGAGGCACTCATTCCTGCTGGGGAGGGCTGGGAGGATGCAGGGCTCCTGCAATGGCCCCAAAGCAGTGGGGTGCTGGGACCTCTGTGTCCCACTCACTTTTGGGGAGCACTTGCGGGGCTGGGGGGCCTGGGGGCTGTGTGTCCTAGGGCTGGTCCTCTGCCCCCAGAGGCGGACAAAGGCTGCAGAGGAAGGGGAGGGCAGGGCCCAGCCCTGGCCCCTTTCCCATGTGCTGCCTGCTGCGGAAGCACAAGCCCTCCTGAGCCCCCGGGCTTGGGGGCCAGCAGGGATTTGCCCTGGCAGCTTTGAGCAGGCGGGCACAGAGCCCCGGCTGCGGTGGGGCATCCCTTCACCCTGCTATCCACTCCCACCTGGCATTTGGTCCATCCTGGACTCGTGTGTGACATCACCAGGAGGTCGGTTTGGAGCCGATTCCAGCTGATGCTGGTTCCCCAAGCCTGTCCTCCACGTGCTTGTTTGGGGATCCTCTCAGGGCTCTCCCCTGCACCCCGGTGAAATCGCTCCAGCTCTGCCCCCTCGCACTGCCCTCCCCTGCCACCGGCCACTCTGCTTTGTACCAGGGCTGATTTTTTGGGAGGCGATGGCAGTTGTTTTGGCTTATCTTGGCCTTGCGGTGGCGTGCCCTGGATGCAGCTGTTTGCCTTGGGAGGAGGGTGGCTCTGGAAGCCAGGACCTGCCCTCAGGGAGCTCTTGACCCCTGTCTTGACCTGATGCAAACAGGTGACATTTGCTGAGGTCCTCAAGAGAAAAAGGGCTGGGAAACCCGCTGTCACAGAGGAGGTCTTCTTGCAGAGCAGGGCCAGGCTCCGGTTTCACTTTTATTTGCTTGTTAAATATTTTATTTGGAGCTCCTGATTTGGTTTTACGGTGGCTTTACTGGGATCACGCTGTTTTCCAGCTGTCTCCGCACATGTGTGGGGGAGAGGGAGGGCGAATGGGAATCGACAGGGGACACAGGGCAGCACCCGACCTCCCAGGAGCTGGGAGGGAGGGGGGATGGCAGGAGGCCAGGGATGCAGGATGAGGACTGGCAGCCGGGGTGCTCCTGGAGGCGTACAGCTCGGGACCAACTGGAGGAGGTGCATTCATGTAACCGGTCTCGAAGCATTTTCCTTCCCTGAATTTGTCCACTGATGCTTTGAAACTGTTTTCCATGTCAGCAGTAAGTTGCTCCGCAGGTTTGTGGCACGCCAGGGCAATGCAAGGCTGGTGCCTGCGTACCCGTCTGCACATCGTGCCTGCTCCCAGGCTGGGTGCGAGGGGTGAGCACCCGCACGCCCAAGAAATGGGTGTTTCCCAGGGCCAAATGTCCATCCTTGGTGATATTGGATGCTGTCTGCTGGCCCGTCCTCCTGGCTGGAGGCAAGCGGGTGTCCTGGGAGCAGCAGCAGGGGCAGTTCTGGCCAAGGGCTGGAACTGTGGCCGAGGCTCCTGGGAGCCCAGGAGGCTGGGTGTGCGTGGGGGAGGTATGACTAACCGGGTGGGGTGGGCATGGTAACACCAAATATTTGAATGGGAGCAGGGTCATTCTGGGTAACGTGGAGGGTAAAAATAGACGCAAGGAGTAGAAAGGAAAATGCTACCGTTGCTGAACTGGCGCGTGGGAAAGGGCATCTGTGCCATGGCGGAGCTGGGGCTGGGGGGTCAGAGGCTGGGGGGGGTGTCCGTGCCCATGGCCTGAATGGCCTTGGGGACCCTGTGGGCTGCAGCAGCGCAGTCCCTGCAGTGTGGCTGATTTGCACAGCCTGCCGATGAGCAGCCCCCCTCCAGTGCAGCCCCTTGTGGTGCCCAGAGCCTGGCTTCCCCAGGGGCTTTAGCAGGTGCTGAGCAGTTGCTCACCCCTCTCTTGTGTTCCCTGCAGCTGAGAAGGTGTCCTCCCTGGGCAAGGACTGGCACAAGTTCTGCCTGAAGTGTGAGCGCTGCAACAAGACCCTGACCCCAGGCGGACACGCCGAGGTAAGAGCTGCTGGGGTGGATGCAGGGGTGGCCTGGTGGTCTCTCCAGGGCTGTCCAGCACCCCAGGGATGGGAAGTCCCAGGAATCGGGCTGGGGCAGGTACCCAATGCCATGTGGATGGACTGTCCCTGCAGCACGCAAGCCCAGGAGCGCACACTGTGGCTTCAAATGCTGCTGCTGCTGCTGTGACCCGTGGTGCCCAAGAGCTCTTGTGCACAGTCCTGAGTGAGCCACAGAGTGGTGCTGGCACCATGTCTGGTGCCCCAGCTGTGCTACCGTGGTGTGGGCTCCCAGGCAGCCTGTGGCAGGGCTTGATGTGCCCTGGCAAGCACTTGAAGCAGCTCCGTGCACTGGGCAGGCTTGTTTGGGCATTGCGCTGGCTTCAAAGGCATGTGGGTGCCAAGAGCCTGCGCCAGAGTGTGGTTAAAAACACCAAAAATCGGGGATGCGTGGGTTGCCATGGTGATGCTAGCTCTGCACTGGTGCTTTCGGTGCCCTGGGGCCTGCGCTGGAGCGTGACGCCACTGTGGCTGCCCAGTGCTTGGGAGCACAAGGGTGCCGTGCTGGTGGTGGCAGGTGCTCGGGCTTGGGAGCAACTGTGTTTTTCTTGTGTGATGCCCCAGCATGACACCCGGTGCCCTGAGTTTTGCACAGTGCCTGTCATGCCAGAGTGTCACCAGCTCTTTAGCACAGTGTTAGCACGCGGTGCAGCTGGGGAGCAGGCAGCAGCGGCAGGGACAGCCGTGCTGGTTGCCATCAGCCCGTGGGGGGAGTGGGGCCAGTCCTGCTGGGGAGGATGGGGCTGTGCGGGTGGATCTGTGCTTCGGGCCAGGTTAAGCCCTGGGGATTTGCTACTTCCCCATATAAGGCTGGATTCTGCTTCTGTGGGGTATGGCAGCCAAGCCCCCACTGACTGCGCTGACAGCAGGATTCGGTCCTTCCCTGCTTTTTCTCCCTCCTTTCAAGCCAGTGTGTCCAGCCGGGTTGGAAAGGTGTCACAGGGAGACCAGCTAAATGTTTACCCTCCCCTCCGGCATGGTAACACTGTGAGCACACGTATATTTATGCCTTGTGATATTTTGCAGCTGCCTGCTGCCAGCCCGCTGCTTGCTCGCTCCCCCAGCCTTGCCCCCAGCCGCTGCCAGCCCTCGCTTTCGGCACGGCACAACTCGGGGTGGTGAGGGAAGGGACATCGCTTCTGCTCAGCTACCGCCCTGCCCGTTTTGGGCAAGGCGTCCTTGCCTTGCAGCAGAGGGGATGGAGGGCAGGAACACGGGGCATGAAGCAGGGCTAAGATACTGAATGGAGCCGAGCAGGCGATGGGGTGGGTTCATGCTTGAGGCTGGGGTCCCAGCGGGTTTTCCACACGGGGCGCTGTGTGTGGCAGCCCCGCTGGTCCCCCGCCCCAGCCACAAACGCTCTTTCTTTTCTCTTGGACTCGGTTCCTGCTGGCCCATGAGAAACAGCTGTGGGGAGCTCCGGGGCTTATCGCCCACTTCGTGCCTTCCTGCGATAATCACCTCGAGCCGATAGCAGGGCTGATAGCAGGGCTAGGCTGGGACCAGCGCCTGCATCGGACCTCTGATCTCAGGCCAAGGCGAGGGAGGAGGCGACGCTTGGTGGAAGCCATGCTGCTGTGTGTGCCTAATAATGGCCTGACTGTGCACAGGATGCTTAATGGGCAAAGTGATGCCTTACGGGGTCCCAGTGGCACACTGCCGGGTTGGGGCTTGGAGATGCCTCTCAGCTGAAGTGCTGCAGGCTGCTGGTGCTCCAGCCCCATGGTACGGTGTGTGCAGAACAGCCAGAGTGTTTGATGCAAGTGAAATCCTTGGGTGCTCAGGCTGGGTTCGGCTGTCACTGGCAGACCCACAGGCTGGGTGCGTTTTGGGGTGTAGGCAGGGCCGTGGTGGTTTCTGAACACCAGTGGGGATGGAAGTGATCCCAAAGGAACCGTGGTCACTGCGCGGCACCCTAACACTCCCCTCTCTCCCCAGCATGATGGGAAGCCCTTCTGCCACAAGCCCTGCTATGCCACGCTGTTCGGCCCCAAAGGTACGTCTGTGCTGCCGCTGTGCCTGTGTGGCCATGCCCAGGGCTGCAGGAGGGGCCAGGTCCCCCCATCCCCACTGGCGGGGCGCCATGACCCCAAAAGCACCACAGAAGCCAGGCTAGCATGGGCTGAGCATCAAGCCAGCAGTTTGTAGTCCCATCCCCTTGTGCAGAGGGAGAGGAGAGCTACTGGAGGGAGGGATCTGTCTTGACAGCTGTCTCTTTTTTTTTTTTTTTTTTTTTTTTATTTTTTAAAAATTTGTCGTCACTCTTAAGTGTCACTTCTGGTAACCTACTTGTCTTAATTTGTATTGAAGACTTCTTGCTTTGATCTCATTATTTATTTGTTTGCTTTTTCAGTGACTTGGCCTTACGNTTTTTTTTTTTTTAATATTTCAAAAACAAATTCCCATTCAGCCATTTAAACAGAAGGTGGAGTCACTCTCCTATCCCAGACGTGGCTGGAGAAAGCCTGAGTCAGGAGGAAGCAAGCCGGGGCTGAGGTGCAGCAGTGTCCACAGTGGCCCTGTGGCTCAGTGGGGCTGGGGGAGGTGGGACAGGGGCTGGGGGGAGGATGGAGACCCCGAGTGCTCCCAGGCCACTGCAGCCTCTCTCTGCCCCACTGCAGGGGTGAACATTGGTGGCGCTGGGTCCTACATCTATGAGAAGCCGCAGATCGAGGGGCAGACCGCTCCGGGACCCATCGAGCACCCAGTGAAGGTGGAGGAGAGGAAAGTGAATGCCGCACCTCCCAAGGGACCCAGCAAAGGTGAGGGGCAGGGCAGGATGGGCAGCCTGGCCCTCTGCCGTGTCGTTCAGCCAGTCCAGAGCCACCGTGTTTGGTGATGGTGTGGGGTGCAGTGTGTGTGGGGTCCTCTGCACCCATGTGTCTTAGCTGAGATGTCCCTCTGCTTCCCATGCCCATGCCTTCTCTCCTTCCAGCCTCCAGCGTCACCACTTTCACCGGGGAGCCCAACATGTGCCCGCGTTGTGGCAAGAGAGTCTACTTTGGTAAGGTGGTGAGCAGGCAGTGGGTGCATGCCCTGGGGTGGCGCGGTCCCACGGTGCTGGGGCTCCATGCAGGACCCCTGGGGCACACAGAGGGGCTGGGAAGGGGTTTTAGCTCAGAGGTGGGGTTGGGGGCACAGAGGGATGTGAGCGAGGAGCCTACAGGGATGAGTCCTCTTGGAGGAGCTCCTGAGTGCAGGGCATCTTCTGCATCCTGTCCCCTGCTGTCACCTCCCAGGTGGGTGGCATGGGCTTAATAGCTGTCCTCGGCCAATCTCTGTCACCTGTGAGGCAGCAGAGGGGTGGGAGAGATGCAGGAGGCTGGGGTGCACAGAGCTGTCTTGGGATTTTGTATGCAGAGGTGATGTCCCCACGGGGCTTGCTCTCCCTCTGCATGTGTGCAGGGGCGGGGCGGTGTGACCTTCCCTCCTTGTCCCCGCTCTAGCTGAGAAGGTGACTTCACTGGGGAAGGACTGGCACCGTCCCTGCCTACGCTGTGAGCGCTGCAGCAAGACGCTGACCCCGGGGGGCCACGCCGAGGTAAGGATGTCCCGGCCCCGAGAGCCCAGGCCAGTGTGCATGGGGGATGCTGGCAAGACATCTCCTGGCTGAGCTGTCCCATGGCACACCGCTGTGGCAGCCCCCGCCTTTGCAAGAGGGCAGGGCAGGGCTGGCCGGAGCAGCTCCTGCAGCCTGGGGGAGCGCTGGGGGTGCTGGGGTGCAGCTGTCTGCAGGGGATTAGCAGAGTGGGAGAGGTGCCCAGCCAGGTGGACGTGTCCTGGGGACTGGCCTTTCACCACCGCGGGTGACCTGCTTCTCTCTCTGCCCCGTGCAGCACGACGGACAGCCGTACTGCCACAAGCCCTGCTACGGGATCCTTTTTGGCCCCAAGGGTGAGTGCCTGTGGGCGTGTGGGGTGGGGAGCTGGTCCGGGGATGTGTGCCCTGCTTGGACAACTGCTCTCGATGCTCATGCCACTACCCAGAGGGGACATCTCCCTGGAGTGTGCCACCTTCCTGCCCAGGTCCTCACCCTCCTGCATTTCCCCTCCCCCTTCCCCATGCAGGTGTCAACACCGGAGCTGTGGGCAGCTACATCTACGACAAAGACCCTGAGGCGAAGAACCAGCCCTAGACGGTGTCCTCCTGCCCGCCCGCCCGCTCTGTGCCCCCGTACTAACCTGCTCACAGCCGGAGCAGACCCTCACCAGGCTGGCCACGGAGCTGTGCTCTCTCTGCTGTCTCTACTCCGGGCAGGATGGCCCTGCCCCCCGGGTTATATATCATAGTCTCTAATATAAGCTTCAGTGTTTAAAGGCAAAGGTAGAAGGTATCTCTGGTGGTTCCCAATGCGCTCTGCCCTCCCCAGCCCTCCCACCAGCGGCCCCCGGCCCCCCAAGCACAAAAGGCAGCGGGGCGGGTGTGGGGATGTCACAGTGCGCAGGGGGACAGTGGGTGGCACCCGAGGGGCTGAAAGTTGGAGGGAAGGTGGTGGCAGGAGTCCCACCATGGGAGGGTGCTCCCAGCTGCCCCCCGCACAGAGGGCGATAGAGCCAGGCAGGTGTCCCGCGGTGCTTGGGGATGGAGACTGGTGGTCAGGGCACCCAGCCCTGTTCCTCACCAGCCACTGGGGACATGTGTGTCACCTGAGGGCTCTGGCCCATCTGGCAGTACTGCCCCTCTCCTGGCCCTTCCCGGGCTCCGTGCCCTGCCTCTCACTCTCCCTGGGGCCCATGGGTGACCCCAGCCACTGCTGGGGTTGCAAGATCTGGCAACTCCCTACATCCCCATCCTTGCACCCCCAGGGCATCCCCATACGTGCACCTAGGCAGGTGCTCAACCCGCTCTGCCAGCTGGTTTGGACCCCCCTGGCCTGGTCCCCCACGGCAGCAGAGCCTGTGCCGAGGGGCACCCAGTGGCCACAGCCCTGGGGCAGTGGGCTGCTCCCCCTCTTCGGAGGGCAGAGCGCATTGGGCTGGTGGCTCGGTGGCGGGACGCCCACCTGCTTCCCAGAGCCGGAGGTTTCTCGTTGTTGTTGTTTATTTATAAGCAGTTGTAAATGTGCCCCTCGCTTTGGAGAATGACACGTGCCCCCCGAGTCTCACCTGTCCCCCCCCTGCACGCCCAGCCCCACTGCTGCCCAGGAGGCCGGGAGGGGGCTGGTGCAGGGGACTCCCTGGGGCAGCGAGCCCTGGGGTGCCAGCACCCCACTCTCTCCAGGCTCCCTGCGCTGCCACGGGGCTGACTTTTGTTATTTGCTGACAATAAAGGTTTTGAGAGATGTGTTGTGTGGCTCAGCTCAGGGCAGAAGCGGGGGAAGCTGTGCGCGCTCTGCAGCATCCCTCCAGTCCCGGGACAGTGTGGGGACACTGCTGCTGTGGTCCTGTCCCAGCTGGCTCCCAGCCTTAGCCTCAGCCCAGCCCAAGCTGCCCAGGCCAGAGCTGCTCTTGGTGCAGCACAAGCCATGTCTGCTCCCTGGGCTGTGAGCAGGATGGGCTTGTAGGAGGCTGTGCTGGCCCTGGCGGATGGGATGGGATGGGATCCGATCTGATCCAATCCTCCCTGGCTTTGCAAGGTGGAAAACTAACAGAGGGATGTAATGCAGCAGGGGACACTGTTACCCCCAGCCTGGGCTTGCTGACCAGGCGCAGTGCGTAAGCAGGGCTGCTGGTGGGAAAGCCCAGCCCTGGTGGCAGCGGGGCAGGAATGCAGCGCAAGGGCATGGGCCACTCTCCCCTCCCTGCCCCCCAACCCCTGGGAGCTGCCATGTTCCCAGCCAGATACCAGCCCTGTTGCCAGGCCTGGTTTTAGACGTCCAGCTATTCCCCCTAGGAGCTCGGCGTCTGGAAAGCAAGGCATGGAGGCTGGAGCTGCCAAGGCAAACACCAGCTCTGGGAACCACGGCTCTGGCTTGTCCCCTCCAGCAGGTTCTTGCAAGAGCCCTGTTGGGTTGCCTGCTGGCTGTGCCCCCCCGGGGATGCAGGCACCCCACTGGCCCTGTTTGCTGGAGAAAACAGAGACCTGGTGGCCCCTGCAATGCATCCTTGCAGCAGCCTCAGCCCTGGTGCTGCTCCATCATCGTGCAGGAGAGGGGTGGGTGGGTGCCAGCCACAGCCCTCGGCCTTGCTCCTTGCCTGGGCACAGCTAGGAAATGCAGTGGGCACTGCAAAGCAGGAACACTGGCTCTGCCCGTGCATCGTGCCTGCAGGGAGCATTTGGCTGCAGTGGTACCCCCAGTGCTCGGGCAGCTGGCAGAGCAGTGGGCAGTGGGAAATTGCTGGTTTTCCCTCTCCCGGCAGCAATCCCAGCGGCACGCAGCCTTTTCACAGGCATGGGGGGCTCGGCAGCACGGTTCCCGGGCCAGGAAATGGGCTGTGTGTGTTCATGTTTTGGTGAGGTTTCTATAGAGACTTGACCTCTCTGATGCTTTAGGGGACAAAGCTGCTGCAGAAATCAGAGCGGTGTCGTCTGCTGGCTCCTTCCCTGACCCGCAGCAGAGAGCTGGGCCCTCGCAGCCAAACTTTGCCAAATTTGCCCCATGCAGCAGTAGCAGTGCTGGGGTGGGGGGGTCCCCATCGCCTGTCCAGGACTTGAGGCAGCTGCCGGCGAAGCCCTTGGCATGAATCCAGCTCTCACGGCAACCCTTATTTACCATCATTAATTAATGAGCTTAATATGCCAGCATTTTTGCTAGCCTGTAGCAATCCCCTGCAGCAGGGAGTTTCCCCGATGGCCTTGCACAGGCTGATTTTCCTCCCTACCAGCCTGCCTGCAGCTCGGGCAGGTTGGTCGCCCTCCCCAGCACCCACCTGGCAGCATGCCATGCACCCAGCCCGGCCCGGCAGCCCTAACACCATCCTCACTGCGGGCACCGGCCCTGGCCCCTCGGTGGGGGGGCCAAGCAGCAGGCTCCCCCCGAAGCATTTCCAGGTGGGAGGGATGCTCGCTGCAAGGTGGAGCTGGGACCCGGGGCCTCATCTGAGACCCAGAGTGTGGTGGCATGGGAAGGAGCTGATGCAGGGTTGCTTGGGGCTATTTAAGCCGGTGGGCTTGAGATGGGGAGGAAGGCATTTTGGGGGTAGCAGGGGTGGGAGGGGATGCCCTGATGGCTGGTACCTGGGTTAGTTCTGGGTGTGAAGGGACATGGGGCAGGCAGGGCAGGTACAGCATCCTGGCTGCTGCCTGCTCCCAGGCCACAGGCATCAAACACAGGACTTTATTTTGGCCTGGGGCTGGCTTTTTTTTTTTTTTCCCCTTCCCTCCTCTTTTCTTTTTTTGCTTACATTTTCTTTTCCCCATGAGAGTTGCGTTGGGGGAATGCAATGAGAATGAAAATAGACAAAATTCAGCTCTGCTGCACAAGGGGGTGCCTGGAAGCCTGCATCCACCACAGCTTCCTGCTACCCCAAAGGGGACAACCCGGCTGCTCAGGCTCCAGGTGGGTGATGTCCCTTCACTGTCCCCCCACTCAGATGTGGCGGGGGGGGGCTGGGCACCCCTCATGGCAGAAGATGGCCCCCAGGTACAGCAGGCACCCACAGGGTGAGTGTTAAGACCGGGAAGCTGAAGGATGTAGTGGGGCTTTGGGATTCCACATGGGGTCATCTGTGTGCATGCTGAGGGGTTGGGGGGTCGGTGTGGGGACAGGGGCACCAACACAGCAGAGTGGCACTTTGCTTGAGCAGAGAAGGCAGCTCTGGCCTCCAATCCTCGGTGCATATTTGTTTTTATTTTTGGGAGGCCTATGCGAGCTGAAAATGCTCCTTTACTTGAGGCTTGGAAAACATCCTTCCCCTTGGGGATGTCAAATATTTTAAGTTTTTTCAGCTCGGACTTACGAGTGGGATAAAAAAGTTGGAGGGCTCTGGTGATTACAGACATGCTCTCCAGGGTACGGAGGAAAACAGAGAACAAAGTGGATGCAGCTTTGCTTGGAAATCCCCCAAGCCCTGCGAACTTGTCCTGGGCAATTACCCTTGCTGTCTCCCAGGTTTCCTGGGAGCCAGCGGAGCTCAGCAGGGAGCTGTGCCTTGCAGCTCCTTGCTGGGTGCATGGCGGGGATCCCACCAGCTGCCACGATGCACCGATGGTCAACCTGTTTTGAGGACAGTCCAAGTGATGGGTGCCAGCCGGGATATCCCTGAGCTGCAGGAGGAGCAGGATTGTCACCTAGTGGTGTTTCTCAACAGAAGACTGAGGGCGCCTGTGCCACGAGAAATGGGGCTGCATCGCTTATGCTGTCATTAGTGACCCAGAAAAGGGACCGGTGAGTGTACGAAGGCTGGTCCCAGAGGAGCACAGCAGGCTGCACACATGGAAAACACCAGGGAGGGACTTGGAGGGGGTAGGAATGGTGAGGGCAGCCCTGTGCTACAACATCTGAGCTAGTCCATGGAGAAAAGGGAGATACAACCATCGCGGTGTGGAGGGGCTCCCGAAATGCAGTGGGATGGCTGTGCTGGCTGTGGCTCCAGCACAGCCCTGACGTGCTGAGGGCCGGAGCAGCACAGCCAGGCAGCGAAGCAAGGCACATTGAAAGCCTTTGCTGGGAAGTCAATAAGTAGGGGCCAAAAGGGATGAAGTGCCGGAAGATGTGATTTAAGATGAGATATTAAAAGCGACCCAGTAAGCACAGCTTGCTTCCACGAAGGCCAAGAACTGGCTCCGACACTGCCTGAAGTCAGTGGCGCGGCTCTCCCTGGCTTGGCTGGGCTTTGGCTCGGCCCCAGGGGAAGGTTAAAGTACTGGGTGTAAGTACTTGGAGAGGGTGCAGGAGAGCAGGCAGGGATGGAGAAGGAATGTCATGAAACCAAGCAGAGGAAGATTTGGGCTGTAAATCCCCCTGCCAGTGCAGTGCACTGGGCTGTCACAGAGGGATCACTGCTAGCCTAGGCTCTGGCCATGGCACTGGCGAGGAAGGTGCTGGCTCTGTCCCTCAGAGGCTCCCCAGCTTGTTGCTGCCTGGGGGCATCCGTAAGGGAATTTCCCCCCGGGATGTAGGCTGGGCTGTGCAGCAGCCTTTCCATCACCAGGTGTGGTGAGCAGCTGGGGGACTGCCTTGGGGGTTCAGGGGGCTCCTCAAGAGCCCTGGGGCTGCTTACTGGGGAGGAATACCTGCGCTGGTGGGATGGCACACGCTGCTAATGGGTGTGCAAACCTGCGGCTCCTCCTCTCGCTCTCCTCTCTCTTGCTCTGTCTTGACCCTCCGTCTTGCTTGGGTAAGGCAAGGTGGAGGAGCTATGTCCCTCTCCCCTCACCATGGCATGACCACGCCGAGCAGTGTGCTGACAGAGAGAGCAAACACCCCTGCACCCCTTCCCCTTTGCCTCGCCTCCAGTGAATTTTTAACCAGGAATAAAAGGTGTGGTGTCAACAGCCTGGACCCAGCCCAGGGCAAACGGTGCTGCTGGGCAAGTGCTCCACACCAGGGCAGGGCTGGGGAGGTGGTCCCTGGCACTGGTCCCTGGCACTGAGGGCAGCCCTGAGCAGTACCCACACTCCCCACCGGCCCCCAGCATGGCTGTACATCTCCCTGGCAGGCAGAGATGATGCCTTACGGGTGCTGGGCGGCTTCCCAAAGCAGCGGGCATTGCTTCCTTGACGATCCTAGCTGGATTCGATAGCCACAACAGAAACAGCCGGGGCCATGCCAGGAAAATGCACCAAACCCTCCCCCAGCAGGATTCAGCCAGGAGGTTTCCTTGGGCTGCCGCTAATGGAAAGCTTGCAAAAAAGAGCAGATGGTAGTGGAGACTTTGGCCAGACTGTACACAGGCAGACTGGGGGAATCACGCCTGCATGAAATCAGAGGAGATTTTCCGTGTAGCTGGGACTTGGAAGGGTTGGGGCGGTGGGTGAGAGCTACTGCGCTCTTCTGTCCTACGGATGGAAATCCCAGATGCATCTCCGGCATGGCCCTGCACAGGCAGCCCCACGCTTTCCCAGCAGCAGGGCGCACCCCGTCCTCACCGAGTCCCTGTACTGCGCGGCAGTGCCTCGCCAGGCTGGGAGCTGGCCCTGGGGCTCCCGTGTTTGTTATTGCTGGTGCAGTGTAATATTAACCGCGTGATAATCATTCACACCCTGGCTCTTGAGGTGGAGAGCTGACTCGACAGGCGACTGCTGTGGGCAGCCAGCTGCCTTAACTGGGCTGGAAATGTTTTTCCAACTTCTGCTAGAAAGAGCCGTGTGATTGCCCATGCCCATGGCGGGACAGACCCTGCAACGTGTCCTGGAGGGCAGCGAGCACAGCTTTTGGCACAGCAGCAAGCATATTTCAGAGGCCCAAACTATTTGGGGTTTTACAGCACCAGTGGCAGCGTGCTGCTGGGTGTGCTGGGCTCCCCTACCAGCATCCCCCAGGGTGGCCCTGTTTGAGCCCTTTCCCCAGGCCCCATGGTCCCGCACTGCCTTTCCCGCTGCCGTCCTGTTCCCAATTACTTCCAGCCGTCGGCTGCCTGTCAGCTTTATGAAGACGTACCCCAGAGTTTTTCCTCAGGGTGTAATTTGCCCTGACAGCCGCCTTCGTGCTGTTGTTTTCCCAGCCGGCCGGTAATGGGATTAGCCACGTGCAAATCCGGAGGTGATGGAAGGTGAGTGGGTGTGTGGAGGGGTGCGCCGGCCCCCCGCCGCGGGGGTACCCAGTGCCGCTTTGCAGCACCGTGGCGCCGGCATCTCGCGGGCCTTTTGATGGGATCACATGTCTGGCAGCTCCCCCCAGCCTCTGCTGGGCTTTTTTTAAGCCACCCTATAATTTCCTTGTCAAATTAGAGTCCCATGCTGAGCTGGGTAGGGCATATTTTACAACAAATCGTCTTGGCTGAGCAGGCCCTTGACTTGCACAAGTGCGGGCTGAAATATGGCCGGGGAAGGAGATTTTGCAGGACTCACAGTTGTGCAAGTATGCTGAGAAAACACTGGACCACAGTGCCACAGCCCCCAGGTCATGCCTTCACCGGTGCATCGCCTCCCCGCTGTGCGAGCGTGCTGGGGGGCCGTGATGTGGGAAGCGTGGGAGCCCCCGTGCTGCTCCAGCAAGAGGGGGCAGGAGGGGAGCCAGGAGCTGCCGCCCTGGCAGATGGGCTCGTTTGCTACGCGGAAATAGCTATTTTTTTCTTGCTGTGTTAGCAAAACAAACCCAAATCGGCTTATGTTACCTGCCCTGCCTGCTAAAATGCCGTTGACTTTTCCAGTCATTACTTGGCTAATCACCAGGGGCCAAGTTGCTTGAGGGGGATATTTGAGCAGGCAGCGTGTGCCCACAGCTCCGGCATGCCCCAGAGCTCTCACCTTGCAACCCTGCCCCCAGAGCTTGGGAAACTATTGGGGGCCCCTTGGAGGCTGTGAGGACCTTGCACCAAATATGTCACAGATGGACCTGGGGAAGCTGGTGCTGGCTCTTGCCAGTGCTTGCTAAGGGACCAAGGAGGGGACCCTGGCCGTAACAACGCCACCCAAACAAACAAATGGGACAACCTAGGTTTTTCCGAGGAGGACCGTTGCTACGTCATCAGGGAGTGCTGACGCCTGATGCTCCAGGATGGAGCCTCACCCACAGATTCTTATCAGAGGGCACAGACAGCTGAGGCATGCTCTGCTCTAATGGTTAAATTAGCTGGAACAAGTTCTCCAGATAAGATAACGCTGTGGTTTGCAGAGGAGGCTGTTCTCTGATGGTGTTGGCTGGGTTGTTTCCCTGGCAGGCTGTGAACCTTGCTTTGAAGTGGTGCTCCGGCTGGGACCTGGCTTAGCTGAAGACACCACTCCTGCTCCTCTCCTGCCGCTCCCTGGAGTTGTCTCTGCCCAGCACCAGAGCTCGCCCGCTGCCCGCCCTTGGCCGTGTGGGCATGATGCCATGGGCAGTGTCCCACTGCAGAGTGATGAGCTGGCCGCTGCTCACTGCCACTCCGAAACAGCTCACAGACAGTTGTAGCATGGTTTTGGCTCCTGGGGGGACCCTGGAAGGCAGAAGGAGTGGTGTCTCCAAATGTCAGGCTGCCGGCAGCATTTCCAGTCAGCTTCTTCCAGCATGGGCAAGCTGATGGGTTTCACACACCAGCATTAGGAGCGTTTACGGACTCATTCCCGGTAAAACAAGCAAGAGGCCGCATCCTGCAGGCTTCCGAGGTGCTGCCGTGCTCCAGGAGCACCTGCAGCCCTTGCTTCCTCCCTGCCAGGGGCACTTCGCTAGGTGGCTTTGCTGGGTTGCCCCACTGCCACGCATGCCCACCGATCGATGGGATGAGAGCAGGGCAGTGGCAATGACAGAATGCATGCATAGCCCCGGCAGGGCATAGAAACTGAGGTTACTGACCCATGGCAACCTTCACCCTGGTATTGGCTCGCCGTAATTCCTGTAGGTTTGCACGGCGCACCACACGCTGACACCACACTTTGGCTCACCCCTTTGTGAAGCAGGCTGGAGGGAGCCCAGGGTGTGAGCATCCCTGCAGCAGGGCTGGCCAGGCTAAACCAGGGGGGTTGGGGGGGGCAGCTGCCAGATGTGAAGCCCTGTGCGGGCAGGGCTGGCAGAGAGCAGCGCGGCGGCTCGGCGGCGCCTGCTTTGTCAGAGCTGCCGCCGAGTTTTGTGCCCACTCTGTTGTGTGAACAGTCTCCAGTAAGTGCATGGGGGAACCGAGGGGAGGGGGTGGCTGGGCTCTGCTTCAGCCGGGTCAGTCAGCATTCGGTGCCGTGTGGGGGCATGGGCTGCCCTTGCCGGGACAAGAGCATTCCTGCTGCAGGCTCAGCGGTCCGTGGGGACTGACCGCAGGGCTGGGCCAGCTGGAGGAGACCTGTGAGAGGCCAGTTTTCAGCTGCCCGCCAGCACAAAACCTGCCTTAAAAGGGAGTGCAGCTGAAGGCTGGCTGTCCTAGCTGCGACAGTGGCCTCAAAGCAGCCTGGCACCATGTGGGAGGGGAAGCAGGGCCACTGGAGAGGGCAGAGGACATGCCCTGTCCCCCATATTTCATCAGGGTGCCAGCTGCACCCTGCGTGCTGCAGGGACAGGGTCCTGGCCCAGGCAATGCAGCCGGGTGCTCGGGGGGTGCTGTAGCTCCGCGCAGGGGGACATGGCATGGCTGAAATACAGTGCTGGCATGAGTGTGGTGCCTCAGGACAGGAATGATGGAGAGGAAGCAGAGTGGAGGCAGCAGCCCTTACAGGACACCTCTCTTGTCCCATGCTGTAAGACACTGTCTCAGCGTGATTCATGCCTTAGCAGGCTTCCCAGGGACGTCCCTGCCAGTGTGGGCTGCTGACCATCCTGCTGAGCCCAGCGGTCCCCTTGCAGCAGCGTGCTGGAGGTGCTCCAGCCTGCAGTGGGGCTGCTGGCAGGTGGGGTGACCCTGGGACCAAGGGCAGCAGCAGGGAGCATCAGTGGGACAAGGGCTCCCGCTGGGAAGGGAGGTTGGAGCCAGTCTGGATCATAAAGCAATCCCAGTTGAACCATGAACTTGCGCCTCCAGGCACAGCTTGCTGCTTCTCGTCCTGCACCCACGGGTGGGCTCTGGTGTCAATAGGGCCCTGTTTGTGTCGGTGGGAGGGTGAGGGCTGCCCTGCATTTCGGGAGGCAGACACTAGGCGTCCTGGTGCTGGGTTTCACAAGCCCTCACGACCTTTGCAGCACAGCAACGTGCCCTGGGGAGGATTGTTTCATACAAAACAGACCTTTGGATAGGCTTTTCATTTCCTTCTCAGCCAAGCTCAAAGGAACAGCAAGTCCTTGCTCCTAATAAAATGACAACAGTCAGCGATGCAGACGGGCTGTCTGTCTGCAGTGAGTGGAGCCACGTCCCGCACCCACGCCATTCCCGAGCTCCTGCAAGAGGGGAGTTACAGCCCTACAGCTCCCTCCTGCTTCACCTCGTACCCCAAACTTCCCCAGGGGCAGGAGACACGGCCTGAGGGCCGACTTTTACACTCCCTTGGGAGAAACAGATCTGTGCTCGGTGGGGGTGAGCCCTGATGGTCAGTGCCCCATGAATCTTTACCTGGCAGCGTGGTCGATTGACAGATACAAATCACACCTCCAGCCCCACTCAGAGCGGGGCTCTCGGCCACCGCACAGCACCAGCCTGGGCAGGGAGCACGCAGGGAGCCAGGGTGCAGCAACTCGGGGTGCAGAAGGGGCAGGGCTGCAGTGTGGGCTGTGCGGGGCGGCAGTAGATGTAGGGGTGCAAGGGTTCTAGGGGTGCAAGGGTGCAACTGGTGTAGGGCTGCAGGATACAAAGGGCACGGGGGTGTGGGTGGAGGGATTGCAGGGGGCAGGGGTGTAGGGCTGCAAGGGGTGCAGGATGCAAGGGGTGCAGGGCCGCGCCCCGAGAGTCCCTGCAGGGCTGTGCCGCGGGCGGCTGCCTCCAGCTGCGGGCGGGGCCGCACATCTGGGCGGGGCGGGGCGGCCGGGCAGTGACTCCGGCGGGGCCGGCGCGGAGCATCCCACAGCCGGAGCCAGCGGCGCCCCGAGCCCAGCCGAGCCGAGCGACAACATGCCCAAGTGCCCCCGCTGCCAGAAGGAGGTCTACTTCGGTAAGGGCTTCCTGCTCCCTCCCCGGCCGCCTCCACCCCGCGGGGACCACAGGGCTGTCGGGCTGCTTAAGGCGGGGTGCCCCGGTGCTGCACCCCGCCGGGCTTTGGGTCCCCAGGGCACCCCGGCGCTGTGGGTCCCCGAGGCACCCTGGTGCTTACAGGTCCCTATGTACCCCAGCGCCGCGGGTCCTGGGTGCCCCGATGTTGTGCACCTCAGCACTGCAAATTCTTGGGGTGTCCCAAAGTTGCGCACCCCTGGGCTGTGGGTGCCCGGGGTGCCCCCTGTGGGTGGCCCTATAAATCCACCCAAGGAGAAGGTGCCTTGCTGCATGGTGTGTTGGGTGCAGTGGGTACCCCTAGCCTGCAGACGGGGCCACGGCATGGCACGGGAGCTCAGCCCTATTTCCTTCCCAGCACCACCTGCAGCCCCATGTCAATTTGGAGCCCAAAGGCCCAGCCAGTGCAGCCTGCTGCTCTGAAAGCCTGGGTGGGCAAGCAAGCACCTTCCCAAGGGCAAGTCCTGCACTCAGGCACGTTTCTGGGTCAGTGGGTTGCCCACATGTTGTCCTGCATGGTTTAGCACAGTGAGATGACAGCCCTGGGGTGTTATTTTTAAGCTGCCATTGCAGGCTAGCTGTGAGCCTTCTTGGGCTGCTGTCTGCCGCTGGGCTTCAGGCAGATGTCCTCCCTCCAAACTGGGGCCCTGAAGCTCCAGGTTCCTGCACCTTCTGGTGCCGTGGTCCCGCTGTCCTGCCCAAGGATATTGGGGGAGGTGTTGAGCCTCTTGCCTTTCTGACAGTAGCTGCTGGACCAGCCAGGCTCCGGCTGCCAGACTTCCCCACTTCCCTGGTTTAGCTGAACTGGAGGGGGTTTGCTGGAAGCAACTTGTACGCACTCCCTGCTTTTTAATGTACTAGAGATGAGGGATCTGGGACCTGAGTGCCGTCACTGACTTCTGCTCTCTCTGCCTTATTTCTGCTCTGCCTGTGTGTGTGCCCCAACTTCTACTTCTGCTCTGCCAAAGAAATCGGAGGCTCAAACACAGTGGCTGCTCTCCCTGCCAAAGAGCCATGTCCGTCAGTGATGCCCAGCCTGGGGAGGTGTGCTGGCTCTGGCATGGGTGCTGCCTGGAGGGCTGCTGGGGACGTGGCTCCTGCGGTTAGGGAACTCCCTCTGCCTAAACTTGAACTTGCTGCTTGCAGCCAGGCTTTGAGGTGGGGTTTTGGCACAATAGAGTTCGTGGCTCCCTCCTGCAACCAGGGGTCCTGGGGCACCTCATTTACCCACGTGGCTTGATACCAGGAGCTACCAAGTTGCTGGTGTCAGTGTCTGCCCTTCCTGTGTCCCTGCGGATATGCTTTGATCCCAGTTGGGGCCAGCTGGGTTTGCTGTGCCCGCAAGTGCGGCTGTGGAGGCGCAGGGACGGGGCCGTTTGACCAAGGAGGGGTTTGGCCCCACGCTTATCAGGCTGCTCTTACGAAACCATCTCGGTTGATGCAGAGACTGAGAAGGGTTCAAAAGTGGCTGGAGGACTGAGCTCACTGCCTGATTTCTGTGCTTGGAGATAAGGAGTGCTGGCAGAGGAGGCAGAGCAAGCCCTGCTTTGGGACACCCCAGGGCTCTTGGAGCCTGGTGGTCCTGCTCGGATGTGCCTTGGGCTGCTTTCAGCCAAATCGTGTCTGTAGAGATCGGGGGCGAGGAGAAGATGATGCTGAGAGGAGTGGGGATGGGGTTCACAGGGCCACCACCGGCTTTCCAGGAGAATCTCACCTGAGTGGCCGAGAGCCGGAGGGGGCCCTGCTGCAGCAAATCTTGGCAGAGCTCCTGCCTGAGTGGTGGTGCAAATGCTTGTGCGAGGGATGGGGAGGCTGAGCTCCTTCCGGAAACCCTGGGATGGGAGGGCCCCACCATGGGACAGGCTTGGGCTCCTGGGGCTGCCCAGGGGGAGGACGCTGCAGCCCCCGCTGGGCTGCGGGCACAGGAGGCTCTTTGTGCCGCTGGAGGATGGCAGCAGGGCTGCCTCGTGACGTTTGGGCACTACCCCCGCTCCCACCTCTGCAGCCTGGCTTGCTCCTTGCATAAGCTGTTGTGGACGTATTTGGACTCCAAAGAAGAGGTGCTTCAGGCTGCCGAGGGCCCCCCCGGGGCATGTGCTGCCAGCAGCCGCTTGGTCCCATTGCTCAACCTCCTTTTGCAGGCATGGGGAGAGCGCTCGGATGGGGTTCCTGTGGAAAGCTCTGCTTTATCACTTAATAAATCCCCAGGAGCACAGCTGCCAATATGAAGAGCACGTGCCTCTGCAGAAAATACCCTCCTCCCCCGCTGTGCTGCAATTAAAAGCCACCCTATTCTCCATAAACATGTCCTGGCCCCAGCAAACAGCACGTTGTCCCCTTCGTGGCTGCCTGAACCCCGGCCAAGCTCCAGCTCTGTTCTGGTTTGCTGTGGTGTGTGCAAAATCGGAGCTGTGGCCAGACTGCCGGTGGCTAGAGGGGACTGGTTTGTGCTGGGGCAGGGCACGATGATGGCTTTGCCTCCCTGGTCCTTGCCAGCTTCCCCCCTTTGCCCCCGCAAACTCTAGTGATCACTTGGGCTCCAGCTGGCTGGGGAGAAATTCATCCCCTTGCAGGCTGATGTTGGAAGGGGAGAGGTCCCCAAGTCTTTGGAAGATGTATAGAAGTTGGTCCATCCGCATGGATGCGGCTGTGTTCACCCTCGGTTGTTTTGGATCCAGGTACCTGGATATGTGCATGGTGATGTGTGTGCACAGCGAGCACTTGGGTTTGAAACATGGTGCCCTCTGTCCTGGACAAATAGACTTGAGAAAATGCCCAAAAATGTCCTCCCTAGGGTTGGTGGCAGGGAGGCCAACCTGCCAAAAACGACTTGTTGCACCCATTTGGTGCCTCAACTAACCCACCTCCTTTCTGTGGCAGCCGAGAAGGTGACTTCTCTGGGGAAGGACTGGCACCGGCCCTGCTTGAGATGCGAGAAGTGTAACAAGACCCTGACATCTGGAGGCCATGCAGAGGTGAGGTTTGCTGCCCAGGAGGTCCCTGTCCCCTGCAGCTAGGGACTGCAGGAGCGGTGGGATGGGCAGAGATAGAGCTGTAGGGCTGTCGGGGACGGTCGGGGCTGATGCTCTTTCTCTCTCACTGCAGCACGATGGCAAGCCGTACTGCAACCACCCCTGCTATGCCGCCTTGTTTGGGCCCAAAGGTAGGGTTGCTGTGGCTGGGGTTGTGGGAGGAAGGGGAAGGGAGCTCGGGGCTCCCATCTCTCAGCAAGGTGCATCCCACGGTCTGCTCGCAGTCCCGCGGCGATGCTGACCCCACTCGGTCTCTCTTCCAGGGTTCGGCCGGGGAGGAGCCGAGAGCCACACGTTCAAGTAAACCTCAGGTTGGTGCCTCCCCTCAGAGCTCCCCTCCTGCCTCCAGCCGTGCGGGCTGGCCGGGGCTGTGCCCCTGCCCAAGGCAAGTGTGGAAGGCAGGCACGCCACGGCATCTCTCCAGGCTGGCTGTGACTTCCAGCTGTCTCGCCAGTGCTCGGGAGCAACCTGCTGGGTACCAGCTCTTCCTCTCTGCCAGCTGCAAGCGACTGTCAGCACCTGCTTAGCTCCGGCAGCGGATGCCAAAGGCTTTTGCTTTGTGGCCTGTCAGCAAAGACAGGGTCTGTCCCGGAGCACCGTTGTCCCTGGGATGTCTCTGCTCCCAGCCCAACCTGGCTTCATCCGCCCCTCTCTTGCATCCCTCTGCAGGTCTGACGGCCAGGGTTCCCAGCACAGCCTGAAGACAGCACAAACGCACTGCGACAGACATGCATTTTTATTTTTAATTCACTCTGTACTAGACTAGCACATTAAAAGCAATAAGTAACGAAGGCTGGGGCTGGTGCGGAGAGGGGCTCTGCTCCAGATGGAGAACTGCTGGGGTGGGGGTGTTGGGACGCCCTGCTGGATAGGAAATTTGGCCGGTATTGCTGAAGGCCGCCTGGAGAGGAGACCGCACCCTTCCAGCCAAAACCCAGCCCTGCTTTTGGCACCCAGCTCTCGTGGCTGGGCCCACAGTTGTATTCTCAGTCTTTAATAAACCCAGACCAAAAGATGCTTCTCCCACGTAGCGGTTGTGCTCTCTGTAAGGGAGGGGTCCCACAGGACTCATTCACAAAGGACTTGCCACTTGCTTAAGGACACCACGTGGCCTCTGGATCGAGCCCCATGCCGTGTGATGGCTCCATGTGCTTTTGATCCTGGAATGCTCCTGGGGTCCTGCCCACGGCTGCCCAACCCAGGGCGTACCTGAGCCATGCGGGGCAAGAGCAGCCCCCGGGTGCTGTGGGCACTGGGGTTGAGCGCGCCCCAAGGGAAAGGGGTGGTGGGTGTTGTGCTGATGCTTGCCTTGGGGGCTTGGTCTTCCTGGGTTCAGAGGGAAGGTCCTGCACCACCCATGGCCTCGCTGGGTCTGTGTCATGACATTTGCAGAAGCCTAGAGCATGGTGGCACCCGCCATGAGCCACCTCTTGTTGCCTGTGGCTGTGATGGTGTTAAAGCAGAGGCATGCAGTGCTGCTGGACAAGGGTCTGAGACTGCTGACCCATGGTGTCTCCAGCACTCAACAGCCTCCTGGCTTCATCCCAGCCCCTTGCAGTGCCTGCTGGAAAGCCATGCCTGTGGGCAGCCCCCAGCTCTTTGCTCCTGGATCTGAGATGGCACTTTGCAGCCCTCAGTTGGGGCAGGGAGGTGTCTTGCTGGGAGGTGGTCGACCAGGAAAACCTGGTACTTTCTGCTATCGCTTTGAGCAGCCATATGAAAAGGTCAAACAAGGCGGAGGTTACCGGTGAGGCAGAGCCAGCCTCCCTCGGTAAGAAAAGCAAAGGTGCAGTATTACAAAGGGAGAGCTGGCTTGCAAGCGCTTTGCATGTTTCAACCTCTTTGTCCCACTGGAAGAACAGAACTGACAGATATAAAAGATGTTGACTTGAGGGATGTTTCTAAAATGGTTTCTTAACCATGTCTTTCCCCAACCTGAACCACCATATTTACATATTCAGAGATACTTCATAACACACTGGGATATTTTTGTCTACGGTTTATGCATGCATTTCCTTAGACACTGCTCTGCATCTCACTGTCACGCTGGCCTTACTGCAACTTGGCCAAAACCCTCAGGGGTCAGAGGTACAACTCTAATGTCAAAATCTTCAGTGTCAAAAGCAGCCTGATCTGATAAGCATCTTAAAACTTCCCGTGTGCTTGGTGCCAAAAGGCTCTGCACCCACCAAGCACACTTCAGTGGGACAAACTCGACCAGCCGGTGCTGCCTTGCCTCCCACCCAGTTAACACAACAAACACAGGCGTCTGTGTCAAAGGCAAACCCTGGCTACTGCTATGCAGCCACCACCAAGCCTCCCAGCCAGCCAGGGCCTGTAGGGCCCCCTGCCCTCCCACTCCCATCACTCCCCTCCCAGGGATGCCAGCACCCACGGCTCCCAGCCAGTGAGACACAGTCCTGCTCTGCACCGCTGCTGGCACCCAGCCCACTCCTGAGGAACTGGGGACGTGGCTTTCCTCTACGAACCAGGCTTCAAAGCAAACTGGTGATATAATCTCAGCAGCCTTGAGCATGCCAGTGAGATAGCGTTTACCCTCAGCATTAAAAATAACAGTAAACAAGACTCGTCATCCTCTGGGCTTGCATAAGTGTGTCCAGCTGGGAAAGGGACCCATGAACTGGGCTCCTGGTCTTTTCCAACAGGGCCCTGCACCAAAACTTTTCAGGAGCAGCTAATTCTAGGTGCAAGGGGCCAGGCCAGAAGGGACAAGCAGGGAACCAGTGAGAGGCATGGAAAAACAAGTGCTGCCTGGGGAGAGGCTGGGGCCGTCCAGTCCTCCAGCTGAAAGCCCTTTCTGTGGGCAGTGGCCGCAGCTGGGGCAGGAGGCAGTGTGTTGCCATTTACAGCGTTCTGCTCGGGGCTGCCGTTTGCTTCGGTCCCTGCCACTGATTTGCAATGGAGGTATGGTGGTTGGGGACCACTCTCCCTGTCCTGGGTACATGGAGGGATGTAGGAACTGTGCAAGGTCTGTGCAGCCTCAGGAAACCTGCAAAGGAGCTAAACCCACTCCTGCGGGTGCCTCGCTCTGTGCTGTGCCTGGAGGGGGCCAAAACAGGGGGTCCCTCAAGCAAGCTCTGGGGACAAGCACTTGGGTATTGATTCCCAAAAAGCTCCTTCTGGCTGCCCTGTTTCTCTGCCCGCCCTGAAACAGGCATCCCCACAGAGACGGAATTTAGCCCCAGGACTTATTGTCAGGATACTCCCCTCCGAGTGCCGTGCTTCTACAAGTCATGCTCTCTGCCTGCTCCAGCCTTGATGCCGTGAGGTTGGGCAGTTCAGGCATGGGTCACATCCACAACGAGCCTTGGTCAAAGAAAACACATGATAAATTGATCTTTTAAAACTCGTTTTGGTCTTTGGAGAGGAAGCAGAAACAGCTGTATCGCATTTGGATAGGAAATCGGCACCCGAGCCAGACGCTCCCCTCCGATGTGCAGCGAGGCTCAGCAGCGGCCGGCATGCTGGAGAGGTGGGCTGTCAGCAGACGTGATATTTTCTCCATTGAACTGTAAACCTCTGTGGCCTGGAGCAGGAGCTGCACAGACAGGCAGCAGCATGGCTTTCAGCACAGCTCATCTGCCATCTCTGAGCCACGTTGGGAGCTGGGAACGGGCAGGGACAGTCCCTCCCCTCCCAGTGCAGCAATGCCCTGGCTGTGCTGCTCCTGCAACAGGGAAGCTGGTGAGAACAGGGTGCTCAGGGCAATCCCAGCTTTTTTGGGGAGCAGCTGAGGGATGCTGGCTCGATGTGCTCTACTGGGTGCTCCCACCAGTCTTTGAGGCAGAGAGGAGACCCTCGGGAGGTGGTTGGCAGCCCCCACGTCCCTCCTGGTCACCAGCCAGCAGCCACTGGGATATCACTGACATTGCAGGTGGGGTCAGGGCATGGCTCCAGCCCTGAGGTGCCCAACTGGGACAGCAAAAGGTGTTGGGTGACCTCCAGCGTGGTGATGCCCAGCATGAAGGTCCCCCACTTTGGTGACCTGAAACACCACTGTTGCTGACTCCAGAGGAAGGGGCTGTGCTTCCTCTGCCATTATTTCGGAAGCTTGGGTTGACATCAGTGAAGTTTGTGGATTGCAGAGCGATAGTTGCTATAAACACCTCGTCACTGTGACAAAAAAACACAAACAACTTCACCCGTTCCTCTGGCAGCTGGGTGCGGGTGAGCCCCAACGCCCTGGTTAGGGAAACAGAAGAGGTTTTGGCAAAGGACAGGAAACAGGATGAGTTCAGAAACTAAACTGCTGCAGTTCCCCGCCCCGGCTCTGTGGCTTTCTGTACAGAAGAGAAAAGGAGAGGGTGCCAGAAATGGGGCTGGGGGGTCCTTCACTGATCTGTAAGAGCTGTGAATGTTGCTTCAGCCCCCAGTGAAGGCAGAGTGCAGGCAGGAAGTGTGGGTATGGGTCGCCTGGCCCTGCATCTTCCTCCCAGCACAGATGGGACGGACCTTAATCCAAAGCAGGGGACAGATGTGTCCCTGAGCCTGCAGCTGGCAAGAGGACAGCTTACTGGAAGCCTTAAGCAGGGTGCTGCCCTCAGCATTGCTCCCTACGGCTGTCCTTAGCGAAAGAAGCAGCCGCAGCCCAGGGACTGGGCTGTGTCCTGCCAGCGTGGCCGCAGGAGCCAGCTGCAGCTCACATCTGGGCTAACACATCCCGGGGAGCTGGGGGACAGGGGGGTGTCTGGTTCAATGCTGCCTCACTGAGATGCTGGCAGGGCCACTGACTGTCCCACGCCAGCACTGATAGGGACACTGATGTGACACCTCTGGCACTTCCCTTGCGGTGATTTTGTGTCTCATCTGTGCAGACTCTGGCACCTGGAGGCCACAGCAGCCCTTGCAGCACGGGTGGGGCCAGGCACCTGCTGCGGGGTGGCGAGTGGTTTGTTTCCCTGCCGGTGTGTTTCTGCAAATAAAGCTGTGTCCCCTTCAGGGACAGGCAGGGCGCAGGCAGGGCCGGGGGAGCGTGGCATAGGGGCTGCGGCCGCAGGGGGTTCCTACTCTTTGCTTCACAGGGCTCAGGGGAACGAAGCTGGTCTGTAACTGGGTGGCACCCAGCTCACCACTGCTTTGGGTGTTTTTAAGGCTGATTTGTGGTAAACTCAAAGAGCTCTGCTATCTCTTACCTCGAGAAAGCTTTGGCCCATCTCCTAACACCTCAGCAATCTGCCTTCCTATCCGGGCAAAGGTACGAGGGACCATGCAGCTGATGTCAGGCAGCAGGAGCTCTGCAAGCTCACGCGGCAAGCTGGGACTTCCCAGCTCAGCTCTGCAAAGCAGCGAGTTGGGGAAGCCCCGTCCCGCCAGCGGAAACAGCTTTGCAGAGGTGGCAAAGAAGGGGTCAAACCTCATTCCTGATGGGGAACAACATCCTCAAGCAAATACTGAAGCAGCTGAAGACACTGAAGACAGAGGGGCTCTGGGTAAAGGAGGCAGCCAGGGGCGTAACAAGAAGCAGATGAGGCCACGAATCATGGTACTGGAGACTGGGGTCTTGTCAGGGAGCAAGGAGAGGAGGGGACAGGCTGTTCCACCATCACCCCATCCCCGGTGCTGATGATCCAGTGTTGCAGAGGAGCTGGGTGCAAAGAGCCTTGGGGACGTTTGGTAGGTCCTGGGTGGCTCTCCCCAGCAAGGAGCCTGAGAAGAAAAGCTGGCATCCAGTGCTAGAGCTGCATTTTACTTTTACTCCTTTTGTGTTATTTTTCGAGGAAACAGGGACAGTTTCCAAGGAGGAAGGTATAAGATCTTCCCACTGAAGCCTCCGTCTTTCTTCAGTGAGTCTTAGGTTAAAGGACTGGGGGGAAGAGGGCAGGTGGAGTTTCCCTCAGTGCAGAGGAACATCAACTTGGCCATTTAAGTAAAAAGGAAAGGGTGAAACTCCTGAGAACAGAGAATTGCAAGACCTCAGATCTTTTTTTCTAATCCTTCCCAACTCACTTATCATACTGAAAGTGCAGATGCTGCATCAGAGGGCCTGAAACACCAATGCCTCTCTTAAGCATCCAACTGCTGGGAGCTGACCTTGAATTTTGGCACTACAGCCCCTACACAAGCCTATTGCAGACCAATTCACTGTGTCCAGCAAAATCTGCACTACAGTATTTGTGTGGCCGTTACGGTCCCTCTCGGGGACCCAGTGATCTACGTGATGCAACTCAGCGTGCTGGACGTGTGCTGGCCACCCCAGCAACATCGGCACCCATTGCATCCACCAGCAGTGCCAGGAGGCAGATAATTGCTCTCCAGAGAGGAGACGCCTATTTGCGACCCGATGTGGCTGCTCTGAGCGTGCTGATGGGTGGACTCCATCAGCAGAGATCCCAGCGTGGCTGGTCTGGAAGGCATCGTCCTCTCCCCAGCCAGGCTGGCAGAGACACGAGCCCACAACTGGTCATCCTCAGCAGATGCTGGAGCTGCTCTGTGCCTGGTGGGAGCTGTGATCTCCGACCCTTCCCCAGGGGGTGCGGGGCCGAGCGTTGCTGCAGGCCTGCCCCATGTTTGCCTGTGTTCACAGAGCTGCTCTGCTCTTTCCTGCCGGCATGGCATTCTCCCTGTCTGCCAGACCATGCCTCTTCCCACTCGGGTTAACCCGGTGTCCCAGCGAGGTGAGAGAGTGCGCGTATAAAAGAGCCGGGAGGGTGTTGGGAAGGAGCTGGAAGCGTTTGCAATAGGAAGCGGTGCAGCTTGCCTGATCTGCTCAGGGCGTGAGATGCTCCGGCCTCCCAAAGCCTCCCTCGCACAGGCAAGGAGGGCAGCTGCTCTCTGCTCTGGTGTCTGCTCAGCCGCCGCCGCCGCTGCGGGGAGGAGAGGAGCGAGGAGAGGAGCGGAGCTCCGGCTGCCCCGAGCTGGCGGTGGAGCCTGGGAAGCACGGATGCACGGCCCGGGGGCCTGGCCGGGAGACAGGCTGGCTCCTGCCTGCGCCTTCACGGGGATAAAAGCATTAAAGAAAATTAATAAAAAATAAAAGAGCAAAAAAAGGGGTTGCTTTCCCAGGAGGAGAGCGCACACCTTCCCCTTGGCAGGGCTGGGCCAAGGTAACACCAGGAAGCCGTGCTGCTGCCGGAGTGAGCAGAGATTGCCGTTATTGCATACAATCTGCATGAGGCAATGGGACGCGGCCGTCATCTCTGGCAACGGCCGCAAACAGCGGGGCCGCCTGCGGTGGCGGGTTGCCATGGCGCGGGCGCAAACAGGCGCCCTCAGCCCCGGCTGAGTCACCCCGGGGCGGAAACGACCCCAGCTGACACATCGCGCCAAAACCAGCCGGCTGCGCGGCATCACACGAGCCCGGGGAACCGAGAGAGGGCAAAGCATGGTGACCTCTCCCCAGGAGGAGCACCTCTGGCCTCTCTACGCACCCCGACCTTCCCTTCCCGTTGTGGTCCCCACAGCTGCTCCCACTGCTGGGGCAACCCACAGCTCGGCTCCTCCCAAAACTGCCTCTGCCCTGGGGCAGAGCTGGGGGGCCCAGAGGAGCGGCTGGGCAGGTCGAGCTGATGAGCCAGCTCCATCCTGCTTCCTCCTGCCATACAGAGGATCCCAGAGGCTTCCACCGGTCTCCTCTGACCTCAAAGGTGCACACAGTGACATCAGAGTTGCGTGCTGATGTCAACCAGTCATCGCTCGTTTGCATCTGTCTGTCCCCATGGGACTAGAGCTCGGGACAGGGGAGGTGAGGGTGGCCTGTATGCAGCGGGGGCTCTGTTCCCGGTGGGGTGGCATTGCTGTCCCTGCTGGCACAGGACGCTGGGTCTGTGACATCATCACCTCCTTTGTCTGTCCACAGCACAAGGTCCATCTCTATGGCAGGAAACCATCGCCTTCCCATTGGCTTCTCCCACCCTGGGAAAACCGCCCAGGCAGCCGGCAGAGCAGATAAGTGGGGCCTCGCATGCCGGGACCAAGCCCACGCTGCGCTGTGCCGTGCTGGAGAGGGTGGGATTTGCCGCCTGGCGTCTGCCTGGCCCATGGCCGGGTGCCAACCTTCCACAGCGCCAGGCGTCTTCTGTCAGCTGCGCCCACGGGGCTGCGTGCTGGCGGGAGCCGCAGGGCCAGGGACCAGGAGATGCCAGCCAGGAGGGCGGTCAGCCTGGCTCTGGGGCACTGAAGGTCTGGTCCGGCCAGTAGGATGGAGAGGCGGCATGAGGGCTCTCAGCGTGCTGGGATGGCGTGCATCCCAGCTGCCGCTCCCACACTGGGTGACGATGCTTGCTGGCTGGGGGACTGGGTGTTGGCCGGGGGACAGGAGCTCAGAGGGTGGGTGATGGGCAGGACCACCCACTGGTGCGTGCACTGGGTGCTGCAGGAGAACCCTTGTCTCAACAGCGGTAAAGCAGGCAGCTGCCCGGGGAGGAAAGGCCTAGACAGAGGAATGTGTGTTGGGACAGAGATGGCTTTGAGGAGGGTTTATGGAGTGGTCAAGAAAACACAGGAAATTGGCTCCAGCTGAAGGTCCTCCTGCCTGGAGACTGCAGTGGGGACGGGAAAATAGACAAGCGATGTGTCACAGAGGGACCAGACAGCATCCGATAGCAGCAAGGTATGGAAAGCCGAGAAGGATGCCAAAGACAGCAGAGGATTATCCAGGTCCGATAAGGCTCTGAGCAATAGAAAAGGACTTAATAGGCTGTTGGGAACCAAAGGCAAGGAACTGTGTGGAGGTGCCAAACCTGTTAGGAAGGAGAGGGAAGAACTGGACAGAGATTGCTGAGCTAGAGCTGGACAACGGATAAGGAAAATGCTTTCCAGGCCATTAGGAAAGAAGGAGGATGTGAGACAACAGCTGCTAGACAAGATATTTTAAAAATCCTTAAGCCTGGATAACTCACACCCAGGGGTCCTTTCAAGGCTGGCTGGAGCAGCAATCAGGATCCACAGGACTGGGAGAGCACTAATGTGGTGCTCGGCATTGGAAAGGGCTGCGCTCCCCAGCACAGGGGTGGGAGGCAGGAGAAGCAGCAACCAGAGGGGAAGAGTGCAAACGCAGTTCATGTTAGCAAGCAGGCTTTGCTGAAGGTCTCGTCGGACCGATGCGATTTCTCTCCTCATTGCAAGCAGCCGTTTGGCTGCAAGAGGCCATTCCACAGCTGGAAGGAATTTCACGTGTTGTTTCATGGTGTTCAGATGCTGGGGAAAAAAGGGAAAAGCGTCATGCTAGATCCATAGCACGTTAAATGGGTTATGAACTGGTTAACTGGCCAAGAAACCATTAGTGGAGGTTTTGAGCAGGTCTTATGTACCGGCAGAGGCACCCCTGGCTCAGGAGGATCCCCACTGCGCTGGTGGAGTGGACGGGTCTCCCTGGCACCCACCGGTGGTGGTCCCTCTGTACTGCCTGCAGCGGGAATCCATCTCAGGGCCGGGTTTTGGCCATGTAAACCCCAGCCAAGAGGTGGACTTGTCATTTCAGTGACTCAGGCTAACTCCCAAACGGCAGAACCGTTTCTCCCGCCGCTGCCCACCTGCCTCACCCCGCCGAGGGCGAATCCCTGGGATTGCTTCAGTTAAGAGCTTATGCGCCGGGGGACCCGAGCTGCCTGCATCGCCCCCATCCAACCGAGAGGAAGGTGGGAAGCCGGGGGTCGGAGCTGGCGATTGGAGCCGATCCCCTGCTGCCAAAACCCACTCGGCCGAAAAATATTTTCTTGATCTGATGGCAGCAGAATCGTGTTTTTAGAAAAGCCGAAGCGGGGTTTTGTGATGACTCTTTCAGTCAGGAAGGGTGGGGGAAGCTTGCAGGGCTCGCTCGGGGTTTTCGGCGGGGCAGGAGATGTGGCCGCGGCTCAGGGCGAGCCTGCCTCGCCTCACGCAAGTGGCAAAAGGTGACCCGCACGTGTGCCATCCCCTGGGCGCTTCCCACTCGGGTCACTTCCCACGGGCGGCAAACAGTAGCTCCTCTGCCCTCAGGCATGAGCACAGGGAGTATAAATAACGGGGAGACCAGTGAGCCAGAGAAGCCAGGGAGAAAGGCCGGGGTACGCCCGGCCGGGCGGCACCGCCGCCGCC